>CM060175.1:55163659-55307655 GCA_030549775.1 Tamarix chinensis
TGAAGGTCTCCCCCACCATGGGAGTGCAGAGGTTTGGCAGGAGAGGAAAAATGAGCCTGAGATATATTGGACCCTCTGAGATTCTAAACTAGGTTGGTGAGGTTGCCTATCGATTGGTGCTCCTGCCAGAGTTGGCACGTTTCCACAACGTATTCCATGTCTCGTAGTTGCAGAAGTACATTGCAGATCCTTCCCACATTATCCAACCGAACAAAGTTGAGCTTGATAGCTCTCTGACCTATGGAGTGACCTATGGAGAGACCTATGTGAATTGTCGATACCAAGCTCTGGTATACCTGAACAAGTGTAGTCCCACTCGTGAATATTCTCTAGAGCTACCACAAGGTAAAGGAATCCACGTGGGAAGCCGAGAAGGATATGCGCAAGGTATATCCTGAACTCTTCACCTTAGGTATGACAATTCTTGAAAAACCCTTTTTTTGTTAAGGGGGTAGTGGCTAATAGTGTGTGTTCTCACAACTCAGGTTGGTCATCAAGACCACCTTACTCCCCATTCCAATTTTTGGTTACTAGACCTTGGCATGTGACTTAAGGGATGAAGTCTTCATTTAAAGGGGTAGTAATGTAATACCTCAAAATTTTTCCTAAGAGTAAATAATAGAATAATAAAATATTAAATAAATTAAAATATAGGTGCACATAATAATAATAATAATAATAATATGAGATTTAAAAATTTATTATTATTTGGAAGCTTTATTTTAATTACCTAGCCTAAAATAACTTATAGGTGAAATTAATAAATTTTAATTATTTTAGTAATTCCTCAAACTACCCAAAAATCCCACCATCTTTTTTTAATCTTTTCCCTTTTTCCTTTTTTCTTTCTTTTCTTCATTTTTTCCTTTATATTCTTTTTCCTTTTCTTTCCTTCTTCTTCTTATTTCTTTTCTCCCCATTTGGGTTGCAACACAGCAGCAAAGCACCCCCTCCCCTCCCCTCTTTCTTTTCTTCTTGGACTAGCTCAAAATGCCTATTTCTTTTTTTCCTCGCGAGTGACGACCCAACCTGGCCCCTTTTCCTCTTCTTTTCCTTTTCTCTCCCTCCCACTTTTCTTCTTTTCATTTTTCTCTCCTCATCCTCTATCTCCCACCTGTGACTCCTACAACCCCCTCCCATGCTTCCATTTTTGCCATGCACCCAACCACCTCCCCTCTCCCCGTTTCCCTTTTTGACCATGTACAGCATGCATGCTAGCATTTCCCTACATAGTCCCCCCTTTGCATGCCCCCTACACGCTTGCACCCTGCCATGCTTTTCTCCCCTACACGTAGGTTAGTCGACCAACCTTCTTCCACCACTGACAGCCTAATGGCCGACTACCATAGTCTTCTTCCCCTCTTGTCCTTATCCTCCCTCAAAAAATATAACCCCCAATAAACTCCTTCTCCCTCGATCCAAGCTACTATAAATTCTCCCCTCATGCCTTTATTCTTCGCCACCACCGCACCTAGGCTACGTCACCACCCCAGATCCACTCCCCTCCCTTCCCTGCATCCTCCTATGCTTACTAAGCCCCTCACATTCCCTTTTCTCCCCTTTCTCTACTCTCCCTAAGTGTGCAAAGTGGGCAGGTCAAGCTACCCTACGCCTCCCTACACCACCTCACGCCACCAACCCATCTCCCTCTTCCTACACCTCCCCTTATGCACAAATGCTTCTCCTATGCAGCCAGCCCTCTCTGCCACCCTTTTTCCTCCATTTTCTCCCTTCTTCTTCTCCCCCCTCTCAGTTGTGCCGCCATGGGTGCCACTACTACGAACCACCACCCTCCCATTTGTCCACCTAGTTCCAGCACCACCCATAACCCCTAATAACCCATCCCTACTCCTTTTCCAACTCAAAAACCCACTCCTCCTTATGCCACCGCCGCCACCGCCATTGTGCCGCTGCCACACCACCCTCCCTTCATCTTGCTTATTCTTGTCACATTTCCTCCCCTCTTTATCCATTGTGAACTTCTTTGATTTAATTTCTATTATTATTATTATTATTATTATTATTATTATTATTATTATTATTATTATTATTATTATTATTATTATTATTTTGGTTAAGGAAAAAGGTAGAAAAAGGATAAACTAGCATAAGGTGGATGTTCCCATTTTTAGGTACTGGACCGATGATCACAAGAGAGGAGGTGTAAGATTTTGTTGTCTTAAGACCGGAGCCACGTAGGTTAGGATACAACTATAACTAGGATTTTGTGCTTATGGGCTTTTGTTGTAGGATAAGTTTATATATGCATCAAATATATATATATATATATATATATATATATATATGTATGTATGTATGTATGTATGTATGTATGTATGTATGTATATGTATGTATGTAACACCCCAAAATTCACTACTTTTTTTTAAAGTGGAAGAAATTATAATAGAAATATTTAAATTAAAACTCGTGAATTCTAGGGATGTTACCACCATACTTAGTACCAGACGGATTCTCTTCGACCGTTCCAGTACCAAGTGCTAAGGCTAAAAAGATTATTTTCACACTTAAACTGAGAATTGATAAAATGCATTAAAAAGATTAACATAGAAATCAGAGTACACATACAAGTTACAATAAATAACAAGATAGAAATCGGAGTGCGAAATCAAAATTCCTCATAGGGAATAATTTTACAATCGATAAAGGGTTGATTTGAAATACTCAATACAAGATAATAAATCGTAAAAGGGTAAATATGATACACAAGTAATACCGAGGGAATAAGTTGCATAAAGATTAAATACGGCCATGACACTCTCGGACTCTGAGCCAACCACAAGCTCAACTCTCAACCCCACCGGATATCTCGCCCACCTGTACAAAGTCAGAAAGGGCCTTCTACTCATGGGAATGAGCAGCACCCATGAAAAGGGTAATCAGTATGCTACGTATTGAGTAAGGTAACAGAGCACTAAGGCCCATACATAAGCACATAAATTATGCAGAAGAATAGAAGAGCACAATCATAAATGCATAAGATCAACCAGGTAAAAGTACAAAGGCCCATAAATAATCCGGATCAATTACTTAATTAATCTTTGATCAGAAGTTGATTTACACCATGCTTTTTATCAAATCCAAACGAGTACGGGAACCCCACTATTATAGCCGGTGGACCGGAAATACACAAGGCATATAGCTCCTGACCACTATTATAGCCGGTGGATCGGTCTCCAGGATACCGTAGTACCTGGCCACTATTATAACCTGTAGATCGGAAACACATAGGTACAAAGCCTGACCACTATTATAGCCGGTGGACCAGAAACACATAGGGCATCATGTCCTAACCATTATTATTCGCCGGTGGACCTGTCTGGGCCCTGCTCAATAATTTTCCACTTTAAGTGATTAATGTCTTAAGTATATTATTCGGAAAATTTTAACCCTAGACTAGGCTTTTGATAAAATACTAAAATAATAATAGAAAAAATACCAAAAATAATATCAATAGTAATATTAACAAGAATAATAAAAATAGTAACAATAATAATAAAAAGGCATTACTCAAAAATATAGTGAACTAAGGGCTTCGACCCCCTTACCAAAATAATACTAATAATAATATTAGTAAAATAAATAACCAAATTTAGTAATAATAATAATCATGAAATAATAATAATAATAATAATAATAATAATAATAATAATAATGCAAATAATAATAATAAATGCTAATGATAAAAATAATGATAATATTAATAATAATAAGACTTGATATTTATAATACTACTACTATAATTCAAATTAGGCATAATAGGGTTTCAACCCTATATAGAATAATAATACCACACTTGAAAATAATAATAATAATAATAATAATAATAATAATACATATTAAAAATAGAAATATTAATAATATTTATATTCAAATAAATGAAATAAAATAATTTAAGGCTTATAAAAATAGGGGAAAAGGGTTGAGAGGGTCTAGGGTTCAACCTTAGGCTGGTGGGGATGGGTGGCACCGGCGGTGGTGCACGGCGGCACCTGCGGTGGCCGGAAAAAGGAAATAAAAGGGTAAAAGTTGAATGATGGGAAAAAGATAGGGAGAATTAAGGTGGGATTTGGGGTGTTTAAGACTACTTAGAGGGAGAGGAGTTGAATGAGGGTGGTGGCACAGCCAAAGGTGGTGGTGCACGGCAGCGGCGGTGGCCGAATGGGGAAGAAGGAGAGAAAGAGAGGAGGAGAGGGAGAAAGAGGAAAAGAGAGGTAGGGGAAGATAGAGGAGGTTATGCAGCACAATTTGGGAGGTGAAAGGAGAGGCGGAAGCGGCGGAAGAGGTGGCTAAGGGCGGCGCAAAGGGTGGCGGAGGTTGAAGAGAGGATTGATCGGGAAGGCTACTTCGCACACTCGGGGTGGCTTTCACAGGAAGAATCGAGGGATATGGGGTGTTTGGTTAGCTAGAGGGTGGCGCAAGGAAGAGTTTGGTAGGCGAAGTGGGTGGCGGAGTTGGTCGACGGCGGCAAGGATGGCATCTAAAGGGGCGGCAGCGGAAATATAGGTTTTCTAGGTTGGGGATCAAAAACTCGATACAAGGTAGCTCATGGGGGTATTTACAGATTTTAGAAGAGAGGTTAGGGTTTTGTGGGTTGGCTACGGGGTAAGGCAGGTAGGTTTAGGGTTACCGGCGGCGAGGTTGGCCAGTGGGAGTCAAAATGGGGCAAGGGGGCTGACTGGCTGGGAGAGGGAGAAATGTGCAAGGAGAGGGGAGAAGTATTGGTCTATGCGGTCGCCAAATTAGGGGGAGAGAAAGGATGAAAAACGACCGGTCAATAGTGCGTACCCGATGGCGAAAATCCAGGGACGAGCGGCGGAGGTTGCAGGTCGAACGACGTCGACGAGGAAGAAGGAAAAAGAAGAAGGGGGCTGGACCGGCGGTCTAAAAGAAAAGGAAAGAAACGAAAAAGGGGGAAGAATAGGTCGGGCGCGGTGAGGCGTTTAAATTTAAATAAAATGCGGAGAATAGGGAAAAAGAGAAGTAAAACGCGGCGCGGAGAAGGACAAGGAAGAAGGCAGCGGCTACGCGGGCTGAGCAACGCCAAAGGAAAGGAAGGAGGGAGGGGGATTGGGCTGCTGGGCTAGCGCAGTTTGGGGAGGAGAAAAAGAAAAAGAAAAAGAAAAGAAGAAGAAAGAAAAAGAAAAAGGAAGAAAGAAAAGGAAAAAGGAAAAAAGGAAAAATAATGGGTTAGGCTAATTAAATTAATTGGGATATTTGGGATATTTAAAAAATAATAATATTTAAATAAAATAATATTTAAACCCCTTTTTATGCTAATTTAGGATTTTTAAAAGGTTTTCCATAAATTATATTTTAATTAACAAAACACTCTAATTTTTTTCCAATTAAATTAATTATAAAATTAATATTAATTTGGAACTATTTTCTCCTTATTATTTTAAATAAAATAATTTATTTAATTAATTTTCCAAAATAAAATCCTTAATTAGCTAAAATACTCAAATTTCTCCTAATTAAAATACTTATAAATTTCTTCTTGATTTGCCCTAATTAATTTTCTTTTTTTAAAAAAAATAATTTTTTTAATTAATTTTCATAATTAAACCTCATTTAAATATAATTTTTAAAATTAGAAATTTTCGGGGCATTTCAATATAATCTAAGGTTGTTGTACAGCTTGGCTTGCCAAGACCTAAGGTAAGTGTATGTGTGGTCTTGACTGCTTGGTTTATATATTGTTGTAAAGTTCCATTATATGAGGATGAATACCTTGATAATTGTTGGGAAATTTGTGTATTTAAGTCTATGAGTCTTAGGTAGGGTTTGGTGGCCTAGGGCATTTTGGGACAAGATGGTGGGAGAAGGCATAAGGGGAAATCCTAAAGGAAAAAGTATTCCATATATTCCTTGGGAAAATTGTTGAGTAATAAGAATGATAATGATAAAACGGGGGATTAGGGTAAATGTTGGGGAGAGTTGACCTTGCATGGGGGTAAGTCAAACATAATGTGGATATGTTTAGAGGTGACTAAGGGGAAGAGGGTTGTGAAGGAAGGTGAAGGGGGATGATGAGGGTGTTTTGGGGGTATTTTGGTAACATAGGGGAGTTCTTGTATGTTGGAAGATGGGGAAGTACCTTGGGTGAAATTAAGGTTTTGAGGGTTTAAAACCCTAAGGATAGGTCATTATCACATGTAGGAGATGGTTGATTTGGATTGTGCCTCTTGACTGTGATGTGGGGATACACCTTATAGAGAATGTGGATTTATTATAATGGTTAGTTGGGATGTTTAAGAATGGGTACAAATGAAAAAAGGAGATTAGGGTTTCAAGAGGAGCCATTTGGGGAGGTTGTTATCTCATATGTAAAATGAGGGAGTTAGGCTACAAAATGTTTGGGGATGGATAGTCATGGACACTTATGCTTGGTTGTGGGAGTTTAGGGCTAAATAAGTAGTAAAGGAGAGGTTAGACCCACGTAGGCCAAAACTAAGGTTTCAAGGGGGTAACCTTATAGGATAATTGTTATCATATATGAGGAACAGGGGAAGCGTTCTATGGCTAATGAGTAATAGGGTTCTAATGGTATGTTTGGGTTGGAAAATAATTTGGGGACTCAAAGGATCATTAGGGAGTGAGGATACCTCGAATTTGGGAATTAGGGTTTCTAGGGGGCGGGGTTGACTCGGGGTGGTAGTAGGCCAAGAGTCTTACTTGGTGGGTGCATGGATGTGTGGGTGATATTTGAATATATAAAATATGAATAAGACACTAATCACTTAAAGTGGAAGATCATTTGAGTCTAGCAATTTATATCATATGTATCAGTCCATCTGTGATAATAGTAGTTAGGAGCTTTCTGTCCTGGATGGTATTATATATATACCTATCCACCAGTGATCATAGTGGTCAGGAGTGTATTATCGTGGATTGTGTTATATGTACCAATCCACCAAGGATCATCGTGGGGGTCTCAAGCTCAAGTAATGAAACCTTTAGATGGTAATAATCTACGAAAAAGACACTAATTACTTACGATGGAACACCATGTAGATCGAAGCCATGTGTAGTATACTTACCGGTCTATTTATGAGAATAGTGGTCAGGAGCATTCTACCCTAAATTGTATTACATTTACTAGTCTACCGGTGGGAATAGTGATTAGGAATATTTTATCCTAAATTGTATTATATTTACCAGTCTACCAGTGATAATAGTAGTTAGGAGCATGATACGGGGATTGTATAGTTATTGGTCCACCAGTGGAAATGTGGGGTCCCCGAACCCACCTAGATATAATTCGAGTGATTTCCAAATACTAAACTAATGGCTTAAGTCCCGATGGGGGAAAAATCTAATAAAACTTGTTTATGTGCATTATATCTTTATCATGTATTGTTATGTTCCTACTTGACTGTATTGTTACCTTACTCAGTACATAGCGTACTGACCACTCCTTTTATTGGTGTTACTCATTTCTACTAGCAATGACCCCTTCTGAGTCTATGTAGGTAACTGATGATGCAATAGATGATTTTGTTGCTTATAATGACCTGGTCAAGGTAGAGTGATGCTATTGTATTTTGGGATAGGGGCTCAGAGAGAGTGTCTTTCGGATTTGTTTTCCTTTCAGTTTCAGTTAACGTTTTCTTTAGTTGAATAATTTTTTGTATTTTTAGTATTTCCTTATAACAACACTTAACTCTCTTCATGTTATGAAGCTCTTTCTTGTTGTGTTATTTTGGTCGTATCTTATCTAGCTAGCTTTATAATTGGTATGAGGATGACTAGGGGCCAGACTTATACTAATTATGGTGGTAACACCCCTTCTTGTGGTGTATGGTATTTAGAGATGAAACGAAAATTTTCAAATGTGATTTTTGGGGAACTCTTGATAGGAGATGCGACCATATAAGTGAAAAGTAACCCATAAATACCTCATGGTATAGGGGGAAATATTTTGAAAAACTTTTATCAAATTTATCTCTCTACCCTTCTATTACAAAATATCTATTTGAATACTAATATAATGTTAAATTTGCCAAAATTAAATTAAACTAAAGTGCTATTTTTAATAAGAATTAAAATTTGTTTTATCTTGAAAGATAATTGTTCACAACCTTAGGCACATAAGATGAGATATATATACCCAACCTTATAGCTAAAATACAATCTCTTAAACTAATCCTATATTTTATTAATTAAATTAACAACTAAATATTTAAAAAGTTAAAATAAATCAACAATAATTTTATTAATTACTAGTAGTAGTTTAGTATAATATTGTAATACCCCAAAATTTTAAACCTCTTAATTTACTCTTTTGATGATCACTATTTAAATTTTTATGAGGACATAATACCTCATATTTGGAATTTAAATTTCATTATATTTATAATATTTTATTTATTTTAATGTAAGAGAAAAGCTCTCTTCTTAATTTTAGAAGTTCTAAGAAAAACTTTATTTTTAGAAGGCTTTTGATAATCCGAAAGTTACTATTTTTATAAAATAGTTATTTCATGTAATAATGTGATAAAAATATTTTAAATATTCTTATATTAGTGATTGGACTTTTTCTACAATTCAAAAGGATATTTTAAACCATTATTTTATATAGAATAATAAAAGGTAAAAATAAGAATTTTATAGATAGAAAATTCAAAAGTGTTCCCTTTAAACAGAAAACATAAAATGAGAATTCAAAATTTCGGACCTATTCAAAGATGATAGGCATAAAGGAAAAAAGTGATAATGGTAGCCATTTTAAGGGATTTGCTTTTCATTATTTATATCAATAACTACTTTCATACTTTTGGTTGTAATTGATAGTTTTATTTTTGTCTTTTCATTATATTTTGATATCCATTGAGTTTACTAGAAATTTATATTTTATAGTATATTGAGTTAAAAATAAATTTGTGTGTTTATTTATTATAATTAGCCTTCATAGCTAGTGTAAATGGGACATTAGCATCTACTTACTCTAGTTGTGATGTTCATACCTTCATTGTATTTAGCTTCCACATATATTTTCCTTATTTTTGTAGTGGATTGGTTTTGAAAAAATGGGGGTCTTACAAATATAACAACTAAATTCACTTAATTATGGTATCTTACAAAACCAATTATACTAGTAATCCTATACTCATCCCCCAATACAGTTTTTTAGAAGTCTTTAACTCAAGAAAAACTCCCAAAGTTATAATCCCACCAAAATTGATCTAATATATTCTATGAAAATTAACAAACTAAATAAATATAATAAAAATATGAACATATTTAATAAAAAATAAACAAATCTAATCTATTATCTAATCAATATAATTAAAAACATTCACCAATAACCCCCACCCAACATCATTATTTACCGATTCTTCCCCTAACCAAGATCGTATTATGTGTTTATTCCCAAAACTACAAATCTAATAAACAAATAAAAATATTTAAAATATTTAATAAAAAGATAATAAATATCAAATCAGATATAGTTAATACAATAAATAAATTTAGCCAGTTCTTCCCATTGATTTAAAAAAATTTAAATAGATCTAATAAATGAGTATAATTAATAAAATATAAACAAATCTAACAACATAGTTAACAAATTTAACCATTTGATTGAATAAAAATATTAAGTATAATTAACACAACACTTATGGTAAAAATTGATGCTCCTTACCCAAACCATCGGCATATTCAGTCGATGCCCTTGAACCCCAACAAAAAATATTGTTGTTCCCTTCCTTCACCCACTGGCAACTTTTTATGGTTTCTTCCCTACCATTGGCATTTCTAGCCAATTTCCTCCCCCCCCAATTCTTCCACCAAATTTAACGATCTAATCAAAAAAATTAAATGCTAAAACTGGATTGAAGTATAATTAACACAAAAATTATCCGATCATTGGCTTATTCGACTGATGCCTTTCACCATCCAATGGCAAAGTTAGTTGTTCCTTTTCTTCAACCACTAACAATTTATGTTGATTTCCTTGCCTCCTAACGGAAAAAAATGCCATTACCGCCCCTCTTCTTTTAAACAAAAACTAGGTCTAAAAATCTTGCCCCTTCCCCAACCATCGACTTATTATGTTGATCCCTTGGGCCCCCCACGACATATTTTGCTATTCCTCTCCGTCATCCACCAAAGATTTAAGGATCTAATAAAAAGTGTAAAGGCTAAAACCAAATTGAAAGTATAATTAACATAAAAATTTCCCCAACCATCGGTTTATTTAGCCCATGCCTTTTGTCCCCCCAACGACAGAGTTGGTCATTTGATGCAGGAGCATCTTAAGTAATCAAAATTAAGGATAATCTACTTATTAATTTTTTTCAAACTTAAAGACTTCAAAATTCTTCTCATTTGAGTCAATAAATAACTATATTATCTAGCAGTGATGCAAGCCATGCAGACACCACAACCCCATGTAAATATGGCTTTCTATAGCTGATGCATGGCTCCCCAAAATTCTACCCTTAATTGGCTACAATATGGATCCAGTTTCATTCAACTAAGCCCCTACCTTATCCACCTCCACACTCCAATCATTTTTGGCTGAATCAAGACTTGATTTGACACCCATATTTTGTGCAAGAATTAGGGACATTGGGAAGGTGATTATGGGAAGTTCAAGACCCTCCAAAGTTATCTTAATTTGTGGAGAAGCAACTTCCAAAATTGGTAGAATAAAACAACCAACAATCGAGCAAGCTGCATCTTTTCTTATTTCTTTTATTAGCTAAACTCAGTTAAAGTATGTTGTTAGACTTTTCTAACATCTAATTTATGTTTCCTAAGTATTGTCATATGTTTTATGGACAACCATATAGTGATGGATGGCTAGTAGAAGTCGACACACAATCAGCACTAGTTGATTGGAGTCTTATTAACTTTAGTTAGCCTAAGTAGTATCAACCAAGGGTGAGGGAATAACTACACTAATACACATAGTTAAAATTCTATTTGTAACCCCTAGTAGTCAAATCTTACTTTTAAAAGGGAGAAGAGGTACTAAGGAAGGGGCATATTACACTTTGAAAAAATATCCTTAGTTTTCAACATACTCAAGATTGGTAGTGTTCTTGAGTTTGGTTTAATTAAATATTGCTCCATTTATGCTAAGTGATGTAACCTTAGTTGGTTGATAAAAGTAATTGGATTTTAAGGTTTCAAAACCAAGTTTTCACTTTAGATTTTTCCTCTTCATCTCCATTTTATTTTTAAGTTTTAATTCTTCCTCTTCATCTCCATTCTATTTTTAAGTTTTGTTGAAAGCTTTCCCACTTTCATCTCTAATACCTAGTTTGGTTTCATTTGTTTAGCATCATGCATCATCGTTCCTTTTTGTCACCCATCGGTATTTTTTCTGACTTCCTTGCCTCCCAATGGAAAAAAAAATTAGCTACTAACCCTATTCTTGTTAACCAAAACCCAATCTAAAAATATTGTCCCTTCCCTAACCATCCGCTTACTCTATTGATCCCTTGGCCACTCAACAACATACTTTGTCATTTCTCTCCCTCAACCACTCGTAATTTTTGCCAGTTTCTTTTCCCCAACCATCGGTAATTACCTTCCTCATTCTCTCTCCACAACTCATATCTTGTCCCAACCATCTACATTTTTAACTTATCCCTCCCCCAAACCCTAAAAAATATATACATACCTTTCACCACTAGAGAGAATTAGCAAGAGAGTGAGTAAGAGAGCTACAAGAGAGAGAATGAGAGAGAGTGTGAATGAGAGAGTGGGAGAATGAGAGAGTCAATGAGAGACAGAAAAAATAGAGTTAATATCCTTATAAAGTTAATAAAGGTAGTTAGATACAAAATATTTTCTCACCTCTCTTTGCTAAATATACACCCATATACCCCCAATTTTTTCATCATTTCTAGTTTTACCCTTCTCATTTCTCCATCCCTCAATTCTCTTTAACACATTTTCTCTCTCTTCTCCCTCATCTCAAATCTTCTCAAATTCTTCACAATCTTCAATCAATTGAGCAAATCAGATTGAAATCAACAATCTAATATATTCTACATCAAAAGGTATGTAAGATTTCATTCTTTTTTTTGTTAATTTTTATCATTTTTGAATTAGTTGAAATGTAAAGTATAATTATTACAATATTCTAAATTTGAGTTTTTTTTAACCAAAATTAATTTTTTTATACATAAATCGAACTTATATTAGTAAAAAGATTATAACTTTTTGGTTAAAATATAAGCTTCAAACCATAAAAATGGAGGTCGAGGTTGAAATAGTATGGTCAACGGATGGTACATCGGTCATCCATGCCCAGAAATGGGTAACCCACCCATCGAGGAAACACGCTAGCAAGTAGTTCACTTGTCAAGAGTTCCAATCGGCGGGTAACTCACCCGACACATACTTCCTCTAGCGAGCACCTTACCCGTCACCTATGACCCTCACCAGGTAGTACACCCATCAAGTTTTGTTCCAAATAGGTAACTCACCCATTGAAACCCGGCCCTAAACCCCCAAAATCATCTAACTGTACACCCTAACCTTCAGTGGCGGAGCCAGACTTTTAATTCCATGGTGTCTCGTAGTGTCATGTATGAACACATAAAGTTAATACATATTTTTTTCAGTTTTTTTTAAAAAAAAAATTCATATTAGCTATAAATTTTCCTGCAAATGACATCAAATACAAATGTATTTGCAATTATCATAAAAATATATTCACTTACCGATTTCTCATTAAATTTTATACCTTGATCTTAAAAAAATTATAGATAATTGGGGTAATTTATTCCATACAATTTAGTGACTAAAATAATTAGCTTGATTTTGTGTCTTTCAATTAAAACTCAAACGACTTATCAAACAATAAAAATATTATAAAAATGATAAAGTAAATATCCATATTTAATAATAACAATATAGAATCACTAATCAATTTATTTACTAGAATCACTTATCAAACAATTTAATGAATTAACTAAGAAATTTACTAAAACTTAATTAATAATATAATTTTATAACGAATTAATTCAAAAACTAACTAATAAATTAAACAATTCAATCTATAAATCTAAAAAAATTGATTTCTACAAACTAATTTTGATTTCTACCTAATTAATAAACCAATTTCTATTTTCTACATTAATAAGATTAATTAGAATTTCTATAAACTAAAAAATATAATCAATTAATATAATAAATATAAACAAATTAATTGCATTCTAATTTCACAAATTTATAAATTTATGATAAATAACTTAACAAACTAAAAAATTAACTTAAATCTTACCTAATCAACTTGTAGGTTGGCCGGTTGGGACATGCTGTGGCTCCACTCCTGGCTCGGTTGAAGATTGAAGAATGAATGAAGGCAGGCAGGCAGCAACCAGCAGTTGCAGACTTGTAGGCTGCAGCAGTTGTAGACTTGTAGGCTTGCAGCTTCTTCTCTTGGGTGGCTCCGGTGGCGCGCGGCGGTTGAGGGTTGAGAATTGCGATCGGTAGGCGGCGGCGGGCGGTAGCGGCCTAGCAGCGACCAGCGGGCAACAGGCAACACTACAACAACACTGCAGGCTGCAGCACCAGGCCACCAATGCACTGTGCAGTCGCACCATAGTAGGCTGGATTGGAAGAAGAAGAATGGGCGGCGTTTGGCGGCAGAAATGGCGAGCTCCGAACCTCCGGTGGACGGCTGATTTACTGAGAGCTATGTGCTGTGTGCAGGGAGTGTGCTGGCGTCGTGCGTCGAGGAGGGTCGAAACCAGCAGCCAGGCGCCAGCAGCAGGAGTCGAAGAGGAGGGTAAGGGTTTGGGGGGGGAATTCATCAAAACGACATCGTTTTGATGATGTAAAAAAAATTCAAAACAAGTCGTCTACGGGACTTGATCCTGCGACCATTGTCGTCGATACACGGGACACCCAACATGCCCAACCATTCATCCATTTTGATTCTGTGTCATGGTGTCCTACATAATTAATATATATCGAATAACTAAAAATCAAGCATATTTTTACCTTCCGAGCCAGGGCTCCATGGTGTCCCGGGACACCATGCGGAAGCCCTGGCTCCGCCACTGCTAACCTTCAAACCCTAATCCTAAACCCCAACCTTCTAACCCTAACCCCTCTAATCCTTAACCCAAAATCTTTAACCCTTTAATGTAATCATAAATTGTAACCCTAAACCCTATAACCTTAAACCTAAAATCCTCTAACCCTAAACCCTAAACCCTAATCCTAAACTCTAAACCCTCTAACCATAAACCCTCTAACCCTAACCCAAATCCTTATCCCTAACACTAAACCCTAACCCTCTAACCCTAACCTAAATCCCCAATCCTAACCCTAAACCATCAACCCTCTAACCTTAAACCCTAACCCCTTTAACCCTTAATTGTAACCCTAAACCATAAATCATTGATGAGCTAATGCATAATATATAATAATGTTTTTTTGTTATAATTGGTAGATGGCTAGTAGAGGAGGTAGAGGAAAAGATCTTAAGATATGTTACTCCCGCTACCACAAGGGTGGTGAAGAGGACATTTAGCACTAGTGCTAGAGCACAAGCAATGATGGAGTGTGGCAAATCTCCATGTCCTATAGACAGAGAGCATGCTACTTTTGAGGAGGAGTATGATTGTCCCAATAAGGGAGCTTTTAGCTACAGTAGCACATCTACACATGCAGTTGGTTCTATTTCGTCATCATCATCAAACAACGATTAGAGATTTACTGGACCTATTGGTGGGGGTCCACTCGTTCCTAATTTTTTGACTAGTTTTAAGGGTCATATGGCATATGTCATAAAGAATGATGTTGAGGCAATTTATTTTATTATAATGATTAGTTTCTTTATTTTTACCCTGTAGTTTATAATTCTAATATTGATTTTATTGTAAGAACTAGTCTTGTGCTAAGGGTTTAGCCTAAAAAAAAACTTGAGAAGACTACTAGGCGATGATGCTAGAATAGGTATTGCTTATGACTACATCGAGACCAAAGGTCTAAAACATCTACATTCAACGTACTTTCACCATCACAAATCTCCACTCATCTCCGATTTTATTGAAAGGTAGCACCTAGATACCAATATCTTCCACCTTCCAATTGATAAGATGAAGATCACTCTACATGTTGTGATTAATATTATGGATCTTAATTCTCATAGCTATCAGTGTATTAGCAAGCATTTTCCTACTGATAGTGATGTGATAGAGCTTCTGGCTGAGATTTGGGGTGAACCAGAGGTGTTGGTTAAGTCTACTTTTTTGAAGGGAAGCACAGTCGCACTGGATGATATTTTTTATAAGCTTACGATTGATCTTGTTGAGGATGATGAGTCTCATGCCCAATTTTATACGTGGTACCTGCTATCATGTATGCTTTTTGTTGACAAGTCCAGCAACCATGCTCCATTATCAATGCGTAGATTAGTATCTAATTTGAGTACATTAGGTGATCGAGCCCTTGGAGCTAGAACTTTAGCCTATTTGTATAGGAAACTTGGGATAGCATCTAGAACCAGGTGCAAGCAAATAAGTGGTTACATGACATTGTAAGAGGTAATTATTCCTATTTTTTTGGTTTAACAAAAGTTGTTTAATTGTGTTACATATGTGTTATAATTGTGCGCAAACCTGGATTTATGAGTATTTCCTATACTTTTGGCAGAGTTATTTTCGTACGTATAATCCATCATGTGATGCTGTAGTAATGAGGTGGGATAAATCTCAATTGATGCTTCCCCCTGAGTCCATGGATGGCATAATTTAGTATATGAGGCAACTGGATTCTCTTAGGGCCTAGTAGGTGGGTGACATACTTTTTTGTAACTATTTTTTGATTGTAGAATGTTTAAAATAATTGATATCCCAATTTATTTTACATGTGTTTGTAGGTTGAATTCTTACCATTCAATCAAGATTCGAGTTTGAAACATCCTGAGTTGACGTACTAATGCAGCCTGCGTTTTATGGAATTAGTGGAGCCTTATATGCTAAATCAAGTTGCTCTACCGTTTGGGTACCCCCAGCTCATCCCAATTCCTCCTATTATACCAACACATGGATTATGTCAGAGTGCAAACATTAAGAAGTATAAGGCAGATTACTCCAGTTGTGCATCATTTTGGAATGCTTGGCCACACCATCGACTAGACTTTAGCTCCAATTTTCATCACTCAACACATAAGCATGATGCCTCAGTTAAATACCTTCCATGGTACCATCCTCAGACCCATCCAGTAGTCCATCCTATACCGATAGATGAAGGGCCAAGTGATGTGGTTCAAAGAAGAAAAGAAGGGTAGAATTGATAAGGATAAAGGTTTTGATAGGCTGAAAGAGGTGTACCGTTATATGGGTGGGCTCAAACTGTCCTCTAGTGAAGAGAAGGAGGCCGACCAAAACCCTAGTGATGATATGTAGTAGATTTTTTTTCTTTACACTTCAATTTTATTTGTTAGGAAGGTGTTATCAAAACAATTTTAACGTTAAACTTTAATTTTACCTTCCCATGAATAGATGTATCCTAATTTTAATTTCACATTACACCATGACTATCTTTGTAACACCCCAAAATTCACTAAACCTTTTTTTCTTAAAAGCGGAAGCAATTAAATTAGAAGCACTGAAAACCTGTGAATTCTGGAAGTGTTACCGCCACACTTAGTACCAGACCGGTTCTCTCCGACCGTTCCAGTACCAAGTGCTAAGGCTAAGAAAAGAAATAATCAATACAATTCAATTTCCAAATAAGCATTAAACGGTTGTAAAACAAAATCAGAGTACGCATCAAGAAATGTAATTCATTTCCAAAAGAGAATTAAACTTACAACCGATAAAAGATTAACAAAAAGAATTAGAGTCATATAAAGACTATGATATGGCCACAACTCTCTTGAATCTCGAGCCAAACATGCTCAACACTCAGCCACAACTGATATTTCGCCCACCTGCATAAATTCAGAAGGCATACTACTCGTGGGAATGAGCAGCACCCATGAAAAGGGTGATCAGTACGCTACGTACTGAGTAAGGTAACCGAGCACTAAGGCCGACACATAAGCACACAATCCATGCAGAATAATAACAGGGCATAATCCAACATAACAACATAAAGGTATATGAACAATTCAGGTAAAAGTACAAAGGCCCAATCATAGTCCGGATTAATTATTTAATTAATCTCTTATCATAATCCAATTCACACCATGCCTTTTATCAAATCCATGCGAGCAGAGGAACACCCCACTATTATAACCGGTGGGCCGGTCACAATAGAGCATCACGCCCTAACCACTATTATTACCGGTGGATCGGTCACAATAGAGCATCACGCCCTAACCACTATTATTACCGGTGGATCGGTCACACATAGGGTAGCAACCCTAACCACTATTCCTAACCGGTGGATCGGTTTGGTTCCTCCTCGCATGGTGTTCCACTGTAAGTAATTAGTATCTTTTAAGAGCTTTATTGATATTGGTTTGTGTTTATTGAGCTCGAGTCACCCCACTATTATTACCGGTGGGCCGGTCACATATAGGACCTCATGTCCTAACCACTATTATAACCGGTGGATCGGTCGCACATAGGACTACGCGTCCTAACCACTATTCCTGACCGGTGGATCGGTTTGGACTCGGCTCAATAATCTTCCACTTTAAAAGATTAGTGTCTTAAATATCTTATTCAAAAGCTTTCACCATGCACAAGCACGAATCATAAATCATAAATTCCATATTCATCATCATACTTTATTCACCAATTACACACGTGCTACCACCAAACCCTAGACATGCATAGATTGCTCCCTTCACAATTATCCTCCAATTCTACTTCACATCTCACTCTAGGGTTTTATCCCAAAACCCTAATTTAGTCTCCTTCGTACCCTTAATTTGCTCCACATGATATTTTTCATCCCAAGTGCTTAAACACCCAAACAACACTTACATTACCTTCCTTAAATCCCAAAGCAGCGTTCCATACATAAACTTCACTCTCATAAAAACTTTACACATCCCATGCAATTATTAACTTCCATGCAAACCCTAATACCACCATACAACCATTAACCATTATACAAACCCAGAGTCTCATCATACAAAACCCTAAAATCAATCCACATAACTCAAAGATTCATTCATACCAAACCCCAGATTCAAACCATATAAAACCCAAAGATTCATCCATAACAAACTAAGTATCCATCCTTACCAAACCCTAAGTTCAAACCATATACAACCCAAAGATTCATTCACACAAAACCCTAAATTCAATCCATACCAACACAAAGATTCAAATCATATAAAACCCAAAGATTTTTCCACATAATACAATTGATTAGATTCTCCCCTTTCATAACCACAAATTAGATTCTACCATACAAGACCATAAGTTAGATTCTTCCCCATAAAATCATAAATTAGAATCTCCCAAGCAAAACCATAAATTAGATTCTCCCAAACAAATCATAAATTATATTCTCCCAATCAAATCATAAATTAAATTCTTCCATACAAACCATATATTAATTTCTCTCACATAAAATCATACCAAACCATAAATTAAACTTCCCCATATAAAACCATAAATTGGATTTTACCAGACAAATCATAAATTAGATTCTCCCAATTAAAATCATAAATTAGATTCTCCCAATTAAAATCATAAATTAGATTCTCCCAAACAAACAATAATTCGATTCTCCCATATAACATCATAGATTACATTCTTCCAAATAAAACCATGCAATAGATTATTCCTTATAAATTCATAAAATTAGGTCAACTCACTTCCCTTAGTCAACTTCTTTCCCCATCCTCCTTTTTCATCCTTTCTCCCACATAAAATCATATCAACATCCTCACATGCATGTCTTACAGGGTCATACACAAATAATACACATGTCATACGAAAACATACTTCAACTCCACGTCATATCATCCACGTTATATCACATACAAAATGATCATAATAATACATAGGATACATAGCATGCGAAACACATAATGCCCATAAGCACATAAAAGGCCTTAGCACCCCTTACCTGAAACGACACCGGTCTTGGAGCACGTTCCTACGCCTCCTTAGGGCTTAGACCAAATAATAACATATGAATAAAATAACCTTAACAAAATTCTAACTTTGCTAAAGACATAAAAATAATAGAGATATTATAAAACTCGGTAATATAGGGTTAAAGATTTTACCCTAATAATAATAATGATACTAATATAATAATATCAAAATTAATAAAATTACTATCAATGAGAATATAAATAATAATAATAATAATAATAATAATAATAATAATAAGCTTTAAAATTTAAAGTGGGGTTTCGACCCTACTTATGACTAATGACTTACCACTTATTTAATATAAATAATAAAATTACTAACGTATATAATAATATTAAAATAATAAAGATACTGATAATATTATCATCAATAGTTATAAGAACAATAGAAACAATAATACTAAAATAAATAAGTGCGAATGTTAATACAAAATTAGGGCCTAAGATTTTCCAGAATAATTAATAAAATGATAATAATAATTATTCTAATAATTATAATATTAATAATAATAATAAGAAGAAGAATGATAATAATCCCATAATAATTCAATTAATAACTTAAAATTCGAAACTAACAATAATATTGTTTTATTACCACTCTCCACCCTGCAAGTACAATTCATAATAAAATTTCTCATCAAATAATAATAAAACATATTAAGAATATAAATATTAAGAATAATAATAATGGTAATTATATGCAAATAATTGAAATAAATTAAATCAAGGCTTATAATAATATGGAAAATGGTTGAGAGGGTCTAGAGTTAAACCTTAAGCTGGTGGGGATAGGTGGAACCGGCGGTGGTTCACGGCGGCGGCGGCGGTGGCCGGAAAAACAGAAGAAAAGAGGGAAAGATGGATGTTGGGAAAAAGATAGGGAGAATTGAGGTGATATAAGAGGTGTTTATTGTTGCCCAAGAGGAGAGGGACAAAATGATGGTGGTGGTGCAGCCAAAGGTGGCGGCGCACGGCGGTGGAAGGCGGTTTAAGGCTTCGGGGTCAAAATTCCGGCGAAACGAGCATCTAAATTTGCATGATTATTTAGGCTCGTACAAGAAGAATCGAGAGGTTAGAATGGTTTAGTTAATTAGAGGACGTTGCAGGGAATAATTTGGCATGCGGTGGTGGCGTTGAAGTTGGCTATCGGCGGAGGAAACGGCGTCTAAAGTCTCGGTGATCAGCAGCTCGGGCTTAGGGTTTCGGGAAAGAAAAATTCTAAAAACTCCTATAACAAGGCTATTTATAGATGTTGGAATGGATAATGAGGAGCTGGAGGTCGACATGGAAGTTTTAATTGCAATAATTTGGGTGGCCGGTGGCGTTAAACGGTCGGTCGACGTTTGGTTGGCTTCGGGGTTTCGAGAGGTTGAGGAGGAGAAACGGCCGAGAGTTAACGTCAAATAATTATATGAAGTTATTTCTGGAGTTAAGAGGAAGATAATGAGACAAGAAACGGCCGGTATTAATTACCGTAGCCGGAGACACCATTGATGGCAGCCAGCGTTGCAGCGTCGTCGATGACGGGGAAAGGAGGAAGAAGAAGATGGGCTGGCCGGGCGGTTCGCGAAGGAAAAGAAAGAAAGAAAAGAAGGGAAACCGGGCGGTTCGGCGCGAGCGGTAAGGGTTTAAATGGAACGACGAGTTTCGGTGGAAACGGAGGCAAAACGCGGCGCTGGAAGGACGGAAGAAGAAGGCAGCGTCGCGCGGGCTGGGCCGAAGGAAAGGAAGAAGAAGAAGAAGACTGGGCCGCAGGTGGCCCAGTTCGGGGAAAAAGAAGAGGAAAAAGAAAAAGAAAGAAAAAGGTAAGGAAAAAGGAAGAAAGAAAAAGAAAAAGGGAAAAAGGAAAGGAGAAAAATAATTAGATTAGGGCCAATTAAATTAATCTGAATATTTAGGATATTTAAAAATAATAATATTTAAATAAAATTAAATTTGAATCCCTTTTTAGGCTAAATTAGGATATTTAAAATATTTACCATAAATTCCATTTTAATTAGCAAAACACCCTAATTTTCTTCCATTAAATTATTTATAAAATTAATATTAATTTGAAACTATTTTCTCCTCATTATTTTAAATAAAATAATTTATTTAGTTAATTTCTAAAATACAAATCCTTAATTAGCTAAAATACCCAATTTCTCTTAATTAACATACTTATAAATTTATCCTTGATTTTTCCTAATTAATTTCCTTTTATTTTAATCAAAATAATTTATTTAATTAATATTTATGATAAAATCTCATTTAAATATAATATTTAAGATTAGAATTTTTCGGGGCATTTCAATCTTTATACCACATTACAAAATACTTAAGGTAATGTTATAAACCAATGTACAACAAGTTAAATGCTAAACTTGTTACTTTAAGTACAAATCATCAACCTAAGTCTCCCCCTTGGTTGACACCCATACCTATTAAATTTTGATACAACTAAATAAGATCACGATATGGCTCCTCCCATCCAGATACGCTTGAAGAAGCATGTCTATACCATTGATTAGATATAGGTGGTAATATTGTGTTTATCATCAAGGTTAACTACAAGCATATAAAGTATCATAACATGAGTGTCAGACATATATACAATATATAAAATTAGTGTGAGTAAAAGACATACTAATACATAGTGCAATAAATTATCCACACTTAAGATGGTGATGATCTGATCGGGTTGTTCGCCATTAGGTGGAGCTCTGTGAGGTAAACTTGTAATTAACCCATGAATACTCAAGAAAACAAATATGGCATTGTAATTTGTCACAAAGAGGAAGTCAAAGTCAAGATGATGCCAACATTTCTCCATTAGAGGCGATCCCTTCCAGTGTACCAAGCATTGCATATTTTGAGCAATAGGATCTATAAAGGTAAGATCATATAACTCTTGATGCATCACTAATTCCCGATAAATTGCAGCTCTAATATTTAACCATTCTAATTCTTTGCCAAAAATTTGTAATTCAACCACTCTAAACCCACAGTTTCCATTGCCTAAAACATCACACCAAGATTCCACCAATGGGACTATAACTAGCTTAATATCAAAAGACCATGGGAAATTATATGAGTCTATGAATAGTTCTATAGGACTATAACTAGCTTAATATCAAAAGACAATGGGAAATTATATGAGTCTATGAATAGTTCTAGTACTATACCTACCACTACTACTTCTTCCTCGATCTGATCGACTAGGATAAGAGCAACCTCTATCACGAGATGCACATTTCGATCAACCAAGGGATGAGGGACCTCTACCACCTCCTCGACCCAATCGACCTTCCCTATAGGTGATTTTGAACAAGTATGCTTTGTGTGCTCCCACTTTGATAGTTTTCTTCGTGTGCTATTACTAGGGAGTCCTTTGCTTTTTTGAACATTTGGTTCTACCATACTTTTGTGAACAAGATCGAGAATCTCATTAATCAGATTAGGATAGTATCATAGATGTGATGGTGATTGGTCAAGCATCATTTGCACCTTAGACACCTTAGACACAATGTTAGAAGCAAATAGATGTACGGATCAGTCAACAATTGAATCGTCAAATGAAAACCTTTCTTCTTGTGGTTTGACAAAAGTGAAAGTCTTCCAGAATTTATGCACTGCTGATACGGGAATAGGTTGATGATCTTGTTTGTAATGAAATATCTCATGTGCACACGGTAGACCATGTGTCAACCTCAAGTAACACCCATATCCTAAGGATTCGGGATCAACCATATTGGACCTCTTACTCTCCTCTTCAATTAAGTACAATGCTCTACGACATACAATAGGCGTGAGCTTCTTGAACAATATGTCATCTGTAGAGTAATGTGAATAATTACCTATGATTACTCCAGATCTTTTTTCACCTCATTAATTTGGAGTCTTATTAATGTGTCAATCTTCAAGCATAATGTATCAAAATTTATCTGTGATGATGATATATATTTCTTCAACTTGCCACATTCACTTTCCATCTTATAATTATAATTTTAAAATATAATTAATGGTTAATTGTTACACACCTAATAAGATAAAAAAATATTGAATATTTATAATAAATATATTATACATGTTGGTCATATGAGTGCCAAAGTGAATGATTTTGTCATCCCGCAATAAAACAAACATCTCCTTATATGGATTCAACCAGGTCTCGTACACATATTATAAAAGATGTGGAAATGTGCTCCATTTGTCACCCATCAATAGAAGCTCATTCTCATATATCTCAATTGTAATGACTTGTACAATCTTCCTCCAACCTCCTAAAAAACTTTCTCCTAATACTATACTTCCCAAATTTTTTATAGCATATGAGAGAACATTCTTATTAATGTGACATCTACGCAAGAAGGGTATTGAGTCAGGAAAGACTTTTGGTGTTGTTTATGTCAATCCTAGATCCCTATCGGTGATCACCACATTTGGTTCATGGGGCTCCATCAATCTCTTTTCCTTATCAAGCACCCATTTGTAGTTATCTTCCTTTTCCTTCATCATAAATGCCAAGGCAATGGTAAAATTCTTACCGCTAGACACACAACCAACGACCTCCAAGAAAGGAAGGTTGTACTTATTTTTTTTGTATGTGCAATTCAAACAAATAACATATGAAAACGCATGCAACAAAATAATAGAATATGGATGCGCAAATACAATATCACTAACCATATTAGAGTCGGGCAACCGATGATGCCATAAACGGTATTCATTTGTTTCCATGAAGTGCAATAAATATTGCATGACTATGCATCCCATCAAGCTCTGTACCTTGAACTTATGTCTAGCATTATAGATTGTCTTAAGTGTTGCAGTATTATCCTCATCACTCTATTTCAACTTGTCAATAATCTCCCTTCGTTTGACATTTATTGTGTTAGCTCGGCTACCAACCTACGTTTTTCTAGAGATAATCGATAAGAAAATGAATGCCCCTGTAAATACTTACCCAATCTATTATTATGCATTCCACATTCTACCACTAGTTTCCAACCACCGCAAACATCTTCCCTTCCACGAATCTTAAATTTACAACTACATTTTTTGGTCCCGATAGATCGAACACTTTTCGGATTCACTGAAGGTTGTCTTCTATAAGCACCTCTTCTTACACAACGAATCCATACCCTACCTTTTTTTGACCTCTTAATATTGAAAATCACATTATGTGGTCTTCCAATTTCTTTAACCCAACTAATTAATGACTCCTGATCATTAAAAAACTCATTCATTGCAAATAATCCGTTCCAATCAGTATTAATTGAATCTAGATTCTATAATTAATATTCAATATATGACATTATTAAGAATACATAAATACAAAAATGAATAATAAAAATTTACTAAAAAAGATAAGTTGACGGGTGAGTTGCCTGTCAGATATGATATTAGACGGGTGTGTTGCCCGTCACAGGACACTTTTGATGGATGGATTGTCCATTTAAAATAACTTGTGACGGGTGAATTGTTTGTCGAAGAAATTGTTTGGTGGCTGTTTTGCACATTATGTGTGAAATTTAAAGGCTCACTTATCCGTCAGAAGCAAAAATTGTGAAAAAAAAATCTGCTTATTATTATTTCATCGAGTTCGTTTTCACTAAAAAAATTGTTGGAATCATAATCTTCATCCACACTTATTGCATTCAATGTTGTAAAAATTAGACTTCGTGTAATTAATTGAGGAAAAGACAAAGAAAATAGAAAGAAATCAATTTGTTAGACTTTGGTGAAGTACACAAATAAAAGGAGTAAAATGATCAAAAATAAAATTAATGACTTTTGAGGGGTGTCAACTTAGAATTTCGGGTGTGTAGCTAATATTACCCAAATTTTTTCTACCGAATAAAATTTATTATTTCAAATAGAAAAATTTAACCTTACTAGTGGGATTTTCCAGTGAGTGAATCTCATTAACCTCCGATGCATATTGTTTCTATAACTGCGGTGGAAGAGTTCGAGATCTTGCCAAACCATAGAGTTAACACGTAAATTTGCCCTTCTGAGTTCTCATTCGATATTCTGCATCTTGAATGAGAAAGACTGAAAGAGCAAGAGGGTCTCATTCAAGCAGACTTTGATCGTTCCAACTTTTTCCCTGGCTGTTGGTGCAAGTTGTTTGTGGAATACTTTTCTCGCTCTTGTCCTATGGCTAAGATCAAGCATCTGTGTGTATGCGCTTTAGCTCTGGCCTCTGGCTGGGTCCCTTCATGAGTAAAGTTGTTTGACCTCCTTACAAACTTTTATTTTTGTCCCTATCATATAAGCAAAAGGCCAAAGAACACCCTCTTGTTCAGTGATCTGTCGGTGTCTATAGTTGCATGCATGTAGTGCCCAACCTTAGGCCCGCCTGTTTTTATTTATTTGTTTGTTTGTTTGTTTTACTTAGATTGCAATTTGTCGCAGCTCCGTATCTTATTTGCTTTCTTTCAATCTAAGACACTGATATTTTCTCATATCTCAATTGGGTCCTCAGATTTCTGTAGTTTTCGGCAAATTTCCTTCTTGTGCTGCAAAACACTGCACTTTTTTTTCAAGGTACAAATCTTGACGAGACAACATAGGATTAGATTATTTTCAGATTCATCATTTCCGAAGGTGGTGAAGGTAAGCCCAGATAAATAGAAAGACTGTTATTATTGGACTGAATATATTACATAAATACAGTTTTTATTTTATTACAGCGAAGATAAGAATCTCTCTATTTATATTACATGACATCCACTTTATGTACCAGAAGGAAAAAGTATTTACATGAAGAAAATAACCACCCATTCTAATAATGTAACAAGTAAACAGCTGACTCCTGCGCTAGCTGAGATGAAACTTCCTACCAATCTGCTGCTCTGGAAAAACTCGCTAATTACAAGCAAAAGCTTCCCTATTTTATATAGGGCATCTAGGCTGGTTGATAATATTCCCCCAAACCTGAGGAACCGTTGTCGTTAGAAACAAGTTCCATAAAACACTTCATTCATCTTATCATGAATCCACTCGTTTATAACCTCTCAACTAAAAGACAAACCTTGCATTAGGCATTTTCACAGAAGCTAATCGATCGAGCTAGGGCAGCTGGGTTAGCATTCAATAACGAAGATTTTTCCAACTTATGATTCTTGTCCTTACTCTTTGATTGCAGCCCCTTAAAGAAGCCTCTTGCAGTATTAGGATCAGATTTTTCTTGCCTGATTCCAAGCGTTGTCCATATGGAACTCTTCGCAGCTTCCTCAGGGTCATCGATCCTCAATGTTTTCGGCACCAAAACAGGGGTTCCCGAGTTCTTTTGAGCATCACTGGTGTTAAGAAGTTCACCGTCCCTCGAATGCTTTCCTAAGGGAGAATTCGAGTTGGAGCTGGGGCATTTTTGCGTAGGTATGCAGGAAGTAGCAGGTAACCAAGGAATGTTACATGGAATGGCTCCGTTCCAGTAGGCTGCTGGATGGAATGACACAGGGTAGCTTGAAGGGTAGAAAGACGGCAGAGGAACTAGTCCATTCCATGCATAGGGCCAATGCGTACCCTGAAAACATGGAAGTTGATTACTCAAACCGTTCAAAGTCTGAGCAATTGGGTCACTTGAACCCTTTTTTACACTAGCCTCTATCATATCTGCAGCAGTGACTGTCGACCCACTCAAACAGTCATCACCCTTTTCCCCATTTTTAGGAGGAACTACCACATGAACTGTACAGTCGTGGTTGGCTTTGTGAACCCCTTCTGGAATATCATTGATCATCTTCTTGTGATCACCAGTAAGACTAGGGACAGAAGCCATGGACACAGAAAGACTTTGTGAATCTGAACCAAAAGTTA
The DNA here is from genome assembly GCA_030549775.1 of Tamarix chinensis. NCBI lineage: Eukaryota > Viridiplantae > Streptophyta > Magnoliopsida > Caryophyllales > Tamaricaceae > Tamarix > Tamarix chinensis. Next base: position 55,190,524 of record CM060175.1, read on the forward strand.
GGAAGGTCGCATTGGTTTCAAGACCAGGATGATGAACATGAATCCCATTTGGACCATCAATTCTAGCTGCTTGGAGTGCCTCGGATACTGTAATGTGACAGTAACGCATAGCAGAATTCTTGTTCTTCCGACGCCCAGCTCCCACAGGCACATTCCTCATGGTGCCACCAGCTGTCCAGTACCTTTGACAGCTCTTGCAAAAATGACGGGGTTGGTTGACGTTGTAGTTGTTGTAGTAACAGAATTTAGTGTCCATGCTGTTGCATCTTGGACAAGGGAGTATTTTATCTGGCTTCTTAATTGTTTTCTCCTGCGAATTTTTCGTCTCATCACTCGAATCTTGGGAATCTTTCATGTCCATGTGAGTCTCACCAGCAGCTGCTGCGGAAGGATCCTCCCTTTTAAGATGGGATATCTTTAGGCTCTCATTAGCCTCGGTCACCGTTTTCTTGTTGGTGAACTCATCTTTGGCGGACAGGGTAGGAGGATCATCTTTTTGCATAGTCTCAATTGTTTTTTCGTTTTCAGCTTCCTGAAATGTGACACAGAGTTCTCAGTAAGAATCAATGATAAATGTAAAACCTCTTGGAGTAACAAGTCTGATAAGAAGCGCGGACTTCACTGCACCCAGTTCTTTAGCCCGAGCTATTACTTATTTTCCAACAGTAAACTTTGAAGGACAAAACCGTGACCTAAATCCAAAAGATGAGGGGAAAAGGGTGTGGCTGATTCGTCGGCTCATCACGGAACTGTGAATATAAAGCTATGGAATTGGAGCTATGCAATCAAAGAACTACAAATTTAGACTTATACCTTCACCAAATGGGATTACTAAGTCAAAAGTTGAATCAGAATGGTGCAATGTAAATGGAACGTTACCGTATCAAAGAACCTTCTTGAGTTGCAACGATAAATATTTTCACACTTACAAGATAGAAATTTCACGTGGAAGAATAAAAAATGACTAAAATATACTGAAATTCACTATTACAAGAACAATAGAAATCAATTACTCGCAGCAAAGCTGATAATACCCAGAAAGAAAAACCTAATTAATCAGTTGCAAATATCCATTAAGACCTTGTTTTGTTTGGTAGGGAAATAAAAGGGTGGAAAATTTTTTCTTTCTATCTTATATTTTTTATATTAAATATTTAATAATAATAATAATATATTTTTTTTAATAAAATATTTATTTTAGATCAAATTAAAATCTAAAATTTATTAGAATAAATATATTTAATTTTAAATAAATTATATAAAATATAAAAATAACTTTTTTACCTGCCAAACAACCACCAGACCGAAAGAAATCAGGACATGAGTAGAATTCACACGTCAAGCTTCATCAATTCCAAAACAAACTGTAACAAAGATCTCCGACACTCGAATTCAAAATCAAGAGAAAGTACGAAAAAAGACGAAGGGTTATCAGATTTAGAAAGGAAGAATGACAAAGTAACTAATCTAGATTTACAGAAAGTGAGGAAAGCAAGATTGACCCATTAATTCTTAATCTATCCTGAAAATTGGGTCATCTTCAAATTTTCAAATGAATTGCTAAAAATACACCTCTTCTTAATTAGCTTACCTTGTCACCGCCTTCTTCATTCTGCTCTGCTTGATCCTCTTTCTGCTGAGCTGTTATTGACTCGACAGTCGTCTGTGGGGTTTTGCCATTGAAGCCATGGGTGCCTTTTACAGAAGATTCATCACCAGATATGACTGGAATCTCGAGGTCGGAAAGGACGGGAATAGTCTGCCCAAAGAGCTTGATCGCTGGGTCTCTGATGTCCAACATATTTTCACGCCGTAACCAGAAAACAGTAGCAGCGGCAGTGTGTACCGTGTTTCACTGTAAGACTTTTTAGTCGTCGTTGGGGTGCTTAAGGGGGAGGTGGCAGTGTCAAGCGTTGGGTTTCTGATCTGTTTAAATCAAATGAAACTGCCACGTCGGCAATTTGGAGATTTCTCAGCCACATAATTTTGTGGACTTTATGAGGGTTATATATATATATATATTGGTATAACTTTTCTTTGCGGTGATGTTATATACTTTCATAAAGTTTTTGCAAATAGCAATAGGATTACGGTTGGGTCAATTGGTGAATACAAGTTCCTTTAGAACAAGTTGAAAGCCTATCATTTTTATTGTTTTGAATGTTTACTTGAAATTCTTTTTTTTATCCTTATTCTTTGATAGGTGTCATCGTGTGATTAATCACCTTTAAAGTTACATTGACTTTTTATGGTGTAAAGTTTTTAATTCAATGAGACACTAAGAAAAGGGCTTACTTTTTAGGTCACTAATTCATATCTTTATACTTCTTTTTTTAGTTATATTATTGTCATTATTAGTTTCCTTTAATTTATTCATTAGAATTTTTTCCCCTAATCTTGCGCTCTATGTTTTCCCATCTAACTCTTTGTTTTGTTTTTTTGACCTTTTGTTTACGGTGATTTATTGTTTAAGGTCTTTAATCTTGCATTCTATGTTTACGATGAGTAGATTATACTAACAAATATGTATATCACTAAGTGAAGTGCAATAAGACATATAACCGTAGTTCAATTATAGACTTATACCCTCTTTATACAAGTAATATATTCATCCCTCCCTTCTCTCATTTGAATGCCTATATATAAAAAAATTATATTAGACTAATAAATAAAATGGATGCTACCACCAATACAATATTATACGTCTGAGTGCACCAGAGTACCGATGTGGACCGTTGTAGAATAATTATAAGGTGGCTACATAGCAATTATAAATAAATTATATTGTAGCATATCAATCAAGACACTTCATGGGTTGAAGTTTCGTTATAAACAATTATGTTACAGTTTTATCCAATAAAATTTAAAGTTGCTTAGGCCTAAAAAAAGATAAATGTTAATTAATATGATGATACATATTAAGGTGGAGAAAGATAAATATCAACTCACCCAAAGAAAAATAAACTTTCTCAATGAGGATAAATATCAATTAAGAAAAGAATATACATCAAGGTGGATAAAGATAAATATCAACATAACCCAAAGAGATATAAACTTCCTCTAGAAAGGAGATAAACATCAACCAAGAAAAAAATATATGTTGAGATGATGGAGGATAAGCATAAGGCCGACTAAAAGAAGGACGAACTTTCTCCAAGAGGATGATACACATCAGATGAAGATTAAACACTAACTAAGAGGAGGACACACATCAAACAAAAGAATGATAGACATCACTTAAAAATAAAACATATGAGTCTAATGAGGTTTAAACTCATGACCTCCAACATAACACAAATGTATTCCTACCACTAAAACATGGAGATGATTGATTTACTTAGTTTCAGTGTTGCCTTATAAAATATGTTCCCCCTATCAAACTTCTACATCCTAGATGTCAATTATGTATCACCAATGCATCGATTGAGTGTACTTTATAAGATACATTTGGATGTATAATAGAATTTGTGTTTTACAACATATCTCTATCTCTTACTAGCAAGTATTTGGAGTTTTCAAATTTTCCCTACTATGGAGATACTGAAAAATAGATGTTGCACCTTTATGAAACAACTTTGAGTTTGAATCTTAGCTATGGGTGTACATGGTTTGGTTACTAATAGTTCATGTCATTAACCAAACCAAAATATATTTTGTGGTTAATTTTTTTCCTATAACAAAACCAAACTAATAATAATAATAATAATAATAATAATAATAATAATAATAATAATAATAATAATAATTCATGTCTCAATGCAAGCCCTAAATAATGACCCTCTTTTACATAATTTTTGGGGGGGTAAAGCATTTTGAAATTGATGGTTTGGTGAATGGGATGATTTGTAGTTGAAATCAACACAATTATGCTTGTTGGAAAGGGTTAGGGTTTAATGAAGGATGGATGGATAAATGATTTAGGTTTTAGGGTTTGGATGGGTTTTTATAGGTGTTTGTGTGGGGATTGGATATAGATGTGAATAATGAACACTCACAAACTACTCAATTAAAGTCACACATATATTAAATAGAGGTTATCTAGTTTATCATTTATATATAAAACATGAACAGTAGTAATCTCACAAAGAGGACAAGTTGTTAAAAATCTAATATTACCCAAACTCATCATATGATTTCAACGTGCATTACATGAGTATTTATATGTCACATGATCACCTTCTCAACTAACCCCCCATTAATAAGATAAAATAGCACCTATTATTGTTGGATACACTAGTTGCGCACCAAAGGCAAACTAAAAAATCCTACACAAGATAAAACAAGGCCTAACAAACTCTAAATAAGATTAAATAACCTCTAACAATCTAATTAAATGATAAAAACATTCATAACAATACAAACTTAATAACGAAACTAAATAATTAATTAAAATCCAAAACAACTTTCAATTAAAGGTAAATACGCCAAATCTTATCCATTTCATATTTAAAATTCTACTGGGATGACGTACTATAAATTGACATAATTGTGTGTAGAAAACTCAAAATTAGTATCTAAAAAATGCATTGGAATCCTAATTTAATAAACTTTCAAATGATATACATATTTTACGGTGAATTTGATTGATTTTAATCTAACATTCCTTCTTTCCAATGTGAGAATAAGCTAATCTTCAAAGTATTGGCATGTTCCTGCATTAGGGAGAAGAAGATATATTAGCAAAGGATAAAGCATGTTTTAGCTATATTTTTCCACCACCTCACTATTGTGTTCCTATTTTCTCTTACCTTCACCCTCATATATTTTCTAATGGAAGTAGAAGGATGATGTTATAACTTGTTAACCCAAATTAATTGAGAGTAGTTCTACTATCTTCTTGTAATACAAAGGATCCATGGCTCTTTGGCTATAATTCCTAATTTAAGAAGATATAGCCTATTTTGGTACCAAGTTCTCTTTAGTAGCGTATAAATTTTAGCATAGTGCGTACTTTTTGAGATAAATAAACAATAGTTGTGTTATCCTAGATGGAACCCATTAAATGTATAGGACTTTAAGCTAATATGTTGTGTAAGATGTGTTAAAGATTCTTATTCATAGATTGCAAAATAAATTACATGAGGTGGATAATATTTCTCATTCAAAATTTATGAAGTAAAGGAGTTTATTAGCTAACATTTTTATGGTTGGTGAGTTGATAAGCACTACAAGGAAGCAATTGATTTACCCTAGAGTGATGATCAAGTTGAATAGAAAAAGGCTTACAAATATGTACTGTGGCCTATAATTTAACAATGTCTCCTTGATTTTTGGTTCCTTCACTACTTTTTTTGTCTTACTATAAAATGTTTTTCAAGGGTGAGACTCACCATACATATGTAAATAGAGTATTTTAAAATATATTATAAGAAAGGAGGGATGTGATACAAGGCTATTTGATTTACCCTTACCTTTTTGTCTTAATAATGGAATATCTTTATCGTATGATGCTCCAATTGTGAGACTTAGAGAAGTTCAAAGGATACCCTTAGAGATTCAAACTTTTTAACCTAAGTTTCACTAATTATTCACTCTTCTTCTCTAGAAGGGGCATACAATCCATTATGTTCATAATCTAAAAGGTTCAATCATTTTCACAAATGTTGGGCCTTTACTCTAACCATAATGAGAGTCACATCTATAGTGGGGCACTATTGGTATATCAGTGCATACCTAATCATTTCATGTGGTAAACTCCTTTTTTGATTCCTTGGTGTTCTCCTTGATAATGGCAAATTATCTATTCAATATTTTGGTGATTCAATAGATAAAAAATTTTGTAGGATATGGTATTGAGTAAATAAGTTTTTGAGTTAAGTTGGGAAGGTAGAATCACTCTATCATGTTATTGTTGGTATACTACACATTTGGATGCAAATTTTCCAATTACTTAGGAAGGTGATTTGATACAATGAATCTTTGTATAAAAGGATTTTGAGGAAAATAAACCCTAATACAAGCAAAAGGGATTTATTCTCTTGGGGAAAATTTTATTATCAAGGAGGGGAGTTTAGGATTCAAGGACTTAATTGGCTAAATAGTGCATCTTCAACAAAGAAGCTTTCAGATAAAGGGGATCTATGTCAACTGGTAAAAAATTAGCTATTGTGGTTCTTAAAAGGAGAACCTAACTTGAAATACAAGGTATATCCAATTACTTCTATTATTACTCTTAATAACTAGAAACAAATAATACATTATGTTTTGAACCCTCAAACCACACTTCAAATCTAAAGTGGAACTCACTTCTAACTCTAGAAGAGTACTCAAATCACCTAGCTTTAGTTGCACCTAGACTCAACCTCTCAAGCATGCGAAAATGATTTATACTCCATGATCAATAAAGGAAACATACAATTGAAATAAGTTCAATAGTATAGAACCCAAGAAGAAACTCAATAGTAGAATGAATATTTTCATAAAAAAATTAGTTATCCAATATAGTAAATCAAATGCACTTGAAAGTAATTTTCTTCACACTTAGCATTATGTAGCTTAGTCACAATTTTCTTAGTTGTTGTAAAATAATTTCCAAAAGTTTTATTAAATAGGGAAAATATATTAAAGTTATTTTAATGAAAATACATCTGTATGGTAACCACTTAGTTAAATCCCCCTTGAAGAACTTCTTTTTAAGTCCAAAAATATTTGAGACAATCATTGATGTATTTGACAAAATTATCTTATGAATTTGGATGTGAAAGAGTAAAACAAAATCTTTCATATTAAAGTCTTTCTCAAAAAATATTATTCTCAATATTATTAGTAGATTTTTATTAAAATATGTTAGATAATTATATTTTTTATTATGCAAAAATAGAGTAGGATATTTTTCCAAAATATACAACAACAACAACAATAATAATAATAATAATAATAATAATAATAATAATAATAATAATAATAATAATAGTTACATCCTCACCAAAAAAATATTTTCCTAATTTTTGGTTAACACTTATAACAAGGATCTTAACAAGAAACTTAAGTCAAGTTTCCTATAAAATAAAAGCTTGAAAAACTATTTGTAAAACACTTGACCTATGTTGCATGAGTAACTCCTATAAGAATTATATTACATGACACAAAGATTTAAAGCCTAGATAATCCTTCAAACTTCATGATCATTATGTGGTACTTAACTCCTCCTTTATTTCCTTTGAATTTATTTCTCTCAAACATCTTTACACCTATAAGTAGTTATAACATGGAACATAGAGGAAGTACTCTTTAATTGCTATCTTCAAAACAAGGAACTCATCAAATTCCCACTTTTTGAGGATGACAAACAAATGATGTTATTAGTTAAACACATAGTGAAGAAATAAATTTGTTCCTTCTGATTATTTTGGTAAACCTTTCAAGACTCTTTATTTAACATTAATCTTAAGAAAAAATATGCAATAACAGTAAAGGAAAGCCACACTAGAAGATATTGTTTAGTTTAATATTAATTAAAGTAAATTTTGAAATTGTGTTACTGTTTCTAGTACATCTAATCAATGATAACAAATTTATAAGTTGGTAATAAGAAACTTAGAAGCCCTAAATTGTATGGTGACATAAAAGTAATGTATTCAAAGCTTAAACAATATTCAAAAATACTTAGAGGTTCTAATGTTCCCTTAGCTAGGTGTTAATTTTTGTTTAGAGTACCTCCATAAAAGTGACCAAATACATGTAGTATCTCTTGAACAAATACCATCCCTATCTTCCTCTTTTTATAATCATCATAAAAAATACAAAAAAAAAATGTAATATAGCATATAATTGACAAACTGAACTATTTTACCATACTTAAAATATAAAAAAAGTTGCTTATATGAAGAGATATTTAGCTCAAAATTAAATACATATAATTTTGGCATTATGTTAGCTTCTCCAAATACTAGGATTACTGATATAAGTAGATAAGAGAAAGTCAGGTATGAAATTAGTCTTTTATTAATGGAGTAGGTAAAGACTATAGAAGATAGTTAATTGATGAAAATATAAGAATAAAAAATTATTAGTATAACGAATATAGATCTGAAAAGAAGAAGAAGAAGAAGAGTAGTATACTAGGTTGGGTAATGAATAAGAGAGAAAATAAGTCTTAGAGGTAATTGTGACATGTATCTTATTCATAACAATGACATATTGACCATTAGCCGGTTTGGTGTTGTTTTCGAAGGTGTACTGCACTTGTGTAAGCTTAAGAAGAATGCATTTTTGATTCTCAAGCACCTGGAAACCTGACCTATAACACCCCCATTCTTCACTACCAAAAAATTTCATTAAAACAAGTTGCGGAAGCATAAAATACTTTTTAAAAAATGGGGTTTCACAGCCGTACCTAACATAGGATAAATGTATACCGCCTACCCCATATCAGATACAAGGCTAAACCAACCAAACATTTAAAACAGCAAAGTGCGCAAATAATCATTTAATCAGACAAATCCAAAAGTATTTATATTGGAGGACCCTAACAAGTTCTGGTCAAATCATTACAAGTATATGCAAATAAGGTATGGGGTTACAAAACATAATTAAGGGCACGATACCTAAATCAAAACCATGGTCTTGCACAGACCCTATCGAAACCTGCCAGATGTCCTCGCTCACAAGCCCCGACCCAAATGAGGTAGGCCCTTTACTGGCATTCCCCAAAGACCTGTACATGGTCCTCTACTCGTGAGAATAAGTAGGTGACTGAGAAAACGAGCACATCAGTACGCTATGTACTAAGTAAAACAAGTTGCTCCCTCAATGTAACATAAGTATACTAATCTGTCATTCATGAACATAATGTACAGCATGCATCATGGTAATAACACACACACACACACACACATATATATATATAAAGGTAAAGGTGTATAAAACATGCTATCATTTACAACTCCAGTATAGTAGAATACATCATACTTAAGAATCATAACACTTTCACATAATGCTTACATAAGTAATAACAAAGAGTATCCAAATAACCCTTAAGGTTATTCCCATTATCAAATCCCTTTAAGATATGCCATCCATTTATCCATATAAGAGAATAGGCCAAACACTCGATCAATGTTTCATTATATAACCAATTAGTCAAGTGCATAAACCAACTTTATTCATTTGGGTTAATCATACCACTACCTCCATTTTGTAGCCAATCACCCACCATTCATTTGGTTACCATTCATAATTATCCATTAATATCTACCAACCATAATTTATTATCATCAAGCGATGGACTGTGCACCACCCCATGGTACCACATACCATGGAAGTCTATCCAAAAAGGGACATAAAGTCTAAGTCAAAGCCAATCACCAAGTGGATATAAGTCCAAGCCAAAGCTAATCACCAAAATGGACATATAAGTCCAAGCCGAAGCCAACCACCTAAGTAACTAGACCCTTTTAGTATCGATACCCCCTAGTACATCATTAGGTTTTGGAGTAGGTAAGGCACCCGGACCTCTTAGGATCCCACCCGAATGCAAAGCCCTACGGCAGACTAACCCCCGGTAGCTAATTGAGGATTAGATAACCAGACCCATACTCAACTTGAATTTCTTTCGCTTTACATGATTAGTGTTTTATTCAAAAAGATGGGTGATCATATAAGGCTCATACAAAGCAATCAAGTCAACTTTCATGTTAACCCATATTCATCATTTCCCTTCATTTTTCCCAACCATGTGGGTTTACCATCTATCCTTGGCCAATATTATTCATATCCACTATTATATTTATTTCTAGCCCAATATGAGTTTCATTACTCTTTTCTCAATAACCTCACTTACCATAAGTGAAATACCCATTTAGTCCTTTTCATTACTCATTGATTATACCATAATTCATGATCCATTTTGATATTTTAATTAGACCAATAGTCCATGATAGAATCTATATTTTTATCTCATTAATACCCATGGTATAGTACCAATCATAATCTCAAGCGTAATTATACCAAAAAGAAGAAAATTAAGCAAACTAGTCGACTAGTCTGTCCAACCAACTGATCGGTTGCACCAACCAGTTGATCTGTTTAGGTCAACTAGTCAATGGATTTGACTCAACCAGGTCATACTTTCCTCAAAATGGTCAATCAATTTAGGCAAACTAGTTAACTATTCATAGACTAGTCGATTAGTTTTACCAAACGACATGGTGGTTTTAGGCATAACACAAGACTAAGGTCTCTATAGACGTACCAATCGATAAGTTGGGCCAAATAATCGACTATTCTAGGATCCATTCAATTAGTTTGACCTAACTAATTGATTGGTTTTCCCTAATACAACACCAAACCATAAATTTCATGCAGATTCTTTTATATAAATCATTTTTAGTTATATTAAGATATGTATCAACATCAATTAATTTATTTCCAATCGAAATTACATGCATTTCTCATCATAATATCATCATAGCCTACTTTTACCCATTTCCATGCTTTGTACTCAAATCATGTCATTTCAGCATGCTAATAATACATATAACTGCATCTCCTCATGCCAACATGCATCTTTTAACTAAAGATAACACTTATTATGTAGGGACATATACTAGTATTTTCAGAACCAAGAATAACTTACTTGATGTAGGAAAATTCCTCTTAAAATAGAGATTCACCTGTGGGAATTTTTTAGCTTTGAAAACCTTGAAATCAGAGTCTTAAACTCTAAAATTATACCAAAATACTATGAAATTTCAAACCTTAAAATAGAAGAGACTAAAAACTTACCAACTTATGGTCAAAATAGAGAAAAGGCTAACTGAAGTACTCAGCCTTTTCCTAGAATCTAACTCTACCTTGCTTGAGAATCGAAACAAGAAAGAGCTCGAGAAAGGATTAGAAGAGTGTGCAAAAGTAGATTAACAAAGGTTGAAATGTGGAAGGAAAATAGGGAGTGCAAGACTTTAGGAAATTTGATGGCTGAAAGAAAGGTAAAATTCAGGGATGATTTGGGTTATTTATAGCAAAATATTGAGAGGGATTACTGAGGGTTTAAAGATCGACTCAAAACCCTATCATTGATCATTTGAATTTGAATAGTACAGACGAATTTATCCAAGATTCATTGACCTCTTCTCCAAATATCAAATGGGGTTTATGGAGAATTTAGGTCAATTAGGCTAGAATTCACATTCACAAATAGAGTAATAGAAAGCCATCATAGAAGGAATCTTCTAGCTTCTCAGAAGCACGCTTGAGATCAAAGCGTTCGATCTTAGAGTCACACAGAGGAGAGAGGAGGAAGAAGGCAATTGTTGAGGTCATCTCTCCCCCTCATTTATCCCAATCTACCTCTAGATTAAATTGAGGCAATATTTTGAGTAAAAGCATCATAAAAATAGTTAGTAATCTCTTATGGACAATCTCTCATGGGTTGGTAAGGTTCTAATTTAGAGTAAGGGATTTTCTAGAAAAATTAAGCTCATAAATGTGACCCGCTTGACAAACCAGTCAATAGGTTTGGGTCTATTAGTTGACTGTTCATCCACAAGTCAATCGTTTTCCTGTAACCAGTTGATTGATTTACTCAAGGAACCCAATTTGGCTAAAACAATAAACCAATCGATCGGTTCACAGAACCGGTAGATGGGTTTGTTTGCAAAACTCAATAAACTTCATTTTCCCACATGATTTCAAATCAAATTTTATCCCAAATCAAATTATTACATTAAATCAAAATCAAAAGCCTAAAATTTGATAAAATTTCTCATTCAACAATTATACAAGAATGTGGAGTATTACATGACTAATAATCAAAAACTTTCATACCTCCTTCAATTTCCTACTTAGCTTCCTCCTAAGTCTCTTTAACCTCCTATATCTTACCCCTATTCTTCTTATTTGACTTGGCAACCTCCTTCTTCATCAAACAACCATTCATTGGTGACAGCCTCATTTTATTGAGCATAGTAGTGTTGAAGAAATCGCCAAAAGATAATGATTTTGCACCCTTTTTTATGGGTTTCTTAAAATGGTGAAAAAATTTGGTGATCCATATAATATAAGATAATGATGGCTAGATCACTCAACAACTTGTGACATATGTCTAATCATTAGGGATGGTAGGTTGATTGGCTTCTCTTCAACCAATAATTACATGTGACTAAAGTCCATGATATTGAATTCATTCCTTCTTTGACTCATTTGCATCAAGTTCCTATGCACCCCGACATGAAGAAATTTATATAGGGGAATTAATTCCTCATTCAAAACCTTCAAAGGAATAACCTATCCCCTCTTTTGATAGCATTTTTTAGAGATGGCTAGTGGTGTTATACCAATAATAGTTAGCCACAACATCTTCAAATTAAAATCAAACCCTTTAATTGACACCTCAAGAAGTTTTCCAAATCCTGAACAATAAAACTAAAGCAAACACCATCCATAATATAATCGACTATATCATATTTTACTAACAATTTTGATTAAAAATCCATCACCTCAAAAGGATAGTAAAAATTTGAGTGGTTTAAAAAGTGTCAAGGACTAGGTGGTCAATACCTTATAAACCTTAAAGACATCTATAAAGATTTGATTAGTAGAAAACACCTTGTCAAGGACTAGGTCGAAGGTGCTTTTACTTGCTTTCCTCCACTTTTCTCAATCTTTATTTTTTATTTAATAGTATCAATACTCTCATATTTAGTGTAGCTAGACTTCTTTAGTTCCTCGGTTATTTCCTCACTTACATAGGACTCATTTGACTCATCATTATCCTTTTATTTCTTTTCTTCCTCTTGTTATTTAGACTCCTCATCCTCAAAGTTAGTATTCCTTAGATTTGGACACCTCATCCTCATATTCTTCATTTTTTTATTTCTTTTCCTAATCAATTATTTGTTGAGTTCCTTTGTAAACCTTTTTCTTTTCTTTAGGATCATTAAATCCTTCATCGTATTCCTCCTCTCACTACCATCAACATTGAAACCTTATTTAGGTGATTCTTCATCATTCTCAGGAATCTTTTTCCTAAGAGGCATAATCCCCATTTTTTTCCCTTTTTTATTAGCATATTCTCTTTTTGTCATACTAAAATCCTTATATTCTTTCTTCTATTATCCCTTAATAGGGGTCAGGGTCATCTCAACCACAACTTTTTGAGTATCTAAATGAATGGTTCCTTGCCTTTTAGAGTTCCCCTTGGTTCCCTCAGCCTTAAGGGAATCCATTTCAATTCCTTTATCTTTATCCTTATTCTTAGACTCATTATGACTAGAGCTTTACAATTATTCCTTAGATCAAAATAACCTTCTTTATTAGTATAATTGAATATCACATCTCCTCTTTCTTAGGTACATCTTAAGGAACATTCTACTCCACTTTCCTAGAATCACTTATAAGTTTCTTTTTTTTCCTCCCTCTCTTCCTTTTGTAGTTTATCCTTCTCATTTTTTATCTCCTTTTTCTTTTCCCCAAAATCATTCTGTAAAACCACTATTTTCAAAATTATTTTCATAAGGGTTTTTAGGGAAGTTAAGTAATTAAATGTAGGTTGCTAGTGCCACATTTAACATAGAGAGAATATGACCAATAACTACGCCTTATTGAATATAAGAGTAAAATGCAACTCATACCCAAATATTTGGTATGGTTAACACCTTATCCAAGATTGATACAAGGCTACAAAACTATATCTGAATAAGTAAAGAGATCAACATTATTAAAGAAAAACAAATAACATAATCAATCAAAACATAAGTCTCTAAACCCAAACTAAAAATAATCAATGAGCCATATCAAATGGCTCTAATTATTATCCTTAACCAACCAAGACACATCTGAAATAACAAAGTACCTACATACAAATAACTATATAATTATAGTATCAATATGGAAAAGTGTTAAGTAAATACACTCGTCTAATAGCAATAACATGATCACATTTACACTTAATCATGACACAAGCAAAATGAAACATAGAACAATATGCAATAGTATACCTACAATATTTACATCTATGATATCCTAACCACATATAATCATCTCATCATGGCATAATAGAATGAATCATGTATAATAGAATAAATCATGGATAAAAAAAAGATAATACAGATTATATATGATAACACATGTGAATGGAGGTCACAACTACATTCCATTTATTATTATTATTATTTTGATAAATAGAAATTTATTACTATCAAAATAGAGATTATAAAGTAGTAGTGCACTCAATACCATCAAGAAACCCTAACCATCTAGCATACTTAGCATAATAAGTATGATTCACAAGCCTCCTAGATACATTCATAATAATGATCCTCAAAAGTACACAATTCTGTCTAGTACTATGCTAAAATACTCTAAGATTCCTTTCATACAAAATAGTTGCAATGTAAGAGACAAATAAAGCTCCTAAAATGTGTTTCTTCTTTGCTGCTTGTCGAGATCTTGTAGTTAAGGTCTTTACCTCCTTCTCCCATCCCAGAATGGGGTCACTTCTGGCATCACTTGTCCTAATATTCCTCCAAATAATGGAGGTATTAGGATAAAACAGAAACAAATGATCTCTGGTCTCCCTCTGTTGGTTACAAAAAACACAGACTTGATCCACATCCAGACCTATCTCCCTCAGCCTTGCTTTAGTTAACAACCTGTTTCTGCATGCAAGCCAAGCTATAAAATCTAATCTAGGTGTTGATACAGACCTCCATAATAGCTTTGCCCGTGACTGCTTATCTTGGGCTATTCTAATGGAATGATAGGTTGCTTTGATACTATAATCAGAATGCCTTGTCTCACAACTCAGAATATAATCCTGAAGTACACTTCTGATATGCAAAATCTTGGGAAATATCCAGGAAGTGTAAGAGGTAGGAATGAATTCCCACATAGATCCCTGCTTAATATAAACTGAATGCACCCATTTGACCCATAGAGTATCCTTTTTTTTTTTGCAATGTTCCAAAGAAGCTTCCCCAAAGCACAACAATTCCAAATCTCAAGGTTGAGCAAGCCAAGACCACCCTCATTGATTGGGGAGCAAAGTTTATCCCAAGAAACTAGGGCAGTCTTCTTTACATGCAGCTTTCCAGACCATAGGAAGTTCATACACATGCTAATAAAACAGTGTAAAACTTTCCTAGGTAGCAAAATAATTTGACTAAAATAAAGATGGATACTAAATAGCACAAATTTAATAAGCTACAACCTCCCAGTATAGGACAGAAATAAAGTGCTCCAATGTCTCAATGTTGCAGTGATCTTATCAAGTAAAGGTTGCAGATGAGATGTAGATAAATGAGCAGATGTCAAAGGCAGGCCCAGGTAAGTGATAGGAAACCTCCCTGTAGGAAACCTTAGGAAATCCAGGATAACAGCTTGTGTTTGAACATCAACACCCCCAAAAAACACAGAACACTTATGGGGATTAACCACAAGCCCTGAAGTTGTAGAAAAATGAGTCAAAACCTCTTTAAGACATTGCACACTCTATAGATTACCCTTACAGAATAGCAATAAATCATTAGCAAAATTTAAGTTTATGAGTTGCAACCCTTTACATCTAGGATGAACATTAAACCTTGGATCAACCCATAACTTCTTCAAACACCTACTAAAATAATCCATTACCAACACAAAAAGATAAGGAGATAGAGGATCTCCTTGCCTTAAGCCTCTTTGTCCAGAGAAAGGAGCAACAAGAACACCATTATATGTGACAGAATATGATACAATGGATACACAGGTCATAATCAATTTGATAAAGTGGATAGGGAAACCATACAAGATGAGGAGTTGCTGCAGAAAATCCCAATTTACCATGTCATATGCCATCTTAAGATCAATCTTCAGCATACATCTGGGTGAGATGCCCTTATGAGAGTACTTCCTGACTAATTCATGGGCCAAAAGAATATTTTCTCCAATGCTTCTTCCCTTAATGAAAGCATTCTGAGAGTGGTCAATAATGTTTGGCATGATATTCTTCAATCTCTGAACAATAATTTTTGAAATAAGTTTATAAAACACATTGCAGCAAGCTATGGGTCTAAAATCAGTAACTCTACTTGCATTTGGCTACTTGGGGATAAGAGTTAAAGCGGTAATGTTTAGCTTTTTAGGTAGAAAACCAGATGCAAAAAATTATCAAATAGCCCACAATACCTCTTCTGCAATAATAGGCCAACTAACCTTGAAAAACCCTGCAGAAAAACCATCCACTTCAGGAGCTTTAACATACTTATTTCACAACACAATCCACTTATTATATGGTAATAAAATACTTATTTCTATCTTATCTTACATGTCACCACCAAAAATCCAAGGTATGGTGACAATATGAGAATACTTGCACAATCCACTGAAGTCATACTATGATATCCATAACATACCACAACATTAATAAGATTCCAAGACACTACTAAGATACCACAACACAAGACTTTATTTCATTTTCCACATGAGAGGAAAAATCTATAAGAAAATATACAACTCACAAAGGACAAACAAACTTTAAGTATCAATACCTCCTATAAAGTTTTTGTAATAGCTAGAGAGAAAAATATATTTTGTTATTGCAAAATAAAGTTAGCATATACAATACAAAAATGAAGGCATATAATTACAAGACCATACTTCAAAGGTCATCCCAATACTACTCGCTTAAATTTTAACTCATTCTTTCACTTTCATTATTATAATTTTCTAACTATTATTAAAGATCACAACATATATAGCATTTATTTTATTAACAATTTCTAGTATAATAATCATAAATAAGGTAAATTTCATAAAATGACCACTCTAAGAAATTTTTTGTATTTACACTAAAAATTATTAATGCCAACAAACATGCTCACAACTATTTATACAAAACTATTAAATCACCATCCACGTTAATTACTAATCACATTGATAATTATTCACATTAAATCACTATTCACATGTAATATCTAGAACATTATTCATGATTTTATTTAAAAAAAGGCAATGGTTAAGCTCAATGCTCAACCATTACCTACTATCGTCAAATATGCCAAAATTTTGGTGGCATATCCATTATGTCCTTTTATTAAATAAAAACTCCTTAAATGTCAAATAAATACCAAAAACTTATGTTTTTCCATGTGCATCATACCAAGGATACAATATACTAAAAATAACACTTTACAACTATAATATCACTTCTAAAATGTCATAACTTATGTAAAAAGGGGGGAAATACCCTTCATGTGCAAAAAGAAAACTATTTTTTTCACATAAAACTTATCATACATAAAATTAAAGTGCCAAACTTTGCACACTTAACATAGTAACCATATAAAACACAAAGAATACACACTTGTTTCCCAAATATTGTATAACACAAGTAAAATAACTAAAGTACCCTTATGGATCAAAAACTCCAATTAATCATACTTAAGGTAATACCCCATCCTAAAATCTTCCAAATTATTTTTAAAATTATGTTGATATAAAATAAATGAGTTTTGATTTTGGAAAGGGTTTGAAATTTCAATAAATTTATGAATTTTAGGTGCACCAATCGACTGATACGCTCAGGAACATACAATTTTATTTACTGATAAACCATTTGATTGGTTTGCTCAAATCGATTGCATAATTGTCCTACAATTTCATATCCTTTTTTATTTTTATTTTAATCTTCTTCCAATATTTATGAAAAATTAAAATAAGAATATATTTGAGCTAATAAGCATACTTTAGTGCTTTGAAATTATTTTCACATTATTTAGATCAATCTATTATTTTATTTAGCTAAAATTTCTCAAAAGCACTTTTGAGGCATATATCACCTTCTCTTTTCTCCCTCACTTTTTGATCTCTTCTAGTAGCCATGCCTATGTGTTTGAATTTATACAACACACCCTTAACCTATAAAACCTCTATCATGTCTTTTCCTAGTCATACCCTATCTTCCTTACCTCAACTTGTAATCTCCTTACACTTTAGGTTACCCACACTCAACCTAATTCAGACTTTCCTCTCTCCCACTTGGGTATTTCAACCAACATTTCCCTTCTATACACCGCATTCCTGATTAAATTCACTCCCTATCATATGCATTTGCTAATTCTCTTCTTTTTCCTTTGTGAAATTTTTTTAAATGTTGGTAATTCTCCACTTTTCCTTTCTTTTCTTCTCTACTAAGAAAATAGAGGTTTGATGCTTGTTTCCTCATCCTTTATTCAAAATTATTATCTCCTCTTTCTTCTCCTAATCTTAGCTTTAGCTCTCCATTGTTTCTCTTAAGCAAAGAAGGATTAAAGTTTTGAGAAATGTTGAAGACCTTGGTTTTGGATTTCATTTCTAAGGAAAGGTAACGTTATGTCATTTTTCTTCTCATTCTTCTTTAAAATTTTTTTATTATTATTTTTAAATAATTTTTAATGGTTTTGATTCTTGATTCTCTTAGGAATAGAGGTCCTAGTAGACAACCATCAAGTTAGGAGTATTTTGTACTAGAAGAATTGCTTAAAGGTAAGGCATTCTTATCTTTAATATGAAAAGGCATTTTATTGTTTCTTGTGGTTCCATGTTCTTTGTGTGTTTATGTATTGAGCATGAGTTAATTGTATTCTAGCATTTGAACATGTGGTAGAGTTTTCATTTGGGTCCCCTAATATTATGCATGATTTTGGTAGTTTTAAACATGATTTCATATAATACCAATATTATCATGTATCTATGTGATTCTATGTGTGCATCATGAATTTTTATGTGTTTTATGATATAGAAGCATGCTAGAATTAACAATGTAAAATTGGATGAAATTTTGGTATGCAGATCATAGGTGTGGATGTTGTTTTACCCAAACTAGTCATTTCGTTTGGGGATTTTGATTGGCTAGTTGTAAGATCAATCGTTGGTTCAATGAACTAGTCGACTAGTTCATATGAGCAGTCCATCGGCTTACCAAACCCATCGATGGGTTACCTTGTGATGAGAGTGGTCTAGTATCTACTTAGACCTATCGAATAGTTTAGTCAAACTCATCGATTGGTTTCCCATGAACAATCGACTAGTCTGCTAGTTTTATTTTGTGTTTAGGTCTGGTGTGCCCAGACAAGTCAATTGGTCCCAAGGGTCAACTGACCAAACCATGTACAGTTTTCCATATTTTTTTGTTAACTATTTTTCTTCCTTAGCGTCTTCTATATTAATGTTTCTATGTAATTACAAAATTTTAATCATGACTACAACCATGTTTACACTAAAATTAATATGGATCAAAATGATGATATTTGGACCTTAGTTTGTTTAAGTTTGGTGTCATCTCTAAACACCCAATTGGGGGATTATATGCCTTGTGATGTGATTGGTGTTATCACTTGGAAACACCCAATTTGGATAATAATGGAATTAATTTGTGATTTGTGATACCACTTGGTAAATAACAAATAATGGATCAATATTTCATTCGAGCCTTTTTTTTACTCTCATGGTAGCTTGTTAAAAGTTAGTGGGTGGTTCACCCTCTATTTTATATTTTCACTTAGTCAATTTTTCTTATTTACCAAGTTGTGGTCGGTAGGGGGTATATGCATATCTTTGAGGTATAAGATTATACTATGGTAGGCTGGCATAGCATTGGTGTCCAGTATGGGTGGGTGAGGTATCTCAGTACAAGCCCCTTATTACTTCATATTGTCTATTTCTTAGGCGGATGTGGTATCCCAACTTTTTAGCCCTTACAGTAGAGGCATTCAAAGTATGGTGGGTGAGGTATCCTTATACAAGCTCTCTTGATGTACTTTGACCATGTGTGGTGGGTATATTATCCTATTGTGTGTTAGCCTTTGTGGTACGTGCAATCGATGTGTAGTGGGTGTGGTATCCTCTGAAAAAACCCTTTGATGTATCTTGACCCTATGTGGTTGGTGTGGTATCTCATTATGTGTATATACTACCATGACTTTTTTTCATGGTAGAGAACTAGGTGTGGTCGAATGGATTATCTTAATAACTGAAAATTATGTAGTCGCTAAAGGAAGATTTATAATATAGTTTACATTATGTGGTTTTAATGCATTTATTGTATTATTATTCTTCCATTATCTCCATGTAAGCACACCTTGTTATATAGCTATCATGAATCTGAGTGTTATTTTATGTTAGTATGATTACCCCCATGCTACTATGTGACTTTATTGTGTAGCATGAGTCCTTACCATGTTATAGGTAATTTGTTTTATGAGTACTTTACTATGCTGATGCTACATTTATTTGGTCACTTTGATGATCCATATACTTTCTGTGAGTAGAGGATAATTTGTAGAGATATGATTCTTAGCTAGAGTATGTTGAGGGTGATACAGTGGGTGAGTAGTTGGCCATTGCTTAGGGATTTGAGAGTTACTTTCCCATTTAGTTAAAAGTCAGGCTAACCGGTTAGATGTAATTTTTCTCACTATGTTGGGATATTTTTGGTTCTTTCCAGTTACTTAAACTCTTAGCTTTGATCCTTATATTTGGATTTGGTAAACTATCTTTTATCTATAGTACTAATCTCACTCTTGTTATCACAGACTAGTAGTATTACTAGTTGAGCATGCATTCTTTCGCGATTATTCTATTTTACCTTGCATCAAGTACGGACTAGGTAATGATCACATATCTCTCTTGATTAATGTGGCGGTAACATTTTTTTATTTTACTTTTATAAACTCTTCTGCATTTTCTTTAAAATTAAATTTTTGGTTCAAAATTTAGGGGTGTTAAACTTAAGCATAAACATACTCAAACTCTAACATGCTATATATGAAGATTTAACTAAAAGCCCTGATGAACATCATAGTAACTAAAAATAAGTTAAAAATCACAAGATCGTGACAAAAATCCAAAAGGTTGAGAGGCACTCGTTTTTAAGACTAAACTTCATACATGCATATGTATGATTAAACCGCCAGAAATACATAATAATCATGCTTTTGTGCTTGGCATAAGAAGATCATATGTACCTTATAAAAATTATGCAACATAAATTACAAACAACCAACAAGATTATTTCTCAAACAAATTATGCAAAGACACACACACCCACCCACACAAATATTTTAATCAAAAGTTTAGAAGATTTTCCTATAGCAAATCTTTAAGCATGTAATAAATAAAGGAATAACAAAAGTAATATTGAAATTATAAGGGGGAGATTATGAATACTTTAATTTTCACAAAACCTAACCCTCCTTTAATTTTTTAAAAATTAAAAAATAGGTCATAAGAATAGAGTAAGGGGAGGAGAATCTAAAAAAAACAAGGAGAAGTAGAATAAGAAAAATAGTAGATATATCATGGAAGAAGAAAATAAAGGCAAAAGTGATATTGATGTCTTAATAAGTAAAATATAATACCCAATAAAATATAAAAGGAAAAGGAGGGATGATGATACCAAATCTAAGGTAAAATTTTTGATATTTTTTTATGAATAATAGAGACTCTGAAGGTTCCATAACAATTAGATTAAGAAAAATTCAATTAAGTGACTAACTATGAAAAAAAAATGGCTAATTAAATAATAAATTTTTATATATAATCTTAAAATCATATTTATCTCAATAAAATAAAAATAAAATGATTACAATGTTATGTAAATTTATAATAGCTAAAAGGTATTTTTGGGGCTAAAAATGCATTTAAGGCACTAATGAATTAAATAATACTTTTTTTGTTAAAAACTCAATTTATTTGTTAAAAATGACTATAATACTTATAAAAATATTAAAAAATTATCAATATATAAATAGGGTTTTGAAGAAACTTGATGGTCTAAAGTATCTTAGAAAGGCCCACGAAGGTAAAATTGTAAGAAAGAGTAATAACATATTGAATGAAACCTTTCAAAAATGTAACTCTAGATTCAAACCTTTAAATACTATAAAAAAATATATATTTCAAATCAAATATTTTTTTTATTTAAATAAAGCTTAAAATTTTATTGAAAGAATGGGGCATTACACAACCTTCTCCACCTTCACAATCACCTCAACTAGAGATTGCTTATCTTTTGGGCTATTAATAGAGTCCAAACCCTTAGTCTTAGGCCATTACCCATAACTATACCTTGCAATCTAATATATTTCCTAATCATAGAACCAAAGTCCTTGCTTGTTTTCTTTGACCTTGTGACAACAAAGGATTAAAGTTTCTTATAGAGATGGGTTATCCATAGTAGCAACAAATGCTTTTTTTTATTCAAGGGTGTTAGAGGTCAGTGTAATGACTAATATATTGATACATTAGAGAGTATGAAGTAAACATTAAGTAAGAACAAAGAGATTTTGTACGATTACACAAAAATCATAGAGAAAGAGAAAATAGAGAATTATTGGGCATGTGGTGAGTAGTTAAAATTTAAAGAAGCTAATTCATTCACTATGATAGTTAAAGTAGTTAGCATATCTTTTACATATTCATTATGTAACATTTTAAAGTACACATACTTTTGAAATAAAATTTCAATCTTACCCTAATTTATCTCATTGTCTCCTTCATGGAAAATTTTTAGAGTGTCTAAGATATCTCTTGTTGTCTTGCATGCTAGAACTTTATTAAATTCATCTATATCTGATGAACATTAGAGAATCTTCATAGCTCATGCATACATTTTTAAATTCCTCTTTATTATAGTCTTTTTTATCCTTCTCATCAATTTTTTTTTTTAAATATTTTTTAACAACCTTATCATCCTTAGTATTCTTAATATTATATGATCCAAGTCAAAAACATTCCATACTTGGTAGTCCTTAGACAAATAAAAGAATCTATACGGCTCTTGCACCAATTATAATACTATCTATTGAATACGGGCGGTCTTACAACTAAGTGACCTCATTGCATTCTTTCTAACCCATTCATATTTATCTCTTTGAGAATACAAGCTTTAATACCACCTATGATAGTTAGTGCAATAGTTTGATGGAAAAAATACTCAAGAGGGGGTTGAATTGAGCATTAATTTATTTAAAATGTATTCATAACTTTGAAAATACATATTGAACTCCCTATTTTACATGAATAATCTCAATGACTAAGTTACTTATAAAAAGATCATAGTTTGAGTTGTGTATGGAACTTCAGTTTTGATTTTGGATTGATATGAGCACCAATATCCGCAATGTATACCTTATTTATAGGAATTCTATCCTTAGAGAACTCTATAGTTAAGGGTGTTTGGCTTAGAGTAGTCAAAGGTTGGATGGCCTATTGGAAAATTTTTGAGGAAACGTGTGATTAAGGACAATACATGCTCAAAATAGATTGTGTTAATCCATGGGGATAGTTATCAATCCTAAAAGCACTCTAGGTAAATACCCGCTACAAGTTTGCTAGAGTGTTACAAATGATATTATATTGAAACTGCAATCATAAGCTAAACTTGGAAGAGTCAATCAACTATCTAGCAGGATGATTCTCGAGATGAATTCTAATAAGATAGTTAGTAATAAAGAGGAAATATGGACATTTCAATCTTTAAGTATGGGGGAATTTAATACCTTAAGTTATGCAGTAGATGGTGGAGGCTTAAAAAAGATCGATATGATTACCTATATCAATAAGGGATTCCTTTTTCGTTAGTAAGCCTATCCTTGGGCAACTCCACAATTAAGTGAGCTCGGCTTGTACTAGTCTAAGAATGGGTGTCTTCTTAGGAAGTTTATAGGGAAGCATGTGAGTAAGGAAAAATCAAGCTAAAAAAGCTTGGGTTTATCTATCTTGTTAATCTCCAATCTTGGAAATGTTACTTGTAACTACTCGTGGATCAATTGTCGGGGTGTCACAATTACAACTACATGATTTTTACATATATACTAACATAAATGCTTGTAATGTTCAACTTTAGTATTTATAATTTTAAACATTTACCATAAGTAGAACCAATAATTCAAGCTACTAATATTCAATAGTGAAATCACGTGACAAAAAAAATCTAACTAATATTTTTAAGCTTTTCTCTCCTAGAATTATTGTGGAAGATGCATGCATATGTTCAAAAAAGATCTACAAACTACTTGCATTTTGTTTTAAGAGAGAGAGAGAGAGAGAGAGAGAGAGTTAATGTAAAATCAATCCATTTTTTGTATTATCGAGGTAAAATTTTAGGTTTCTTTACTCTAATAAACATACATTTAGTTAAGATGATAAAGTAATAAAAACATGCTAAGTAAGCTTATGTTTATTTTCCAAAAAAAACTTGATTTATTTTATTTACATACCCATATAAGACGTATTATGATGTCGATTATTTTCCTAGAAAAATTATAACAATTAATAGTGTATGAAATTCTATAAAACTACAATTAAGAAACTATAATAACTATTAAATAATATTGACATGCATACAATATGTATCATTTCATTTGCATTTCTTTAAAGCTCACCATTTATCCTCTTTAGATACTAAATCTATATTGACTAAAACTTATATTCATCTTGATCATCTCGTATGCATAAATCATTTGTTTTATGATCATCAAGTTTGAAAAAGATGGTAAATCAAGGGTAAAACATATCACCCCCTATGGCATTTTCTTGTTTATCTTTGGGATTCCAACTCTTTGATGTTGATGTTATAGACCACAGTTCACTTGTTGGCCAAGAGATGTAAAATACTTGTTTTTTTTCTATGTAAATGTGAATGGTCCTACTTATAACCAACCTTATTAAGGTTAACCCTCTATACTTAGATGATACATCTCACAAATTTTCAGCCCACATAAAACAAAATTGGGGAACCCTAAAAGTGAAATATGGCTTGAAATATAGGTAATAATTTATAATAGGAATCAATCATCCTCTATAAGATAAGCTTCAATAATGCATTATTTTAATCCTATTAAGATTTCTTGCATATCCTTTTAAGAATTCCATCATACACTAAAAGTGATACATTTAATAACTATGAACTAAATTACATAATTTGATCTCCTTAATGTCAAAACTATTAAATGAACCATGATGATAAAGAATGATGGTGGAAAATACATCTCAAGATTAAATAATGTAATGATAAGCCATTTACATTTTCTCCAACCAATCAGGATCAATAATATTACTACACAAATATGCAAAGAAAATAAATAATAAATTTAGTATTAAAAACTCAATCATGTATAACCATTGGTAGCATATTTTGAAGCATGATATGAGGATCTTTATATTTTATTCCCATTAATTTGAAGTCATTTTTAAATACAAGTCTTGATATACGTGATGAATACCCATCAAGAATTTTAACTCCACTTAATCACTGATAAGAGGTATTGTTATCCTTATTGGGTAGAGTAAAACATGATGGTGGTAGAAATTTTTAGTTTCTTACATATTTTAGCTGCAATTCCTTGTTGGATACCTATTTGAACCAATTCCATCATATCATTGTGCCATTCATTTATCGTAAAAGGAAATTTTAAAAGTGTGCTAATAAGACCATCAAATATTTTCTTCTTGATATGCCTAACACCAAGGCAATGTTGAGTAAACAAAATTTTCTAATGTGGAAGGTTAAAGAATATCTACCCCTTATTTCAACCATTTTAAGGAACTACTTTGACATTCTTTCTTTTTTCAAAAGTCAAATTCATATTCCACACGTGTAAACACCTTTTCACCTCTTAAAGGAATAAGAGGAAATGACTCTTTGGAATAATCATTAAAGTCCTTAATGATGTGTATGATAATGATGCTTAGTAGATAATAATCTACTATAGCCGAGATAAGCAATATACATGCAATATTGCAGCTGAAAAAAGTTTCTATTTTCCTCACATATATTACATGTATACTGGAAAATCATTTATTGCGTAAGAGAGCATTTACCATCTTGAAATTATCTTAATGATGTGTATTAAATTTTTTGACCCCATGATCTTATATAAACTTCAAATAATCTATAGGAGGTGTTAACTAAGCATCTAAATCATAATTTGATTGATTAGGCTTATAATCAAGGGCAACATCAAGTATATATGTTTCATGTATAAAGATAGAGGAAGATTATATATTGTTATGATCAACAGTCACAAACTATATTGAATGTTCTTACTAAAAGGATTTATTCCATCCACAACTAGTAAAGGGGCAAGTTCCTTTGTTCATGGACAAAACAAAGAAGCTATGATCAAACAATTTCCATTGAGGGAATTTGTTGGATGTCTACGCTTCCCATCACATATTATCTTATTCGTGTGCAAAGTTAAATTCTTCACATCTTTGAAGTTATTAAATAAAATTTTAGGGTCTATGTATAATTGGAAATTAACATAAGGCCTTTTATGGAACATTAGTTGCCTTATACCATCATGTTTTGAATTCAAGACAACAATTTAGTGATCAAAGATAGGTTCCTTGGTTCATGGATGAAATTAAAGAGCCTATGATCAAAGAAATTCCATTGAGTATAACTTAATAGATGTTTAAGTTTTCCATCACTTATTCTCTTAGTCGCATGCTATATCAAATTATTCACTTCTTTAGAGTTATTAAAAAAATGTTAGAGTTTAGGTATAATTAAAAAATACCATAAGACCTTTGATGGAAAACTAGTTTTTGTGCTTGGAATTCAAGAAAACAATTTAGTGGTGAATTTTTATTATAGAATAAGGTGTCATTATTAAGGTAGAAATGAATTGCATTATAATTTAATTTTGGAGAACAAAGAACCTTCTTGTCCTTAAAAGTGTGAATGGGAAAAAAATATGTAATACCCCAAATTTCACTAAATGCAATTTTTTCTTAAAAATGTTTCATGGAAGCCAAATAAGAAATCTATGGAGTTACTACCACATCAAACATACAAAAGGTGCATTCAAAACCTAATCCATGTCGGATGTCAGGCTTAAAAGTAGTCTCATATCCAAAGATCAAGTATGTAACACCTTAATTTTTGCTATTCAAGTAAATTCACTATCCATAAGAGTCAAGTCAATGTTCATGATCAATCACTGATTCTAATTATCTAATTAAGGCCTATAGGTGCAAAATTATCATAATACCCCTAATATGCCACTATTTCATAAACTAAGAATAAAATACTAAGAAAACTTATAAAACCATGAAACTAATTACTAATAATCCTTAACAAATTTATATTACATTAGATTTCAAAATTTAGTAAAATAAGATCAAATCCTTTTAAAATGACATTATTACCCCTATTGACCTCAAATCTTATCGTATTCAAATAAAATAGTAAAGGCTTAAATAAATTCATGAAAATTCACATAATTATCAAATACGGCATGAATATCATAAAATAACCCTAAAGATGCTGGAAATCACATCCTATATGTGAACCACAATATCCTTATGAGGGTCTAAAACATGATTAATTCATAAAACAAGTCATACTTAGAAATAATACATAAAAAATGTCTACTTAACAAATAAAGCATTATAAACACAATGGAATCCTTGAAATTCATAAATATTCCAGCTATCATGTAAATGTACCAAATTACCCCTAAACACGCTTAGAACTTCATTAAACCAAAGTTTTAATTATACATATCCAAGTTAAGACTTGTAATATTTGTATTTAAATCTAAAAAATCTAATTAATCCATTTAAATCATCAAAATTTCATAAAGACATCAATAACATAGAATTGAGGCCCATGGATAAATATGCCATAAAATACACACAATTTCTCAAACCAACATAAACAATTTAAGCATCAAAATATTCTATCTTCTTATAGTATAATTATATTTACCTAACTTAATAAGATTAAAAACATGCTAGAATTGTTTTTCTCCTTCAAGAACAAAAGCTTTCATTGAAATCCTTGCATAAAAGTACCTAAACTATGTTCAAAAACAAACAAAACTATCAAGAATGAAAGAAAATTATGTATAAAAATGAAGGAATGAGGAGATTTTGAAGAATTATGTTTTGGGAGATTAAGAGGGAAAAATTTTCATGGGGAACAAAAGGTTGGAAAAAGTTTTTGTTAATGTCAAGGTATTTAAGATACTTAGGTAATAGAAAAAAATTAATAAAATAATAGGGAGTAAGGGATTAAAAAATTAATATAAATTATGGTTCAAATAAAGTGTTATAGCTTAATTTATATATTTTAGAAAATTAGGAACAATTTTGGGATATTTAGGATAGGTTTTGTATAGAGAAAGTTAGGTTTCACATGTTAATTATGACTAAAATTAGTAAAATTTATCTAAAATTTTCAAAACTATTTTCAACCCATTTTTAATTCTTATTTAGGTTAAATATACCAAAATATAAGTATGCCTAAATTTTCATAAATTTTCATTAGGTAAAATACTAGTTTTAGGGCTTAAAACATCATTAAGGATAAAAGGACATTGAATAGTATTTTCTCATCAAAGTATCAATTTAAAATTTTTGAAAGTCTTAGGAGACTTATAAAAAATAATAACTTCAAATATGATGGATTTAGATTGATTTGAAAGAATTTGGATGAGTAAAAGAGGTTTATAAGTTTTACAAAACTTTAAAAAGTAATAATAATTAAGAATTCAAAACAAAATATTTTAAAACTTAATGGGAATTTTAAAACCTTAAACGCATGTAATAAATGCATATCTACACGAATTTACTTATAGTTATAATAATAAAAATATTTTAGAAAATTGTCGTATTATAAAATTATCCTTAGAAAGTATTTCTTTAAATAATTCAAGTAATGAGGAAAAATCCATATCCCTCCAGTCATTGCTTGCTTTATCTTATCACAATCGATAACCATATGAAATTTATACGCACTTCATGTAGGAATGTCTCTATCAATGACTAACTTTTTAAATATATTAGGATGATCCACAAAATTTTCTTCTACTCTATCTGTTATATTTCCAAATGTCTGAGCGTCAAATATATCATCTTTGTCATTATTTTTCCAATTAATTGATACATTAATTGTCTCCCGGTGTTATATCCATCAAGTGTTCCTCTTATTAACTCCATACATTGGTAGATAACTCTTGATTTCACCAAATTTCATCTTCATTGAATGAGAATACTTAATGCACATGCACTTTATTCTGTCAGGTTTTCAACATGAATAACAACAAAATTGATAAAATCCTCTACTCCATCAACATATTTTTGAGATAAATGATTTGCAAGCATTCACATACAATTGATGTTTGTGCACTCTAATTCACATAAAATATCAATTAGATGGAGGAACAACAATGAATATAATGTAGTGCAACATGAATTAGAATGAGAAGCCACAATAAAAACAACTATATGAAAAAACTAAATAAGGTTAACCAAATTTTAAAAACCATGAATGTAATGCACACATTAGATTAAAAGAAAATTAAACTTTAGTAAAACAACCATGAGCTTTGATGTTACTTTAAATAGCTGTCTTTATATCTCTTATTTTACTCATTTTTAATGATTAAAGTTTATAGAAAGTTATGGAAATTTTTCACATTTTTAGGGTAAATTTATGCGGATAATACACATTATAGGTAAAAATGACAAATAATAAGAATAATCAATGTAGGGTTTATTGGAAAAAATGTCATATGTAACAAAGATCTAGGATTACACCACCTTCAATTGCATCCTAAAAGGAATGAATATTGGGAATTCGTTGTTGGGATAATTCCTTCCTTTAAGATCAATGTGTTGAATAAATCATAATGGAAACATCCTGATCGCATGTCTTGCTAAATTAGAAGATAAACTGATAATTATCCATTTAAGGTAAGTTAGCAAGTAAATTGGCGTATGTGAGTCAAATTGGTGAGAATATTATTTTTATGTTCTTTGGTAGAGGCTTTTGCTTCATCTTCTTCATATTCTAATGGCACTGAAACATAAAGCACATAATGAAACTTTCTTTTTTCCTAGCAATAATAACAAAATAACACAAAAATTTGCAATATGATACTAACAAGGAAAGGATGGATATAGAATTATGCTCATATAAAATATTGAAAATAAATAAATACTTGAGAATTTAAACTAATTTACTTATTTTGGAAGGCATATAAAAAACAATATACAAGCTGGTGTAGAAGGATTCAAAGACTTTGAAGATTGATTTATGAATCACGTTGGAAAGAAGAAAAAGTTAAATTCTAAAAAACATTATTTACCCAAAAATATTGATTTCATTATAAATATTATTGAAATAGGACTACAACACATTGATTGGATTTCAAATCCAAGTTTTCCACACAAAGATATGAACGTTTTACCGTACGCATGTTGGTTGATTTTTTTACATGTGAATGGATAAGGTGTGTCATAATTAGCATGATATGGATGTCATTATATTTTAATATTTATTAATTAGGATTCTATTTACTTAGTTAATAATTTTTTAATACATTTATTTGTTAATTAGTTGTCTTAATCATTAAGAAATTAGGTAGAGTTTATCTTTTATCTTATGATGTGATTTATCTTATTAAGATTTTTTGGATTTAATTATCATTATCTTAGGATTTAGTGAATTACTATTAATCATTTACTATTCAGGTCAATAGTGATTTATTAAATATTATTTTTTATTTTATGTAGATTGAGTTAATGAGGGTGTTACCTAAGGAGGTAGATGTTAGCATATAAGTAACCCTTGTAATTTCATATTATTTTTCTTATCGTGGAATTTTATTTTTAATAAAAATATCTTCTTCATATGAGTTATTGTAATACTCCAATTTTTACTACTAAATTTTTTTATTTTATAACAAAAGTATATTAGTAAAATATTAGAGGTTATCGTCATAATTAATATAAGTCTGGTTTATTCAACCATCCTTACCTCAATCACAATGCTAAAAAAAATGTATAGTAACACAAGAAAATTAGAAATGAAAGAAACATTTATAATACAATATGAGTTTGGATATTAACTCCAAGTTACAATAAAAAAAATGTAAAATAAGAAATCCCATGAATCAAGATTCCAAAAAGGTATCGGGGCAAATACAACTATCGGATAACATTACTCTTCACCCAAACACCCAACACAAATAAGGTCACACATCCCCACATAGTGCCACCATCAGCACTATAGTTATCTAGGGGATCTTCTAAGACCTACACATAAGAATCAGGATCTCTTGCTTGTAAGAATGAGCAACACCCATAAAAAGAGTGGTTAGTATGCTACGTAGTGAGAAAGGGAACAATTCTATCAAAATAGGGATACAATTAGCACATGCTTTCACAACAAATGATGAGTATACAAACAAATAAATGAAACATCTCATAAAATAGATAATGATCTAGGTCTTTTTATTAAGTATAATCCATTTTCATTTTTTTATATATGTTAAGTGTGGGAACCCCACTATTCTTAAAATGGTGGAACGGTCTTAAACATCTTCTCAGGGACAATACACTTGAGCCACTATTATCATCTGATAGAATGGATCTAAAAACATCACCTTCTTGGGGCAAAACACACCTGAGCCACTATTCTTTCTAGTGGAATGGAATATATATATAAACATCATCTTGGTCCTAACTCACATACTCTTCCGCTGTAAATCATTAGTGTCTTTTACATAGGTTATACTGCTATATTTTCATTTCACGATGAGTAGGGGCCCCACTATTCTTAATCCTATGGAATGGAATGAAACACCTTCTTAGGGAAAAAAAGATCTCGAGCCACTATTCTCTCCGATGGAACGGATATTAAAAAACATCATATTCTCGGGGCAGAATGCTCCCGAGCCACTATTCTATCTAGTCGAACGGAATATATAAAAACATCACTTTAGCCCTAATCACGTGCTCTTTCTTTATAAGTAATTAGTATCTTATTCAAGATGAATTCTCGGGCACCAAACATATTGAAGGAGATAAACGCACCACACAGGTCAAAGTCCTTAAATCTCTTCAAACCCTAATTACACACGCCTAACATTCATTCTCACATATTGCTTATTCAACCAAAAATTATAATATATCATTCTCAAATATCATCATCATTATTATAATTATAATTCACGGTCTAACTCCCACATCATACACATATAGTAAAAATCTTATCCTAAGGTATTACCCACAGAATTATCAAAAACCTGAATTTTACATATTAGCCATAATGCCTCCCATGAGACTCATATGATCGCCAAATTCAAAATACATCCTTAAAATGCTCACATTATCAATATATATCCAAAATTGTGGATTAACTCTAGGGTTTTACATATGGAATGATAAGATTATCATTTTAAGTGATTATGCCCTAATTAGACCATTATTTCATTGAATGACCCCAAACAAACAATAATACCTCCAAATATTTCTCAAGATATCATCATCATAATTTAAGTTTCCTAACACATAAAATACCACAATTTCCTTATTGTTCCATAATGACCAAAATACCCTTAAGGACAAATAATAACCTTTATTTTATAAATTCTTATACCCTCCACACACATTATTTTCTAAATCCACCAATCATCATCATACCTCAAAAATATACTTATGTCCATTTATCATAACTTATTTATCCCATATTTTATGCCATAAAATATATTCCAACAAATACGTCGTTATCATAACAAAATCATAACCACAATTCTTACCCATTCTTACTTTCTTCAAACATAATATCCATATTATCACAACATATCATGATCAACATATATTAAATCATATAGCAATGATATCATGAAAAACACACATAACCATACAAGAAAATACTACAAAAATCCTAACATCAATTAACATCCTTACCAACTAGGATAACAGGCAATAAGCATATAAATCCTAGACTTCCTCCTCCAAAATTACTAGAATACCACCTACAAAAACAACAAAATCCGTGGTTAGGCTTGAAAAGTATAACCGAGGGAGAAATTAAGGTAAATAGATTAAAAATGGAAATAATTATAGTCAAATGGAAGTTTGAGATGCGTGGATGTGTAGTATAATGTATGATGGAGCTATAGTAAAAAATTTGGTGGTGTTTAGATAAGGTTTGGGGTGAAAATAGGGGTACATTGTAATACCCCAAACTTTATTTAGGATTAAAGAATAAAATGAGGAATTATTGAATAAGATTTTAATTATATGTACCATTTATAATAAAATAATAATAATAATAATAATAATAATAAAAATAATAATAAAGGCAATAAAGAAAGAAAAATGATGTAGGGACATAGTTAGTAGAGACTAATTTAATTAACTAACCTAAGATATTTTATAATAATTTTTAAATTAATAAAAATTATTTTTTTATCATTATTATTAATTTTTATTATCCCTAAAACTCCCAAAAACTTAAAAAAAAAACCTTACCACCCTAGTTCTTTTTTCTTGTCTCCTTTTCTTTCCTCTTTTTCTTTCTTTTCTTTCTTCTTTTCTTCCTTTTCTTTTTTTCCCTCTCCTTTGGGTGGTTGGGATGCACCCAAAGGCGGCCTAGCTCCCCTCTCCCTCTCTTA
Source organism: Tamarix chinensis (assembly GCA_030549775.1). Classification (NCBI taxonomy): domain Eukaryota; kingdom Viridiplantae; phylum Streptophyta; class Magnoliopsida; order Caryophyllales; family Tamaricaceae; genus Tamarix; species Tamarix chinensis. Next base: position 55,223,895 of record CM060175.1, read on the forward strand.
TTTCTCTCTCCTTTTCCCCCAACCCAATCCCTCTTTTCTTCCCTCCCCTCCCGATGGCCCAACTCGTGCATTACCCCCTCTTTTCCTCTTCTATCCCTCTCTTTTTCCCTTCTTCCCCTTCAGCCCCTATCTTCTTCCTCCAACTTGGCCAACTCCTATGCACGGTTGCACTTCGCAGTCCTACCCACGTCTCTCTCCCTCCTTATTTCCTCTTTTAGCCCTGTAGGGCACGCTGCAGGCATGTCCCCACATGGTCCCCCTCCCCCTGCGAGCTCCCTCTCCCCCTCACCTGCCCCTATCCCTATAAATCTGCCCTACCATGTCCCCCACGTAGTTATACCAGCCTGCACGTTAGCTAGCAGCCACTGAATCCCCTTTATCTTCTTCCCCTTCTTGTCCATTTCCTCCATCCCCTACACCTATAAAAACCCCCTCCCCAGTCCCTTCTTCCCTCTCTTTTTCTGCCAATCCTCTCCCCTGCCTCCCTTACTATTGGTGGCTAAACAGACGTCGCCACTAGACTACACCGCTGTCAACACTCCCTCCCATCCTCTTCCCTACATCACCCTACACCCACTAAGCCAGTCATTTTCCCTTCCTTCCCCTTCCTCTTCTCTCTCCACCCATGCAAAGTGGCCAGATCGAGCTACCCTTTTGCACCTTCCTCCACCGCTAGTGCCACCCAACACCGCGACTAACGTTGTTATCACCACCCTCTCTGCCTCCCTTTCTACACAGAAAAATCACCTACCACACCCAAACCTCCACCTCTCCCTTTCTCCCCTCTCCTTTCTTCACTTTCCTTTTCTCTTCCTCTCGAGCGTCACCGCTGCCACCACCGCACTACCGCTATGAGACCACCACCACCACCACAAACCTCCTAAACCAGGGAACCCCACCACCTATGAAACCCTACCATACCTCTCTTTTTTCTTACCATAGAAACAGTTCCTTACATCTCCTTCACCACCACTACCGCCGCCACCGTCAATGCCACCCCCTTCACTTGTTGTCCTTTCTAGTTATACTCTCCTCCCTCTTACTTGTTTAGTGTATTTTGTTTAATAACTTATTATTATTAATATTACTATTGTTATTGTTGTTGTTGTTATTGTTGTTATGATTATTATTAGTATTTGGTTAAGAAAATAAGGAAAAAAGGAAAAAGAGGTAGGAAGAATGTGAAGTGACCCGGTTGATACTCTATTTGTAGGTATTGAACAAACATCTTCCCATGAGGAGGCCTAGGATTATTTCTTCAAGCTCGGAGCCCAACTAGGTAAGGATATAGTTAAGGTTCAGGTTGTATTATGAATCTTGTGTGTAATGGGTGTATTAGTATGTTATGTGTAAATATATGTGTATGTGAACTAAGTATGTGTATGGTACAACTTAGCTTGCAAGGAGAGAAGGTATGGTGAGCATGATTTTCATTATGTGTTGTATGTGTGGTTATAACTTGTTATGGATGGACATGTTCTTATGTATGGTTGAAATATAATATATGTATGCCTAGATGCCTTAGGTGGGACATAAGTGGCTATGGAAATTTATTTTTTTTTTAAAAAGAGGGTGGAGTGAGTGAGGTGATATGTGTAGGATGTCTTGAGTGTCTCATCAAGTATGGTAGATAAAATAAAAGGAGAAAATAATAAAATGAAGGGTTAGGGTAAAATCTTGCATGGGAAGTGTGAGCTTTGCATGGGGGTGTGATTTACATGGGGGAAAGATTTACATGGAGAAATCTTGCTAGGCGGTTAACCATGGGGATGAAAGCGTATTTTGGGTGGTTGGTGTATTTGGGGAAGATTTAGTACGTGGGTTGATGGAAAGGTGCATGGGGGTATAAGCTAGGGTTTCAAGGGAGAAACCTTAAGGATAGGGGTGTTGTGGGGAAAGGATGAGGAGGTTGGTTGAACATTAGTGTTGTGATGAGGGGTGTGCCACATGGAGGGTGTGAGTCAAGTCAAATGGATGGTAGAGTTGTGTACAAGAAGAGGGTATGGAAGAAGGAGGAGAAATATTAAGGTTTTCAGGGGTGACCAACTAGGGTATCATTATCACATGTGGGAATTGAGTAGTTAGGTTGTGAGGTTGGAGTTGGGGTGAGTATAGTGATAGTGTTGAATCATGGGATATGCAGTTTACGTAAGGAGAGGAGAGGCTAGTGCCATATAGGCCATATTAAGGTGTCAAGGGGAAACCCTAGTGGGAAATGGTAAGCATAGGTGGAGAAATGGGGGAGTGGGCCTTGACTGATGTGTATGAGTTTTCTCGGTTCATTAGGAGAATAGTGGAAAGTATCTGAGGGTCCTGAAGTCTTGGAGGATGTAAAAGTTCTAGGTTAAGGGATAGGGTTTCCGAGAATTTTGGGTTAGTAGAGTGGTAATAAGTTGGGAGTGTCTTTTTGGGTATGCATGTCTAGATGGGTATTACTTGCCAAATAAGACATGAATAAAATACTAAACACTTAAAGTGTAAGATCATTGAATCATGCCTAGACTTAGGATGTTTATCGGTCCATCGGTTATAATAGTGGCTAGGAGCATTTTACCCTAGATTTGTATATGTTACTTGTCCATCGGTTATAATAGTGGCCGGGTGCGTTTTTCCTTGGAGTAGTATTCTTAGTACACCGATTATAATAGTGGGGGTCCCCAACACAATAAGTTAAACCATTCGGTGATAATAATTTATGGAAAAAAACACTAATCACCTACAGTAGAATACCGCGTGGGTCGAGATCGAACATAGGATATTTACAGGTACACCAATTATAATAGTATCTAGGAGCGTCTTGCCTTGGAGATGTATATGTTTATTGGTCCACCGGTTATAACAGTGGCTAGATGCATTACGCCTTGGAGTAGTTATTCTTAATCCACCAGTCATAATAGTGGGGTCTCCGTACTCATGTGGATATAATTCGAGAGATATGTAAAAATGGTACTAATGGCCTAAACTCTGATAGGGGTAATTAATCTAATAAAACCTACTGCTTGCATAATATCTATATTTTATGTTGTTGTGCTCTATCTTAGCTATATTGTTACCTTACTTAGTACTTAGTGTACCGATCACCCTTATCATGGGTGTCACTCACTTCCACAAGCAGTGACCCCTCTTGAGTCTGTGCAGGTAAGCAATAACGCCCTAAAGGAATTTACTGCTTACGATGAGCTAGTTGGGACAGAGTGATGTTTTGATGTCCCAAGGTCGGGGACAGAGAGAGTGTACTCCGCACTACTTTCCATTTATGTTTCCTTATTTTATTTCTCTATAGTGGGATGTTACATTTTGTTTCATTTCACTAATGTACTAACTTTGACTCTTACATACTCTGACATTTTCTATATTTAATGTTAAACTTCTTTATGTTTTTCATCATCTCCTATTATGATTCCTTATTATCTTTTAGCCCTATAGTTAGTATGAGGCTAGCCAAGGGCCATACTTGTACTAATCACAGTAGTAGCACCGCCTATTTGGTGTATGATTTTCCTTAAAAAACAATTGTTATTTTTGGGGGTGTTACATGCACGGCTGAAAATGGGGGGTTGCATGGGTGTACTGTAGGCAGTGCGCACCTAGGTTGAGAGTTAGGACCATGCTCGGTCAAGTGATGCAAAGTGGCAAGGTCGTACTTGATCATTGGGCAAACAGGCTGCAAGTTGAATAGATGCGCACGGGCTTGCGTCAGGGCCATGCAAGGGTGTATGGGCAGGTTGTGCTAGATTGCACAAGCATGGGATAGGAAATTTTAGTGTTACACACTCGTGATTAGGGTCATGTGTTTTGTAAAAACGCAATGGGCATGAGGAAGAAGAGGGAAAAAGAGGCAGAGGTCGGCAGTAAGGGGCGACGATGGTGCTAGGGAAGGATAGAACAACCCTGGGTTGTTAACCCACCAGTGATGGGTGGTGTGTGTTGGCACACGGTGGTTTTGGTGGTGCAGCAGGCAAAACATGGCACAAAATAGGAGGAAAAAGAAGAAGAAAAGAGAAAGAATAAGAGAGAAAAGAGAGGGACTCGAGCAATATTTCCTTGACACAAAAATGGTAGAGTGGGACAAAACAAAGAGGAAGGAAGGAAAGTTTGTAGTGTGTGTGTGTATATATATATATACACACACACATGACCGTGCACAATGGAAGACACATGGGGGAAAATGTGTGAATGGCGTTGAAGGGGGATGGTTCATGTCATAAGGGGTGGCAATAGAGATGATGGTTGTGTGTTGTGGTGAAATTGCAAGTGATGGTGATGGTGAGTGTGTATGTTGTGTAAGGATGAGAAAGAAAAAGGAGAAGGTAGGGGAGGGGTGTGTGTGTGTGCAAGTCAGCAACAAAGGATAATAGAAGAAGAAGGGTGATGAATGATGGATGGGGGTAGCTGTAGAGGTGATGATGGGAGATGGTGTAAATGGGAGGGGAAATGTAAGTTGCAAATGCAAGTTGCAACAACAAATCAACTATTGCAGCTAAGTTGACAGAAGAAAGGAGAAATGGAGAAAAGAAAAGGAGAAAGAAAAAAGAGAAAATGTTGGGGGTTAGCTTAAATGATTTTGGATTAGCCAACATAGATACAATTAGCAGCAAATTTTAGCAGTTTTGAGATTGGGTTACCAAATACGGTTTATTTGGGTCAAATATTTGTATTTGGTTAAGGTTTTGAGATTAAGAGATTGGGTTAGGCCAAAATAATATTTTTCTTGAGATTAGAATTGAATTAGGGTTTTAAAGATACAATATTAGGCTAAGAAAATTTTTTGGAGTATTATAGCTCTTCTCTATTTTTTTAGTTCTATATAAGTGACAATTTAGAAACTTTCTATACATTTTCTATGTGGACTTCTATAAAGTTATCTAGTGAAGTTTACTGCATGTTTTTTATTAGAGATCATTTAAGAGTTATCTATGTGAGGCTTTCCAAAATAGTTTGAAAAATTATTTCATCTGGTCCTTCATCCATATTCTTCGTTTAGAAATCACCAATAATTACCTTACACCTTACTATTCATTAATAATCATACAATCACATAAAATAGAGTATTTCTAAAACCATCTATTTTGTCACACATTACAAGCTTTATCAATTTTACATACCATAGTGGTTTCTTAGAAAGAAACTACAAACGAATATAGTTTAAAACTAAAACCATAAATTAAAGGAGTGTGTGTGTGTGTTCTTCTGCTAAATAAATTTTTGTTCTTCTGCTATCTAAGTAAGAACGTTCCATCTTTAATAATATCTTTTTAGCACAAAACTTTGATGCATATATCTTTGTTAGCTTTCTCAACAATTCTGTTGGTTCCATTTACTAAATAATATTCTACTTGGTTTCTAGAGCAAGGAATAATCGTTGCTTGTTATCTAAAAAAATAAATCTACTAGGAGTAATCTATAGATTAAATTCCTTGATAAATTTGGAAATACATGCATAAAATCTAGAAAAATAAATCATTAATAAAATTATTGTTCAAAGCTTTATTGCAAGTAATATGAAATGATTAGGCACTTCTGTGTTGTTTTTGGAACTTTTTATGGTAATGTTGTAGTATATACTACAACATTAAGCCATCATAAAGATAATTCTATAGTGGATGTTATAACATCACCCATGGTTGACTGGTGTAACATGTGGAAATGCCACAAACAAAGATGGGGAAGGACTACAATGCCTTTATGATGGTGAAAACACACATTTCATGGAAATAAGAGCAAGGGAACCAATCATGCAAGAACCACTTTCCTTAGCAAATTCCTAGTGATTTCCTCAAATGGTTCCTATGAAGATATTTTTCACCATATTGTGCCAAGTGTCCCTCACACCCAAAAACCTTATCTCTATATAAAGGAATTAAACACCAGTAAAGGTAGAGGATTAGGTACACACTCTCAAGTATAGAAATTTTAGTTTTTAGAAGAACGAGACTAAGGAGGATGAAATGCAGAGTCCATGAAGGAAGGAGATAAATTTTTTAGCTGATGATATTGTATACTAGGCACATTCTATCACCATCTCATTTGGTTGGTTCATTTATTTATCTTTGTGTTTCTACTTTTTTGTATTATTAATCCTTTAGTTTTATTATGATGTTAGTTATGTATTAGGCTCATTTTAGATGAGTTATTAGATGAACCTATAGTTTGTAATGACTCTCATTTGCTAGTAAAGTTATTGTATTTTTCTCTTTTCATTCAACTGTTATTATTGATTTTCTTTTTATTATTAATTTATCACCAATAGTGGGTTGTATAACTACAAATGACATAAGGACATGATTAGTGGATGAGCTTGAGTTATAAGTGTGTTAATGCATGAAAATGACTAACTTGTGTGCTGAGTAAATTCATATGGAACCTATTCATTCCTTGTTATGAACTCTTAGATGGATTATAAATATGTTAGTTTGGTATTTTAGATTATATGCATATGGATTTGAGAGAAATATATGTACCTTTGGACTACAGTTTATTAAGGTTGATTGTTATTGTGATGCTACAACATCGAGATGTCTGAAGTTTAATTTAGTTTCACACTCACATTATTTATCACTCATTGTGCCACCTTCCATATTTTACCGCCTTCTTTGCTTATTATGTGTTATCCTTTCATCATTTATCGATTACACTTGTCTTAGTTTAATTTAGCTTCACACCTACATTATTTATCACTCATTGTGATTGATCTCACACAAATGTATGAAGTTAACTCCTTATGGATTTGAAACTCATTCATACCCATTATTGTAACATCCCTAAAATTCACTACTGAAAATTTTTGTTTTATTAAAAGAATTAGCGGAAGCGAAATACCAAAACTGTAAATTCTAGGGATATTACCGCCACACTTAGTACCATACCAGTTCACTCCTACCGTTCTAGTACCAAGTGCTAAGGCTGAAGAGGATTATCGTCAAACATGAGTCAATACTTAAAACAAGAATTCATAAAAAGAACCAGAAAGTTCATAATATGGAAATGAGAGTACGCGTAAAAAGGTTTACAATCCAAAGGAGTACGTAATTAAAGTTCCCAAATGAACATAAAGTACTGTGCGATAAAACAGAACTAAGATAAAATGATATAGGGTAAATGAAATGAAAAAGAGAATTTGGCCAAGACACTCTCGGTCCTCAGGAAAAGTCCAAGCTTAACTCTCAACCCCGCCCGATGCCTCATAAGTATCATAGGCATCGAAGATAATATCTCCTACCTACACAAACTCAGGTGGGCCCTCTACTCATGGGAATGAGCGGCACCCATGAAATGGGTGGTCAATACGCTACATATTGAGTAAGGTAACCATATGGGTAAGACAGAAAAAAGCACGCAAGTAAGGTCATGCAAGAAGATAAACACATAATGCGTACAAGGTAATAATTCAGATTTTACAAGATCAGGCCAGAAAGATACTAATAATTTATCTTACACCTCTTTTATATTAATTTCATGAGATTACGGGAACCCCACTATTATAGCCGATGGACCGGAAACACTCCATAGAGAAGAACACACCTAACCACTATTATAGCTGGTGGATTGGAATCACTCAACAGGGCAACACACACCTAACCACTATTATTGTCGGTGGACCTGAAAATACATATATAACCTCACTAGCCTCGACTCACATGGTGTTCTATTATAAATAATTAGTATCTTTCCATGCCTTATACTTTTGGTTCACACATTTCTCATATTAATTTCACATGAGTACAGGAACCCCACTATTATAGCCGGTGGACTAGAAATACTCCACAAGGCAGAACGCACCTGACCACTATTATTGTTATTGGACTGGAAAATATATATCCTCACTAACCTTGACTCATGAGGTGTTCCACTGTAAGTAAATAGTATCTTTCCATGACTTACTACCATACAAGGTTTGGTTTATCGAGCCTAAAATCCTGCACTATTATAGTCGGTGGACCGGAAACACTCAATAGGGTAAAATGCTCCTGACCACTATTATAGGCGGTGGACCGAAAAATCACTCAACAGGGCAAAACGCACCTAACCACTATTATAGCCAGTGGATTGGAGAATATATAACCTTGCTGGGCCCTGGCTCGATAATTTTTCACTTTAAGTGCTTAGTGTTTTATAGTATTTTATTCCACACACAACCCTGACTAGACATGCACGACCCACTCAACTTTCTGACACTGTCCCATATCTTGGGACTTTTACTTCCTCTAGTACATCCCGACATCCTTTCCAACTCTTTCCTCATTACCATGAATACTCAACTCCGAGGCTCACTTTCCATATCTCTAAATCAACTTAATATCACTCTCTAGGGTTTTCTTCTAGGAGTACCCCAATTTGGCCTATATAGCCCAACCTGCCTCTATCCCATACAACTCATACTCCTCCAATTATTACCTCACTCGATTTATCCCCAAGCACCACATTTTACTTCCCATATAATACATATGGCCACGAAACCCTAGTTGGCCATCCTAAAACTCTAACACCTCTATTTCCCCATACAATGTTATTCTTTCATCACTTTTACTTACCATCACCTCTTCCACATGACACATATCCAACACAACCTATGCTCCCGAGACTTCCTTCCTCTTTTTCCCACTCACCATGAACCCAAAACTCTTCTTTATTACCAAAACCATCACTTCCCTCAATCCAAACTTGACATTACAACCAGTGGCGGAGCCAGACTTTTAATTCCATGGTGTCCCGTAGTGTCATGTATGAACACATAAAATTAATACATATTTTTTTCAATTTTTTTTTTAAAAAATTCATATTAGCTATAAATTTTCCTGCAAATGACATCAAATACAAATGTATTTGCAATTATCATAAGAATATATTCACTTACCGATTTCTCATTAAATTTTATACCTTGATCTTAAAAAAATTATAGATAATTGGGGTAATTTATTCCATACAATTTAGTGACTAAAATAATTAGCTTGATTTTGTGTCTTTCAATTAAAACTCAAACGACTTATCAAACAATAAAAATATTATAAAAATGATAAAGTAAATATCCATATTTAATAATAACAATATCAAATATTTAGAATCACTAATCAATTTATTTACTAGAATCACTTATCAAACAATTTAATGAATTAACTAAGAAATTTACTAAAACTTAATTAATAATATAATTTTATAACGAATAATTCAAAAACTAACTAATAAATTAAACAATTCAATCTATAAATCTAAAAAAATTGATTTCTACAAACTAATTTTGATTTCTACCTAATTAATAAACCAATTTCTATTTTCTACATTAATAAGATTAATTAGAATTTCTATAAACTAAAAAATATAATCAATTAATATAATAAATATAAACAAATTAATTGCATTCTAATTTCACAAATTTATAAATTTATGATAAATAACTTAACAAACTAAAAAATTAACTTAAATCTTACCTAATCAACTTGTGGGTTGGCCGGTTGGGACATGTTGTGGCTCCACTCCTGGCTCGGTTGAAGATTGAAGAATGAATGAAGGCAGGCAGGCAGCAACCAGCAGTTGCAGACTTGTAGGCTGCAGCAGTTGTAGACTTGTAGGCTTGCAGCTTCTTCTCTTGGGTGGCTCCGGTGGCGCGCGGCGGTTGAGGGTTGAGAATTGCGATCGGCAGGCGGCGGCGGGCGGTAGCGGCCTAGCAGCGACCAGCGGGCAACAGGCAACACTGCAACAGCACTGCAGGCTGCAGCACCAGGCCACCAATGCACTGTGCAGTCGCACCATAGTAGGTTGGATTGGAAGAAGAAGAATGGGCGGCGTTTGGCGGCAGAAATGGCGAGCTCCGAACCTCCGGTGGACGGCTGATTTGCTGAGAGCTATGTGCTGTGTGCAGGGAGTGTGCTGGCGTCGTGCGTCGAGGAGGGTCGAAACCAGCAGCCAGGCGCCAGCAGCAGGAGTCGAAGAGGAGGGTAAGGGTTTGGGGGGGAATTCATCAAAACGACGTCGTTTTGATGATGTAAAAAAAATTCAAAACAAGTCGTCTACGGGACTTGATCCTGCGACCATTGTCGTCGATACACGGGACACCCAACATGCCCAACCATTCATCCATTTTGATTCTGTGTCATGGTGTCCTACATAATTAATATATATCGAATAACTAAAAATCAAGCATATTTTTACCTTCCGAGCCAGGGCTCCGTGGTGTCCCGGGACACCATGCGGAAGCCCTGGCTCCGCCACTGATTACAACCTCACTATCCAACTCCCACACATGATTACCAAAAACCCTAGTTAGCTCCCCGAAAACCCTAGTACTTATCCTTTCTTTTATGCCACTCACTCAACACCCAAATACATTCTTCTCACTTGACTCACTTTTTCTCCATGTGAAACCCCTTCCATTTTTTATCCTCATTCTAACTATTTCCATTAATTTTTTTCACCCTTACACATTTCTCTCACTTAGGGTTTCCTCCCAAAACCCTAGTCAAATCTCCCATTCATCCTTACATCAACACACGTACTATTTTTCATATATGGACTCCAATCACCTTAATAATTCTTCCTTTACCTCACTTGATCCTCAAATCAACTTTTACCATGTAAAAGTCATCCCCATGCAAAGGCTAACCATCTCATGAAAACCTTAGACTTCCCATGTAGGTTTTGATCCATTCCCTTAATTTCATTCCCATTATTCCTCTTTTTATCCACCCATAGGTCATAAGATAATTGGGCAATCATTACCATTTTCTAATCAACTCACTTTCCTCATTCTTTTCCATTTCTCTCACAACCACATCATACTACTTAGGACTTCCTATCATGTATGTCATAAGGGGCAGTATTACATAAGCACAATTTAAGTACAAGTAATAACATCACATTACACATAGCATAAACACATGCAACTTACCTTAGCTCCATGCTTAGCAAGTTGCGCTACAAGAACATGATAATATCAAATGTAAAGCGCACACATCAAACCAACACACATAGCACACTCTTACACATAAAAAGCCTATCGTTACCTAATAATGGAGCACGCTTCTACGCCTCCTTAGGGCTTTGAGTTGATTCACCTATAAGAGGGAAATACTAAGGGTTAACCTCCCTCTTACCAAAATTACCATCATTTCCTACCTTACCCTTATCATGGCCTACTATTAGGGTTAATAATAGTTATAGTTGTTTTATAAATAAGAGTAGGGTTATTATTCTCAAAGTAGCCAACCATGTCATTACTAGTCAAAATAGGTCTTAGGAGGTACATTGGTTCATGTTAAAGTATTAATAACAATATTATGTTATTAAAGATAATAGCTTTAATAATAATAATAATAACAATTATAATAATAATAATAATAATAGTTTTAGTGATAATACTAATAACAACCCAAATCTTAGTAATAATAATAGTGATATTAGTAATACTAAAGTAGTAATAATAATTATACTACTACTACTACTACTAATAATAATAATAATAATAATAATAATTCTAGTAATAATAATAATACTAGTAGTGATAGTAATGTTAGTGACATAGGTAATATTAACAATAATTACAAAGTAATAATAATAATAATAATAATAATAATAATAATAATAATAATAATAATGATGATGATGATGATGATGATGATGCTGATGATGATGATGATGATGATGATGATGATGATGATATTAAGAATAATACTATTAATACTACTAAAAGTTGCTAACACTTGTATAAAAAGGGTTTAGGGGTTGGGGAGGTTAGAGTACCACTTAGGGACGGTGGCGGCACCAGCGGCGGCCCACAGCGATGGCTGTAGAGGGAGAAGAGAGATGGAGAGGTGGTTGTATAGGCTATGAGAGAGGGAATGAGGAGGTGATTGAGGTGGTGGTGGATGCCTCAGGTGGAGAGGGTTGGAATGGAGGTGGTGGTGCAGCCAAAGGGGCAGGCGCACGGCGGCGGGTGTGGTGGCCAAAGGTGGTGGAGGGAGGAGAAGGGAGAAGGAGAGGGAAGCGGGGAAAAAGGGAGGTATGGGGAGGTAGAGGAAGCTCCTCTGGTGTTCTGGAGGGTAGAGGGGGTGGTTGCTGTGGCGGAATCAACGGCAGACGGTTGTGCGAAGGGCGGCGGTGGTCGAGATGGGGCTGATAGGGAGGTGAACTTTGCATGGCCAGGGTGGCTCGTGCAGGTGGAGGGAGGTTTAGTTTGGTAGAGGGTGATGTAGGGAGTGATTCTATAGGTGGCTCGAGCGGCGACAGGGCGATCGTCTGATTGGGAGATGGCGCAAGGGTCGATTTTCTAGGCTATGAAAACAAAGGGGCTCAATTATGGCTGCCTATGGGGTATTTATAGGCCAAATGGAGGGGGAAACAACAGAGGGGGAAGAGGACAAGGGGGCAAGTGAGGTAGGACCACTAGCCAGTGGTGGCAGGCAGCGCAGGTCTGTCATGGTAGGGGGAGTTGGTGGTCGAGGGAGATAAAGGAAAGGGGGCAGGCATGTGTGAGGAGGGATAAGACTTGGTTGGGTTGAAAAGGGAAAGAAAAAAGACATGGGAGAGAGGGAAAGGACGGCTGGTCAACGGTTAGTGGTTGCCTACAAGATTTGGGCTACAGAACATAGGGTCGCAGGTCAAGCTAAGGAGATAGAAGGGGAAGGGGAAGGGGAAGGGGAAGGGGAAGGGAAAGGATGGACCGGGTGTTCTGGAAAGATAAGGAAAGAAAAAGAAGAGGGGCCGACTAGGCGAGCGACGGGGAGGAAGAGAAGAGGGTGTGCGGGCCTGGGCTGCGGGAGAGGGGAAAAGGAAAGAAGAGAGGCTTGGGCCATGAGGGCTAGCCCAAATTAGGGGAGAAGGAGAAAAAAGAAGGGAGAAAAGAGGGAAAAGAAAGAAAAAGGAAAAATAAGGAGAAAAGGGGGAATAAAAAGGAAAAAGGAAAAAGGAAAAATAATGGGTTGGTTTGGTGTTTAAGATATTTTGGTATTTTTTATTATTTAAAATTATAATATTTAGAAAAATAATAATTAAATTCCTTTTTAGATTAATTTGGGCTATTTTGAATAATTTTTCCTAAATTCCATTTTAATTAGCAAAACACCCTAGTTTTTCCTAATTAAATTATTTGTTATTTTCCTCTTTATTTGCCTTAATTCAACCCCTTTAATTTAATAAAATAATTTATTTAATTAATTTCCCTAATAAATCCTTATTTTGACATAATTTCCTAAATTAGGATTTTGGGGTATTTCAATTATTACTTGTTTGGTTGTGTATACTTGCATATATGCGTGAAAAGCCCAACATTGCACACAACTTTATATCTTACTACGTAGCAACATATGCATTTGTTGGCTTCTAGTCCACTAAGATTGTGTGTAGTATTTGTTGAATAAGAGCATCCTTGATCATCCTTTGCTATAGAGTAGAATTGTTCTTCTCTTTGAACAATTCTACCTCAAACTTAACTCAAAAGATCTTTTCCATAAACCTAGATTTTGTATCACCTTTTAGGAACTACTACAATGTATGATAGTTTTGGACTCATCCTATGACATGAAGAACCCTTTAAGATATAATAGTCTTATTATTATATTCATGCCATATAGGACTTATCTATATACAAAAAAGCCACCCAAACATAAATAACTATGCAAAATACAAACCAGTCAAGGAAACAAGATAATTAGTAAAACTTAAAATTTATTACTATCATTTCAAGTAATACAAAATTAATAACAATTAGCTTGTATTTTTAGCTCACCAAGATTCATTATAAAAAACCTCTTTATTAATCCATTTAATTAATAATCCCCATTAACTAATGAAAAAATATTATTCCTAGTCCTTGTTAGAGACCACTATGTTTGCATCAGCAGTCCAACAAAGATGGCAAGTAGTGGTATCTTTATTTCCATTACGAATGACATGCTTGGACTGCCCCTTCCCCATTTCCACTTGTTGTCTTATCTAGAGTGAAGAGAAGGTGAAAAGGCGCAGGCTTCTATTGCTCCACAACAATAAAGAAATATAGCATTTGACGCCTACATGGTTAAATTTCAAACCATTAGATCTAGAACATAAGAAATTTCTTTCTTAGTATTTATTTCTCATATTGGTATTGACTTCTATATATAAGAACCTTCATATAATCTAAGAAAAACTCTATAACTTGTTAAAGTGAAGGAATCAACCTAAGTAAAAAAACTATGGAAGATATTAGGCTCAAGAAATGCACCATGCAAAACAAAGATTTCCAATACAAGTGTGTCCATCAATAGGGGTCACTTAGGTTCATCAACACAGTTGTGTTAGTCAATATCCCCCCTATTGAGCTCCATTTCACTTTGTTTTCATTCTTCTTCCATATAGTCATATTAGCTAACACCATAAAGTCAAGTGAACTTTTGAAAACCTTCATTCTCTTTATTATCCACGTTCTAGGTTATCCTTAACTAACTCATATGAACATGAAACCTAGCATGACGTATATTTAAATTTGATACATGGTCATAACTAATATCCTCATCTATGTACTTTAAAAGCTTGAGGAATTAGTTAGCACCATTGTAACACCCAAAATTTACTATATAAAAAGTTTGTTTTGTGGAAGCATAATATTAAGATAATTAGGTGTCATGGCCATACTCAACATGATTTCAACTTACCATACTATTCTCATATTGAATAAAAGGTAAAGCATTTACAAACTTAAATAAAATAAAAAAGAAAATGATATAAATATTCATAAATCATAGATAAAAGTTTGGAGATAAAACTCTAAGTACAATGTAAGCAAAATACAATAAACATAATCCTATGGAACTAAGAGTCCATAAAGTATTTAGAAAAAATGTTGAATACCAAATTGACTCTACATCCAAGTCTCAACACATATATCACTCCTCCATAGAAAGTGTAACAAAAGCAACAAAACTATCAAGGTAGTATCCAATAACTTGCACATTAACACCTAGGTTGTTTGCTCATGGGAATGAGCAACACCCATAAAAAGAATGATCACTACTTGCATATTGAGTTATTTAACAATACAAGTCATAAGAAAAGTAAATAAATAACACATAAGGTTACATAGAAGGGATGACTATGAACATTCCATTATAACATGAGATGGTTTGCGAGAGGAACCAAAAAGAGTTCCAATATAGATGATTATATGTTCCATTTTTTAGTCTCTTAAGTTCAAGGACCCCACTATTCATGAACATTAGATTGGGTTTCAATTCAATAAAAAAATACAATACATAACACTCTGGGCAACTATTCTCAACTAGTATAATGAACCAATATAACCATAAGGCATACAACTCCCGATTACTATTCTCATCCAATGGAATGGAATGGTACAATTGGTTCTAACTCATAATCTTTCACTTTAAATATTAGAGTATTATTAGAATGTTTGGTTATATCATTAACATCATACAAACTTAGCATAAATAAAAAGACACATAAACCACAACCAAAGGTAGTTTAGATCATTTCTCGAGGGAAAGGACTATAACACTCCTATAAAGCCCTAATTTTATGAGCCCAGCATAACTCTTTCCATGAGACTCTTCAAACCAAAAAATTTAATAAACTATTATAAAATATCATTATTAAAAACATATCCATAAATTAAGGTTTAACTTTACCGCATGCGATAATGAGAATGCCCATAGGGTTATTACTCCCAAATTAAGTTGTTTTCATATGTTTATCATACTTGTGTTACTCATAATTAACCCAAGTATTTCACATAACAATATTAGCATATTTTTAACCAATAAATCATTAGGAATTCCAAATTCCTATACTTACCCCAAATTAACTAAAATACCCCTATCTTGCTTAAATACTTCAAAACCTCTTCTTGTGTTACTTATGTCATACTCATTCCTACACTTTATCAAGTTATACATGAAATTAATTGAACCCCTCAAAGATTATCATGCCAAATTTATTTCCCACAATGATTATGAAAGGGCTCAAATATCCTTAAGGTTGGGAACTACCCAAACATGTCACCAAAACCCTACGAGTCCATATACCATCAAATTCCAATCCTCAACATATTCTAGCATGATAACACTTATTTATATTTACAATCAATAAATTAATTAAATAACTAGATCATGCCAACATACTAGGGTTATAAGATAAGGCTTAACCAAACAATATCATATAAGCTTGTACTTTTGCATAACAATTATATCCCATAATACCATAAAGAAAGATATTTGTATAACATCAACAACATGATTTCAAGAAATATAACTATACTATCATTATATGGCATACAAATGAACACATATCATCAAAGACCTATTCTAAGATATGAATCTTAATAATGACATGGCATCGATCTCTCAGCAAAATACTCCTTATCACCTTCCTCTAGAACCATTGTATCATCACCTAAAAGGAAATGGGAGAATGAAAGGTTATGACATGTAGCATGAGGAAAATAAAGTAATAAAAGGTAAAGGATGAGGGAAAGGAGAAAGTAACCAAAGGGTATAAGATGGCTCATGAGGGTCGGCTAGTGATGGAGCTAATTGCATGAGAAATTCAAGAAGCAAAAAAAAAAGGAAGAGTAACTAGAGAAGCTTATGCTGGAAGGGTAGAGTGTCGGATCAAGAACATGCAGTGTAGGCTTAGTGACGTAAGGTACACAACATCAACAACAACATCACAAAATCAATTGAGGAAGCACAAAACCGGCATGGACAACACGAGTTTGGCAAGACAACTATAGCTCAACAAAGGACAACAAAAGCTCGGTAAAGGAAACCACAAGGTCAGTCGAGGAAGCACAAGGTCAGCAAGGATAAAGGGTGTAGGGGAATCTTGATTGCATGAAGAATTCATGTAGAAGATATAAGTGAGCGGGAAGGTTAGATGTTAAGGTGGGGATAAGGTGTGTGAATGGTTTTTGTGGCTAGGGTGCATTTGGTTGGTCAAAATAAGGTGAAAGTGTTGTGACAGCTACAAAGAATGATGACAAACGAAAGGGAGAAGGTGAAGGAATTGATCGAAAGTCAAAGAGAGAATTTTTAGAGTAAATGGAGAAGGAAGTTTTGGTTGGGTAGCAATAAATGATCAAGAGGAGAGGGAAAGGCTTGTATCGAGGGTGGTTTTCCTAGTACAAGGATGGCATAAGGAAGTTGGGAAGTGAGGCAAGGTGGAAGGGCTAAGATGCAGAAATAGGGAAGTAGAATGGGGATAAGGATGTGGCATCTAACATAAAATTAGGGGGTGTTGAGTGTGGGTTTAGGGAAAAGTTAGGTGGTTTGGTTATAATTGCCAAACCAAAACAAGGTTAATTGGGGCAAGAGGAAGACCATGTGGAGGAATAAGTGGTCAGAGAAAAAAAGAAAGAAAAGAGAAAAGGGGGGCAAGGGTGATTAGAGTTAGAGTTATGGTTTAAGAATTAAAAAAAATAAGATACTAATCATCCAAAATTAGGGTTAGGATAAAATGTGGAGTAGTACACCCATCTTAAGAAAAATCTATTGCAAGAATTAAAACAACATGTTTTCAAATGATCACCCATATTCTTATAAGTGAACACAAGGCTATACATGTTGACAATATATGAAAAAACCTTAGAGGAGAGTGAATAAGGTATAATAAAATATAATGAGAAACTCTAAAAAAATATAATGATTTATAATGGTTCAAGGTCCTGATGCACCTCTACATCCACTACAAGAAGGTATTACAATGATCATCACTTCTTTAGGTTTATGAGCCTATAATCTCAATGACCTATCTAAAAGATGATTTACACCTTTTCCTAGTTAATCTTATTAGGTTTATAGATATACAAATTCAATGACCTCTCTACAAATTCTAGGCACACACAAACTCTTGAAAATGGATTTTGAAGAGTATTGTTGTGTTTACAATTGATTCCCCACAAAATATAGAAATGAAAGTGTATAATCAAATGTGAGGGAAGTAAACAAACTAAATGAATAAGTAATACAACTGTAAGAACAATCTAACTAAATATGAAGAAAAAGTGAGCATTAGAGATGTTTGATTTAGATTTGAAAGTTTGAAATCAAAACTTTCACTAATTTTTGTAAGATATGAAAATAATGATTTTAGAAGAGTTGTGTTAGTTTGATCAATGTTTATTAAAGCCTAACAATGCTTTTTATAATGTTAAAAGATGAGAGAGTTCGGTACTGGCCGTTGGGTGTAAAAAGTACTCCAATAGTTGAATTCCAAAAGGCAAAAGATTTTAGAAATGCCTAGACTAGTCGATTGGTATTCAAACCAGTCAATGAGTTTTGAAACCAATCGATTGATCAACCAGTTTTAAGTATTACCCACCTTTTGGAATAAAAAAAAGGCGACCATTACTTGAGCTACAAAGTTAGAAATTAAGTTGTTTTTTTTAATAATAAGTAAATATCTTAAGCATTCCAAAGAAATATTATTAATCCAAAAATAATGTCTACATAATTTATGGTGAATTTCACAAGTCATATCAATTTTTAAAAAAATACTTTTGCACAAATATTTAAAAATATTTTTGATGCATAAACTCACTTTAAGATTTTTTAAATTTATTTTCGAATAGGATTAGAAATATTAAATAATGAAAAAATCTAATTACTCAATATATAAATTATTTGTGTGTAAAACCTAAGACTGTAGTATAGTCCTTAAAGCTTGAGTACTAACTTCTTAAACCACTTGTTTATCCCTTCATCATTTGTGTATTTCAAATATAAAATTGAAGTACTTGAAGATAGAGTCTTTTTTTTTCTTTATTGATTTTTGTCCTGTGCTTGAGATATGATTTATAAATTTAATCTCCTTATCACTTATTAATTTAATACTTATTTGGATTTACTTATCAAAAGTAATTATCTAAGATAACCACTTATTTTGAAGAAAAAAAATTATCTTAAAAATTTTTAAAATAAGTAATTATCTTAGATAAGTACTTTTGATAAGTAGGTCCAAACATGTCATTAGTTAAGCGTTGAATACTTTATTATTATTTTGTTCCTTCTATGATACGCATGTATACTTAAATAAGATAAGTTAAATTTATAACTAAAACTATTATCATAAAAATAAAGGTTGATTGACTTAAAAGGTTAACAATATACATGGTCAGGAATCAAGGGAAAAGGGACATCAGCATCATATATTTAATTGTTACATGTTTGATATTAATTTGACTTGTAGGAGAAAAGGAAACATAAATATATTCTTATGCCATGGTGACAAGAAAGCACCATAATCTTTTTCTCTTCCGGTACAACGCACCACTGAATTGGCGTTAGCTTTATATTAATAATCTATTTCTTGTGCGGTGCTAACAAAAGTGACGGGCACATCCGCAAATTCTAGCTCTTTTATTAAGTATGCATGATTTGGTATGCGTGTATACGCCTTGTTTGTTATTAACTTGAGATAATGGTCGGCCGCGCGGCCGGTTAAAAGGTCCCTCGGCATAGAGTTTTTATTGTTTATAGAGGTTATAAGTGACCCGAGGACAAAAATAAATATGAAGTTGATTTTGACAAGTTACTTTTGATTCAACGTAGGATAATTGTAACTTAATTGATCATATTTAAAAGTAGTGCTCTTGTAAGCTCTTTCATTTCTTTTCTTTTTTTTCTTTTTTTTTTTTGCTTTTTTATTTGTTCACGGTGAGATACTTTTTCTTTTTCTTTTTTTTTTCCAAAGCAACTTTAGTGTTTAAAATTAAATCTAAAGCAAATAATATTTTCTCTATATAAAAAAAGAAGTCATTATTTCATCAATTTTTTGTTAAAAAATGTTATTTTAAAAAAGTAAACGTCTATTTTTTATTTTTATCTTTACTTTTTTTAATTATATATGTAGTAAATGCTTTTTATTTTTAATTAATAGTGTTAGTGTAATTTAATACTACTTTTATTACTTTTTTAAAAAGTGTATAAAATGATAGAATAAATTTCTTTTTTTATATGAAAGGAATAGTAATAAGAAAAGAAGTTCAATTTCAAATTAGGAATGGCAATGGGTCGAGTCTAAGTTGGGTCCAGCTAGACTCAGACTCGGATCCGTTTATATTACCTAGATCCAGACCCGACTCAGATCCGTCGGGTCTCAAAAGTTTAGACCCAGACCCAAATCCACAGGATCTAGCAGATAAACGGGTCCTAAATGGGTTTGGCTATTTTTTAAAAAAACAATAATTAATAATCTATGTAAATACAAATACATTTATATTTTAAATAACTTAATATGTATTTTTTGTTTAAAAAAATCCTCTGAGTAAAAAAATAAATATTTTAAAATATTTACGTTAACTTTTCAAATGGTATTTTAATACTTTTAGAATACAATATTATACATATTACTTAGAAAGTAAATATACAAAAATAAAATTAAAAAAAATGAATGAGGAGCTTAAATAAGATTATGACAATGATGACAAACATAATATTAGTATGTATTTATATATGTATATATATTCACAAACACACATATATACTAAACTGGTCTGACGGGTCGGATCTAAATCTGGAACTATTGAACCAAAATTCAGACCCATTTAAGTACATATAGACCTACACCCAACTCAAACCCGTTGGATCTAAAAATTATGGACCCAAATCCTCTAAAAATTAGGCGAGTCTAATGGGTTTGGGGTGGGTTCAGAACCCATTGCCATTCCTATTTCAAATAGATTGTAGAGTACGCTTCTGACGTAAGTACAACTTAAGATATGTTTGACATAACAACCTAATAAACCAACTTATGAATGAAGAATTGATTATTGGTTGAAACTTGATAAGTCAGCCAACTTTTATACAAGTGTTGGGTAACTACTTATAAACTAGTTGAAAAGTATTAAATGATATTTAATATCATTTATATTAATCAGAAATGAAGCTAAAACTTATGATAGGATGAGCAATGAAAGATTAATTTATAATAAGTTCAATGCTACTTAATTATACATTTATCCCAGAGCTACCTTATATATTGGCCAAAAAAAAAAAAAAACTAGTTGTGAAACAAACAATTTAACTTTTAGCCGGCTTAAATTATGTCAAACACAAACTCATTCCCTTATTCCTCGAAGTTCAGCAATTTGGCTCTCTGATGAATCTACATATCTTGTAAACCCTGCCAACCCGCTCTTTTAGATGACTTCTCATTCATATTAGAATTACTTTTATCATTTTTGGGTCATGGTCTCCAGGGTCTAGTTAGATAGAAAGCCTTTTCCCCAAAGCAGGCCTACTATAATACATATGCTGGATGCTGCAGCCAGCAGTAATTGTACACCTTCAATGAAAACAAAAATGACCAACCCGTTGGACTATTACGAATGTGGTCTTCAGCTCAGACCAACCCGCTGGACCGACACGCGTGTGGTCATTGATCATAATAATGTAACCAATTACTATCCTCCGTATCATTTGGCTCAATACTCTTATCACTTATTTCAAAAGCGTAAAATATTTTTATTTTTATTGTTCACAAAATTTCAGGATATCTATATTTATATAATATATAATAACAAAGTCATAGCATCATATAAAATTTTCTCCTAAACTAACATTTGTCAATATATGTGCCTACACTTATTTTTTGTACCCGTATTAATATAGTGAAATTATTTATAATCCATAAGCTATATTTCATTCATATTAATTATAGATAATAATTACAATTTAATTTCCATAGAATATATTCAAACAATGTTATTATAAATCATTCAATAGTTGATGAATGAGATAGTTTGACATATACTTTTGCTATATTGTACTTCTATTTTTTTTAAAATAATAAAAAACAAGAAAATTTTAAGACCACTCAATTCTCATTAATGATAATAGCATAAATTATCCTTTCTGTGTAAAATTAATCAACTCTTAAACTCTTTATCTTTCCAACTTTTTTCTTTTTTTTTTACTAATTGCACTTACTCTTTCTAATTCAAATTAGGTAGTAGTTAAAGTCTAAACTTCAATTCACTATGTTTGTTTCTATTTTCTCTATTTACTTCATCCATTTTTAAAATAAAGTCTTTTTAAAAATTTACATGCTATTTTATGAAATAAAAACTATACTCATAATATGACAATTATAACATTTATTGAAAAAAAAAATAGGACAATTAATGCATAAAAAAAAAGATAAAAAGTAGGGGTAAAAATAAAAAATAAGCATTAACTTTTCTAAAAACAGCTTTAATTTTTAAACAAAAATATTGAGCCAAAAACTCTTCCTTTCAGAAGTGGAGGCAATACTTCTTATTACCGTAAATATTAACTAACCTTAACAATTCTTTGACAAATATTTTGAAAAATTAGACATGAACATAGTTATCAATTAATATTCTTTAATTTATTTATAATTATTATTTAAATACAATTTATTTTTGTGTTGTTACTCTATTTAATAAGTATTTTTTATCAACCAAATAATAATGACTAATTAAATATTAATCTCTCAATATAAAAAATGGAGTCATTTTATTACTAAATTTTTGTATACAAAAAAAGTTAAATTAGAAAATTCAAAACCTTTTCATTTTTACCCTTATTTTTTTAATTATATATACATTAAATGCTTTCTTATTTTTTAATAAAGGGTGAAAGTATAATGAAAAAACTACTTTTATTAGTTTATTAAAAAGTGTGTAGATTGATAGAATAGCTTCTTTTTTGTTACAGATGGAACATATATTTTTAGGAAATAATTATATATAATTTAATATCTTGATTTAAATATATAATCATTAGCATTATTTTTATCATTATTGTTATTATCTATTATATAAAACTTTGTATTTAATTTAATTTAGAAAATTTAGAAAAGTAAAATCCGTGCAGCAAATAGGTGCAACACTAGCGTTAAAACAAAGATAGAAGTTTTGTGCATTTTGGTGAATTTGTAGGATAAAATGCTTAACTTAACATCAGGTCCTATTATTTAAATTATTATATAGATTAATAATCAACTCTTTTATAATTTGGGTAATGAACGAGAATTTTATATACCTTGAAATTAAAGGAAACCATAAAAATAGTGATAATTTAATGAATATCTATTTATATGCATAAAAAATATATATAGCTCAAGAAGAACAAGTAATAACATAAAATCATATATATATATATTGAATTTTAATTATAATGATATTTGTTCAATGAACGTATCTCTATATTTTAAATACATTGGATAAAAGTTTCTAATATGTATTTAGGCAAAAATAACATATAAAAGAAATTATGAAGATCAAATTATATTCTAGTACTATTATAAATGAAACTTAGTTTGAGCACATTATATATGTTAACAAATAAAATTTACTCACCATATTTTTTTAAATATTCTATATTCTTATAAAAAACTTATTTAGATAAAAATAAATTTAAAAGATTCATAAACAAAAATTAACATTTTAAATTGTAATTTTGGATAAGTAAGATATAGTAATTGATTATGTGGTAGGTTATTATGTATATCAAAAATAGTTACGAATATATATAGCAATTGTAAGAGCTCGGGCTTGTGCATTTCTCTCTAAGTGTTTAAAGTCTTCTTAAGCATAGCCATCTATGCTATTATTAACAACCTAATCATACTTGTTGGTCAAAATCTAGTGAGGTCCCGGTTCCACTACATTCCACACTTGGTATCCCTTAGACTGTATAAAAATAAAACTCCATATGGCTCTTTCACCAACTCTAATATTGCCCATTTCTTATAGTTGAGTTCCAATTTTACTTTCTCTTTGGCCCAGTCATCTATAGCTAGTTGTGAGCTCTTCAAGCATACCTAATTTGATAACACTTCAAAGAGCTAATGTATTGGTTTAATGGGAAAAATACTTTAGAGGTGGGTGAATTGAGTATTTGAGTTTATTTACAATTTTATTCAAAATTATTAAGATATAATTAATGTTCTTGTTGTGAATGAAGAAACTCAATATTTAAATTCCTTAAAATGATCTAAAGTTGATCTATATGCGGAACACTTCAATTTCATTTTTTTATTGAGAGAGTTCCTTCCCCAATTCTTTGTACAGTTTCTCATATATGAAATATAGTAACAAAATTAGCCCCGAGTTTTATGTCGTTCTTTTATTTATAAGATACTCCACTTAATGAATAGCATACATACATAATCCTAACAACTTATCTTATTATTCTTACTAAATAGAAGCAAACATGACACTTGTGTTTTGAACTTTCAAATCACACTCCACTTCAACTCTAAATTGGAGCATACTTCTAATTTTAGGAGCCAACTCAGATCACCTAACTCTAGTTTCACACAAACTCAACCTCTCAAGCTTGCCAAAATGATCTCTACTCTACGAGCAATAAAGAAACTATATAACTCAACTAAAACTTGATAACATAAATCTCAAGAAGGAAGTTAGGTAAAACCTTACTATTTTTAGAAAATAGTTTCCTGATTAATCAATTCACCATAATATTGAAGTTGTGAGTATCTTTGCTTACTCTAAATAATGTAATATTTCCCTACGATTATTTCACGACTCAAATATACTTCTAGTCATTGTATTAAATATAAAAAGTATCTTAAAGTTACCCAAGTGATAATAGATATGTATAGTAAGACATCACTTGCAAATAGTATGGAAATCTTCTTCTATTTTTTTTAACATCTACAAATATTTAGGATAAAGATTGATGTATTTGACCATAACATCTAATGAATCCATGTGTGGTCAAATTATAAAAAACTTTTATGATAAAATCTTTCATGTAAAATATTGTGCTTGATATTATTCGCATATTTTTGTTAAAATGTGTTAAATAATTAGCTTTTATATAATAAAAAAATAGAGTATGATGTTTATCTTAAAGATGCACCAAAAATATTATGAATCAAATATTTTTATCCACACCAAGAATATTTTCTTTTTTTATAGCACCTATTACAAAGGAACTCAACAAGAAACTCAAGCTAAGCATCTTCTAAAAATACAACTATAAAAAACTTTTGGGAAAATCACTTAACCTATGTTGAAAGAGTATATATATATATATATATTACCTTACACAAAGACTTAAAGTCTAGATACTCCTCAAAGCTTAAAGGTCTTCATGTAGTGCATAATTCCTCCATTAGTTCTTTTAAATATGTTTATCTCATACATCTTAAAACTTGAAAATAATTATAATATGGAATGCATAAGAAAACATTTTATTTGTTATCATCAAAATAAATAATTCAATAATTCCTCCATTTCAATGACGACAAACAATGATGTTATTGGTTAAGAGAATGTGCAGAATATGACTTGTTTCTTCCAATAGTTCACTAAAGCTTACATGAGTCTCTAAAAATGAAAATCTTCAGTAAATTTATGTATTGATGATAAGAAATTAACACCAGAAGATATTATAAAGTACAATATTAGTGTGGATTGAAATTTGAAATTTTTTGTTACTATTGTTAGTACCTTTATTTGATTAAAACATATATGTAACTTGGCATCGAGGAATTTAAAAGCCTTAAAGTTGCATTCTGACACATAAAAAATCTACTTAGAGTTTCAACAAAGTTCAAAAATACTAAGAGGTTCCTGTGTTTCATCAACCTAGCATTGAGTTTTCTCTAAAGTTCCTCGGTAAGAGTTACCGTATACAAAACAATCTCTATTGAAACATCATATACATCTTCCATCTTTTTTCATCACTAAAAATATCAACAATAGTTATATAGCATATAAGTGAGAAAAAAAACTAGTCAACCATGCCTTGATTAAATAAGAGTACTTAAATGTAGAAACTATTAACTCTAAATTAAATATACATTAGTGTGGGTGCTATGCTAGCTTCTTCAACTACTATAATTGTTAAGACAAGTAGAAATAGAATATTAGATATGAAAGTAGTCATTTGTTAATAAATTACTTCAAAAGTACATAAGATAATTCACTAACTAGAGAATAAGAGTGAAAATAGATTATTACATTCAAATATAGTTCAAAAGAAAATGGAATTGGATGGGTAAGGAATAAGAGAGAAACTAAGAGGTAATTGAGCTATCTAACTTCCTTATAATTGTGACATGTTGGAAATTGGACAATTTGGTTTGTGTGCCAAGGTGTTCTAAGTCCATACAAGTCCAATGACAAAGTTCTTTTAGTTCTCATGCACCTTAATGCCAAAGCATTCACCTTCTTGTAGTCTAATTAGTAATCATCACTTTGTTTGTTAAAAATTTTCCATTCAAATATAGTTAAAAAAAATTGGGATTGGATGGGTACGGAATAAGAGAGAAACTAAGATTTAGAGGTAATTGAGTCATGTAACTTCTTCATAATAGTAACATGTTGAACAATGGCCAATTTGGTTTATGTACCAAGGTGTTATAAGTCTTTGAAAGTTTGATTATAATGTTCTTCTAGTTCTCATGAACCTTAAATATCAAACCCTTCACCTTCTTGTAGTCTAAGTAGTCATCATCACTCAGCATTGTCCTCTTTGTTTTTTTTTTAACACCTATCATTTTGTCCTTCTTCTAATTTAACTTGTCAATTTCTTCCTTCCTCACCAAAAAACCACTAAGGATTGCTAAGCTCATGTTCTTGGGAATAATGGTGTATGGAATAAATCTCTAGAGGTTAATGACAACATCCCTCTCTAATAGGTACCTTTAAATAATGAAAATTTTGGATATCTATAGACCATAAGGTAATGAGTGGTTAGGATGCTCAATAGCTTGTAGAATATGCTAGAACAATAGCTTGAATGCATCATCCTCTTAATTATTCTCTTTAAGAGTACCATATTCTCCCTTATCATCCTTAAAATCCTTAGTTTCTTTCTTTTATTCCCATTCAAAAGGTTTAAGGATGATTTTAGCCATACCTTTCTATAACCAACTCAATATCTTCCTATTGAGTTTTTTGTAGGGTTCTCTCAATATCAGAGGTATTTATATTCATCCTTTTTATCGTCACATTTTTTCTTAGATTCTTCATAACTCAAGCTTAGCAATTCTTCCTTACATGGAATAACCATTTTTTTTTAAAACTTGATTAGGGATCTTATCTCCTCTTTATTTGTAGTTTTATAAGGAACATTCTCTTCCTCCTTCTTAGACTCTCATTTATCCTCCTTTTTTTCTTTGTAATTCTTCCCTATTTCCCTCTTATGATTTCTCCTTCTACTTTGTTGTCTCTTACCTTTTCTTCTTTTCTGACTTGGTCTTATCTTCCTCCATAGCCACTACCTCAACAACTTTTTATTTTCTCTATTTTGGACTAACAATAGAGTCCAAAACTTCACCTTTATTCCCATTCTTCTTAGCACTCTTAAGCTTATCTAATTCCCATTGCAATACCTAATACCCTAGTTTTTTTTTAAATTTAGAACAAGAACCGTTAGATGATTTCTTAGAGCTTTTAGTCACAAGGGTTTTGGTTTCTAGCATAAAAGGGGTTTTGAATGGCATTCATCGAGAGTTTTGTGATTCAGAGGTGTTGGAATCTAAGGTAGTGATTGAGATATTAAATCATTAGATAATATTAAGAAGTGAGGAAAGTATGATCAAAGAGAATTCATGAGAGAGAGAGAGAGGCATAAGGAAGAAAGAAGAAAAGAATTGTGTATGAGATGAGAAAGAAGGAAGATTATGATGCATATTTATAACAAATCATACAATGATAATAAAAACTAATTCACATTAGGAAAGAAAACATGATCATAAGACAATCTTATTATTTACTATGCCATTCGCCGTGTAAACGATAACAAATTGAATGAGTTTTTGTTAAAATGGTAAAATGAATTAAAATGAATGTTGTTTAGTTAAAAAGGAACTCTACTTGGTTCCTTGTTAAGTTCCTTCCAACACAAGAACAATATTATGATTTAATATTCACATCTTATGCTTTTGAGAAGACTAATTATGATTTAAATCACAAATATGCATGATTACCAAAAACATATCATTGGAGGTTTTTAAAGAACTCAAACTACCTAATTAATATTAATCATACCTAATTACATTTTGAGTTTCTCAAACCTATCTTGACTTCATGATTTTGTTGGTATATATTCATTTTGATTTTCAATAATAGCTCTTTCACCATGTTTGTGTCTCACATCACTTGAGTCTACCTCGACTTGTGAGGGTTTCTCTCTCATTAACTCACTAGAAAACAAAGCCCGCATTCGTGCATCTAGGGTAGAGTGGAAAATTTCTAGGTTTGCTTTGGTTGAACTTCCAGGGATCTAATACTAATGCTCTATTTGATTTTAAGTTACAATAATTAGGTAAGGATAAAATGAAAGTTTATAGGAAAATTAATGTCCTTAGTGATAAAATAGATAAAAAGGTATGGTATGAATATTAAAATGCATTGTCATTTGGTAGTGTAAATTAGAGTAGGGGAATGTTATACATTTGATTAGAATACAAGGGCATTTTGTCTAATATATCTTAAATTTACAAGTGCAAAAGTACTGGATTTAAGGTTGAGATATTAAGAGTTGACTTTAGTATTGGTCAATTACTTTTCATTATCATAAAGATAAATCACTTTATCAATCTAAGATGGTACAACTTCTATATTAACTATAATAACAAATTACATATTCAACTTATTAGACATTTATTTTTTATATTAGATGAATAATATATATATATTTTTATATTATTTAGGTCAGTTTTTAAATTTAAATTTTTGATCATACTCATTATGTACATTATTTTACTTAAAATTAGAATTAGTATCTTTCCTCAAAATTAGGTTGTATACTAATTTATTAATGGTAAAAAAAAGGTATAATAAAATAGTTAAATTTAAAAATTGACCTAAATGATATAGAATAAATAAATAAAGTATAATAAATCTTGTTAAAAAAATAAATTATAAATGAATCCGATGTGCACTTGACTATTTAATACACACTTTTTAAATAAAAAATAAAAATAAATTTTAAATTATACTTACAGCATTTATTAAAAAATAATAAAATATTTTATGCATATGTAGCAAAACAATGGGATAAAAATGATAAGTAAAATTTGACTTTTATTAAAATATATATCTTTTTTGTACAAATATCTAGACTTAAAATAAATTTCTTTTTGATATGGACAGTAATCTAATTAAATCACCATGTACTTCTTGCTTGATGTGTATGAATATATCCACATAAAATAAATGGTTATTTTCCAAAAGAAATATTATAAGTTATAAAAATTAAAAAGTGTATCACAAAATATAAAATTAGTGTACAAATAATACTAATATTTATATCATGCACTCGGAGCACCTTGTAGTATATGTTTTTATAATTATAAAATAATTTAAGGGATGAAAGTTACAAATCATCCTACATTTATTTTTGAACTTTACGGTTGTGGATTTCATTTTTATTTCCTTTCTCATCCTTGAACATTTATACAGCTAAATATATTCAATTATTGGGTAATAGGATGCTTTGAAATTTATGCCAAGAAGAACAAGTATTATCTAGAAGTGAGAAATTTTGAGGATATAGAGATCCAAATTTGAATTTAAGCAAGGTTGTTGGTGTCAATTTTAGCAGAAATTTTTTTTTAGCCTTAATAGAATATGTCCACAAGCAAATAGAGGTACAATATGGGCTAGCGAAGGTGGTCAAATTAGTGAATGTGTTTAGTTTGTTATTGTGTCTAGTGTTTTCTTCTTTTCCATTCATAAATAATTAGTAAAGGCTAACCAAAATTTTAATTTAGGTTAAAAAAATAATTCTTATAGGTTCCAAAAAATTAATATTTTTAATAACACATTATACTTACATGTTCATTAAGTGATTTGTCAAGACAAGAGAATGTGATTTGTGGATATCTTAGAAATCTAGGAGAGTCAAATATTATCATAAATGTATATGTTATTTGCTATGGATCTAATCATTATATATTAATAACCTATATTTTCTATGTTATGAATCTCTAAATTTTGTATTATGAACCTAGGTATTAGATTTAGGTTCACCAAAAAATCATTTCAGTTAAGTTGATAAAGTATTTAGGTTTAGTTTGTTCACCGTTATGCTTGAACATGTTCGTATTCTATGTTCAAGATCCTTTTTATTTTATATTCAACTCATAAAATATCCAGGTTTATCACATAAACGATTTAGGTTCAATAAAAGACTTTTTTTTTAATTTTAGATTCATTACTTAAAACTATTAGTTTCATCACATAAAACATTTATGTTCATTCCATAAAATAAACATGTGCATTCATGTACAGATGTATTTGCTTCTTCTTTTTTCCTTTTAAGTTCAATGCATTAAATATTTAGGTTTATCGCAACAAACATTTAGGTTCACTTCATAAAATTTTTTTTTATTAAACTCATTTTTGTTTGGATTCATTCTTGTAGTTGCTAATATTTGTTATCCTAACCTTTTTTTGGGAATAAATTTAGATCAATTTAATAATAATTATAATGTTATAATATTTTTCCTAATGTTGTTACATGCATATTACAAAACCAACCTTTATAGATCAAAAATCAGAATTCTTGAGAGTTTTTGAAATTTCATAGAAGTTGGTTCTAGGAAAAAAAAAACTAAAATTCAAGTATCTTATTTTAAGATAATATTTATGTTAATTTAATGATGATTTTAATATTATAATATTTTTTCCTAATATTATTACGCATATACTACAAAGCAAACGTGACAGAATAGAAATTGAAATCCTAAAGAATTTTTGGACCAACTTCAGCAATAGTAAAAAAAGTTTTTAAATTCAAGTACCCTTTTTTGAGATAAAATTTAAATTAATTTAATATTGATTTTAATGTTATAATTATTTTTCGTAATACTATCATACGCATGTTACAAACCAAACTTGATTCAATGGCAATCAAAATCTCAAAAAAATTTAAAATTTCACTGAAGTCAAGTAATAAACCCATAAGAGGGAAACAATCTATAAGTAAATGAAAAAAAAACCCATAACATTAAGCGTTTGGGTGCATTATGGAAAACTGCTATGTTCAACACATAATACACATTGGTTCACTATATAATTTGTTTCACTAAGTTCATAAGATTAGATTAATGACATAAAATTTGAAGGGTCCTAGCCTAAATCATATAAGTTCGTGATATATAAAACATATTCATCCTTTATATCAATTAAGTTCATCTAAAAAAGTTCACAAGAGTATAGCATTAAAATTTTAAATTCATAATGTTTGGATTTATCACAACAAAATTTCAAGGTTCATGACGTAACACATAAGTTCATAAAATATTACTAAACATATATACATAGTAGAAATTATATTATTACAATAAATGATCATGTGCCTATAAATAAAAATTACATAATTATAAAATATATCTTGTATTTATCATACTTGTTGAATATTTTTATAATAAAAAATTATACAATTTATAAAATAATAACATGTCTAAAAATATAAATTATAAATTATAAAAAATAACTTTATATATATATAACTCCATATACCTAAATAAAATTATTAAAATTATACAAAAGTCCAAGATTCATTGTACAAGTAATTGAACTTTTTACTTGAAAAGACAGCCGCATTTAGTGGCTTGGGGTTGCACAAGTTCCTTGAAGATGCATGAAAAAATATAAGGGGAGAGACAAGCGCTCAGAGGGCAAGCATGTCCGCGGGTTTGTACGAATTCTATCCAATTAAACTTCTTTATGGATCTAATGATTTTCTCCACTACAGGGCCCGAAAGTAATTCGACTTAAATTTCCCTTTTGGAGTATGCACTATCATTATCCTTTTGTAATCGATCCCACCACTTTTATATTGTGTCTAGTTTGTGCGTTCATCTTCGCCTTTTTCAAGCTTACACACTCGGATCCCAATTAATCTCATCAAAGTAAACGAAGAGTGTCGTTGGCAACCATCAGCTGATACATCACATTTTTTTTTTATTTTGGTTTTTCGGTAAGTATATTTAAAGACAATCGTGTATTTAGCTCATGTTTGATTTTATTTATTATTAATAACTACTTTTAGATAAAAATTATTTTTATAAATCTACTTTTAAAAAAGTATTTTTATAAGTAAAACGTATGTTTGTTTTAACTTTTATTACATAAGTGATTAATGCTAAAAAACTACTTATTGTATTTTTTTAGTGTTTGGTTTTCATTTTCTTACAAAATTACTTTTTCTTTTCCATCTTTAGTTTTTATCTTCCTATATATATATTTTAGAAATAATTACTATATAAATTAGGTAATATTAACTATTAAAAAGTATATTAAACATTAACAAGTATAGAAAAAATATAAAGATATTACGAAGTACTAAAAGTTATAAAATAAAAATTATAAACTTATTAAAAAAATTATGAACAACCACTAAACAAACTTTATAAAATTCACAAACATCTAAAACTCAAATATTAATTATAAATCAAAGTTTATATTATGCAATAAACATTCTTAAATTTATAATAAGCATACGTCATAATATAGTTCAATGACGTGCATTGTAAATATCATCTGCAATCCTACCCCGTACCATTTCCATTTCTCTAGCCGCTCTACCCTCTACATGTTGTCCAACATCTCTATTCCTATTGTTTTCTTCATATATTTCTCTGCTACAAAACTCATCAAATAATATATCATCCATTCCATTCAACCTAATAAAATTGTGGATTGTCATTGTTGCAATGACAATAAACATTTGTTGTTCCAAACTATAATTCGGCATTTGCTTTAAGATGGGAAAACGAGCCTTCAAAACACCAAAGCAACGCTCAATCACATTTCGCACTGGCGAGTGTAAATGATTGAATAATTCTTCTTTTCCTTGTGGACCGCCAACTCTTTGAAAATCAGATAGATGATACCTTGTATCCTTGAATGGCGCAAGATAGCCAGATGTATTGGGATAACCTGAATCAACCACATAATATTTACCTGTATAAAATGTAAGTTCATATTATTCAACTATAATATTTTATACTTAATATATAAAATAATGCTCTATTTACCTCGAGGAGGATGATGGAAGTTTTTGTTGGGATCTCGAATACAGTGTTGGAATATTCGAGAATCATGAGCAGACCCCTCTCATCCAGCTTCCACAAATGTGAATAACATATTAAAAGAACAAACTGCCATAATATTTTGGGAACACATTCCTTTATGATTACGATAGGGCATTTGCTCATTCTTTGGAACACAAGCATCGATATGTGTTCCATCTATCACTCCTACACAATCTTTAAAATAAGGCCAAAGTCTCGAATCATTCATGATCTCAGGAGGGACCTCATCAAGGCTTCGATGAGGCCTTATAATATTACTAGCAATCTTTGATATAGCAACTAAAACCTTGTTGAAATATCTACTAATAGTTTCTCCAGAGTGCTGAAATCGATCTTGCACAACTCTATTCCTTTCATTGTGACCAATTGTATATAAAAAAATTGCCAGTTGTTCTTCAACGGTCACATTATACATATCACTTAGCAACCTCCTTGATCTTAAAAAACTTGCTAACCTTAGAAAAGCATCCTTTTTCATTCTAAATAAATCGTGGCATAGCCTATCATGACCATTCAATATACATTGGACAAACTGGTGACCTGTTTCAGAAGATTCCAAACAAGCTTGCTTCTCGATAGACGCCTTCCTTCTCTTTCGCAAATGTCGCACTACAAGTAAAAGTAGTAGTAGTCTTTTTTTTTCGATCGTCCATCTATTCAAAATCAAAGCATCACTTGTATTATATGTATATCCAATATATATGCATAAAATTATATACAACAAACAACACTTATGTTTTATATCAAACAACATGAATATTTCAAAGCTAATTCAAAAAGTCACAAGTCCAAAAAATTACATAAGTCTATCAAAGGTAGAATATTCTAAAATACCAAAAGTCACAAGTCCAAACAATTACATAAGTTCAACATAAACAACATAATTCATACTTCATAGTTTTACAAATAGAAAATAAAAAAAATCTCAAAAAAATTAGTCTTTTACAAAATACCATAACAACCTAACATCCTTGATTAACTCTTAGAGTGATCTCTTAAAGATTCCAACAACACATTACGCTTTTGGGAAGTCATATACATCCATATGTCTCTATTATCAGGATCCTTGAAAGCATTAGTACCAAGGATAAATAACTCATCAGTAATTTCATCGGCCGTGTCATTTAGAATAGCTAAACATTCTTTTATGGTGGGGGTTGTTGAAGGTTGAGGTGTAGGCAAATGAGGATCATTATTAATCTTAAATGCACATTCGCATAATTGTAGCAACTTATAATCAAGCTTGTCACTAGCTGACTCCTTTCTCTTACGAGAACTAGATTATTAACTCTTAGAATGCTTGTTGCTTGACTTTTCCTTTTGGCATGTCCCACCATCTGAATCACTAGAATCACAACCCTCGATGTCAATGACTTTTTTGCATTTAGAAGGACCCACATTACTTGTTTTTAGCTCTTCATCATCCTTATCAAAACTTGGATGAGTCCCTTGAGATGGAGCCCATGAATGTTCTCCAGTTGCATGAGTACCACCAAAGATTAATCGAAGCTCATCTAAATGGGCAATTGGCTTGTTGCGAAAGTGTTTACAACTTGGATTTTGCTACAAAAAAAAATTATTACATGCTATATATAATAATAATAATAATAATAATAATAATAATAATAATAATAATAATAATAATAAAATAAGTTAAAAAATATTAAATTGTAATTTACCTGAATAAATATCTTCCACCCATCCTCCCCACAAGTGATTGCACCTGTTATTGGGTCTCTCCCAAGTCCAGTTTCACTTTCAAGTTTTACCCATGCCATGTAATCTTTTTTTGTTAAGATAAAATGATTTTTTACTTGAATTTTTTGGTATCGCACGTTTTCAAGCCTATTAAGACCATCAACAATATTGGACCATCCAATCTTGTTGAAACTTGAACTAGGCCTATTGCCTTTCTTAACCTCCTCAACACATAATTGAATAAAGGTTTGATGTCTTGATTCAGTCCAATGTGCAATATCTGATAAAGATGTCATAGATCCTAATAAAACCATGAGAATTTGGAGTTAGTTTGTTTTCTTGTAGAGAAGGTTTGATGTTTAATTGATAACTTCCAAAAAAGTAAATAGAAATATTATCAAGTATATACATGACACCCGTTTGATACCAAATTTGTTCTAACAAGCATTTCAGAAAGTAGAAGCAAAATCATCCAGATATTAGGAACAATGAAGCATAAGAATTTTGTTCTAACAAATCAATGTGCAACTTATGATATATGCTCCGGTTCCTAGCTACCTACTCACAATCACAAAGATGTATATATATGAAGCATAAGAATGTTTGTTCTAACAAATTAATGTGCAACTTATGATATATGCTCCTATTCCTAGATACCTACTCACAATCATATATATATATATATATGTGAACCATAAGAATTTTTGTTCTAACTAATGAATGTACAACTTATGATATATGCTCCGGTTCCTAGCTATGTACTCGTATAATACATGTATAATAATGTTGAAATAGTGGGCAAAACCAATAAATGACAACAACATAAATACATAAGCAATCGGTTGTCTTTTAACCCCTCAACTCAGTCACCCAACCCAATGGGATGCGTCGTAGCAGTTCTAACTTCCATCAACCGCAAAACACAAGTAAAGAATATTTTCTTTTGTCCTTCGCATTATTGGGAAAAACACAACAATTATTTTGGGAACCCTTTAGGATTGCAATCGGTGTATCTTTATCTATACTAAACGATCACCCAACACTTGCTTTACTTTGAACTGTGAAAGATCCCCCCAATCATAAGCACACACTCTGGTCACTCATGGCTACTGAAGCTGCTGCTTCTGATCACACCCCTGCACCAACACCACCAGCTCCATCCCATGATCATCAGGTATTGTAGCCGTCTCCCATGTTTTCTCTTTTACACTTTTCATTTTCAATTTTATCCAATTTAAAATACAGTAAATAATTACAGACGTTTCCTTTCTGTTATTACATATGTTAATTTAAATGGAGTAATAATATATATAAAAAAATCTGACTAACAAATGGGACTATAGCGTATTTCACACATGATTCTTTGCTTTGTTATCTGAGGCATCCACATAATTGTGTTCCACAACACACTACTGAAAAGGCGTACAAATGTCCGATCTATCTAACTCGTCTAAGAGAGGACCCTACAGCTTGTTTGCGATTAAGTAAAATAAAAGTTTCGAACAATCCACTACTGCTTTAATTATTAGCCTTTCGATCAGGCAGCAAACGAGTGTGGCCCGAGCAAGCCCTTTCTCTGAGGTTATTTCTGCACGGCTAGCTAAAGAAAATTTGGTAGAAAAATTTGGGAGAGAGGTGACCGGAATTCTACAGGCAATTAGAAAAGTGAGAGCGTGGATGTGGACGGGGGGTAGCGAACGATAATGGCCGACGCTGAAGTATGGACATCAATCGGTCCCAGCATCGGGTCATGGTGGCGGTATGATTTCAAACAAGCTTTTCATATAGAGTTTTGACCCCCCCTTCCCCCCCAAAATTTCAGATTAGATCAGAAATAAAAGAAAGAAGGGAGATCATATTTCATAAGAGAGATCAACGGAATCGAGCTTTTCGACTTTGATCCGACAAAACCACCGATAGGTGAGCAGATAACCAAATAAATCGATGAATATGCTGCCACTGTTGTGGTCGTAATTTTCATGCTACCTCCAGACGACTGAAGATCATCTTTTAAGGATACTCGTAAACTACCCATACACCATCTGGTTCTTCGAACCCTAACTCCTCTGCGTCCCCTCTATCCATAGTCCCCCAACCCCTTCTCTCTCATTCTCGACAACAATAACACAGTTGCAAAAGACAACGAAACTAAACCAGTAGTGAAAAAATCAGGCACCGAAATTACTGGATATAATCAAGCTCATTATTCTAGAAAAAAAAAAAGACAAACCTGGAATTCGAAGATGAAGAACAATCAAAGCTGACCGAGAGCTACAACCTAGACAAAGCGAGCGGTAGAAATGGGACTGTGGAGAGGGTTAGAGAACAAACTTTCACGAGAGGCTCGGGGTGGGGAAATAAACGATTTTTTTTAAATGATACCGTGCCGCATGTTGGGAAAAGTAATTTTAGAAGTAAGTATAAGTTACTTATAGATAATTACTTTTAGAAAAGAAATTTTATAAATTACTTTTTTATAATTACTTATTAAAAGTAAAACCAAACAGTTATAAAAATGTATAATTACTTTTTATAATTGATTATCTAAAAAACTACTTTTCCTAAGTAAAACCAAATAAGCTCTTAATTGTATAAATATTTTAAATATATTTTTACAAAGATAAAAGCAATTTTTTTGTGTTATAAATATTTAGACATTATTTCTATTAATATATAATGTTTTAAAAACTTTATATTTTAAATAATTTGAAATTTTTTTATTTACATTTTAATAAAAATAAAGTCTAAATATTTAAGTCTTAATGAAAATAAAGTACAAACCTTTATATCTTAATTTTTATTTATTTCTGAAGCATTTATGCTTTAATCAGAATAAAATCTTCATATTTGTACATTTAAGAAAAATTTTCAAAACATTTATATTTTTATGGAAACTAATCTAAAATATTTATTTCTTTAAATACACTTTTTCCACATGCATAACTATTCTTATGTTTTATTATATTCAAAATAATCTTATGCTTTATTATAATTATTATAAAATAATTTTTAGATAAATAATAATTCATGAAATGCATAACAATTTTTTTAATATATATTATCATGTTCCACTTTCACTTCAACAAATTACTACTCCATTTGGGTTTTAAATAAGTGTTGTTTTAAAATTTTATTTTTGATTAAAAGTATTTATTATTTTATATTTATGAAGTAAAATTTGAATTATTTTTTTAATTTATTCTTTAGTATTAATTACTCTATAAATTTGTGTATATTTATCTCTTTATCTTTCTCATAATAATTATCATTTTAATTAGAATTTAACAGCGATAATTTAGTCATTAATATTTTTTTAATCCTTGTACTAAAAGTTTAAATTAATTACGTCCCTTATATAAAACTGGATGTGATATTTATTTAGCGAATCCTAA
Organism: Tamarix chinensis; assembly: GCA_030549775.1. Classification (NCBI taxonomy): domain Eukaryota; kingdom Viridiplantae; phylum Streptophyta; class Magnoliopsida; order Caryophyllales; family Tamaricaceae; genus Tamarix; species Tamarix chinensis. The sequence continues at coordinate 55,262,012 of CM060175.1, forward strand.
ACGTATATACCGTGTTTCAAATCTACTAATAATACGTAAATGATTGACTAGTAGAGGTATTACAATATTATTTATATAAAATTATTTTTCTCCTTTTTTCATACTTATTAATTTAGTACTACACATATGAATTGATATATTACTCCATTTTTTTTTCAGATGAGTATATGTTAATTAATTAACTTAGTTTATAAGTGTATATGTTAATAATAATAATTACAACACACACTATAAACTACAGGATCATAACTATTATTATATTAATGCAATAAAATTATACCATGCACCTGGTGATAGGCTGAGCACTCATCTGATGTGTCATCTTCTTAGCACAATACATTTATAGCTAGTACAGGGATCAATTTATTTTGATTTTTGCTTTGCATACTACCGCTTGACGCAGAAAATTCAATCTTACTCTCCCCTCCCTTCTAAGTAACTATGTATTATACTGACATCGTTTAATAAATATTTTTTATGTAAAATGCCGTTTTACATGATACAGAATATAGCAATGTTCATCAATTTGAATACTAATATTCATCTTTTCAAAACAATCGCATTCACCAACTAAAAGGCTCAAATTAATCAATTTGAATGATTGATTGAGTCAACACTACCACTAACTCGCAACAATTACAATGTGTTAATGCCAATACTACATGACAGCAGAGGCAAGAAATATTAATCTCATGAAAGGACTGAAAGCTTCTCTAAAATACACAGATTTACACGTGTAGGGGAATGTTTAGTCTTCAACTCCCAAAATGTAAAAGTATCTAGTTTTTTATTTTGGTGCCCACTATTCTTTTGTAGGAAGTAAAATAATTGATCGGTAATTGAGTTTGCTACATAATGTTTCATATGTAATTAGATGCGCCGAGACGAGACTTAGCTTAGTGGATGTGCTTGACTTTGAGGGGTGTTTGCACTCCCAATTTACAATGCCACAAATGATCGAAGTTTTATGATTGAATATATGTTGTTTTAGTTGATAACTTTTTTTAAATTATAATAAGCATAATGATTGTTACTGCAGTAATTAATATAAGTTTAGCTTACAAGTTATTCTCATATCAATTATAAGGCAGAAAATTATAATGTGAAATATAACAATCATAAAATGAGGAAACTATCATAAATATAAGTAAAAGTTTTGGAGGCTAACTTCAAATACAATATTCAAATACATAAAGAAAATATCTTGGGAGAAGAATCCCAAAAGGGAATCTAGCTCAAAACAAGAACAAGATAATATAACATTTTGATCCCAACCCTATACATGAAGCATAATCATTCCTTCAGAGCGCCATAACTCATACGTAAAATAATCGTCTAGTGAGTCCGCAATGACTTACACAAACTCAATAAGAACTTTTACTTGTGGGAATAAGCAACACTCATAAAAAGGGTCATCAGTACATCACGTATTAAGTAAGGTAATAATATAGTCATAACCAGGTACACAAAACATAAATCTCATGGATGCATAAAGGAGCATGTTAGATAATTTAAGATAAAACTAACTCCAGAAATCCATCATTTATTACAATTATAATCCATATTCTTAATACATTGAGTTTAATGACCCTACTATTCTTAAATTGGTGGAAAGTTCTGAAATACCTCTTAAGGACAACACACCTAACCACTATTTTTAAATCGGTGAACAGTATGAAGCATCTCTTAGGGAAAAACACACACTTGAACCACTACTATTGTCTAGTGTAGCAGACCCAAAGACTCAGTCCTGACACTCATAATCTTTCACTTTAAGTGATTAATATCTTATTCATTATGTTTATCTCAAGATCATATTCTAGTTTACGTTGAGCTAGGAAATGTAATACTCCAAATTTTAGCTAATCCTAATCCCAAGTAATTAATATTGTCACCTAATTCTAATCTTGAGAAATTTATATTTCTATGTTACTCTAACATAAATTATCTTAACCTAGTTCTAAATTTTAAATCCAAAACTAATTTCTTTCCCTTTTCCTCTTATCTTTCTCCTTTTTCTTTTCATTTTCTTCCCCACTTGCCCGACTTCTTTTTCTTTCTTCTCCCTAGGCTTGTGTGAACCCATTCATTGTTCCTTGACCAAATCTCCCTACCCTAATTCCATCCCACAATCTTCACACTACCCTCACCATCACCCCTCAACTCTTATTTTCCTATGTGATGTATTGTGTTGACAAACATGCCCGATCAACTAACCTTTCCTTCTCCCTCTCTTTGTGCATGTAACCCATCTATGTATATATATATACATCACATGCACCGAGTCACTCTTTCTCCTTCTTCCTCCACTCTTTTGTTGAAACATTACCGCCAACTCAACTTATTCTCCTCCTTAATGTCGCCAAAATAGCCTAAACACTGACCACCGGCGACAACCTACACCAAAATCCCCCACAACCATTGGCCAAACCAACCACCCCTCATCCTCTCCATTCGACATAAGCAACAACAACCCCCTTTCTCCTTTTCTTTTCCCTTGGTTGTGGCCAAAATCAATGCACCACACCACTCCTCTTCGGTAACTTCCATCACAGCTCACACTCCACCATCGGCCAAAACATCGTAGCAACCCTTATTCATTTTTTCCCTTGGTTGCAACAACAAAAACCGCACTACACCATCACCCTTCGGCTAAACCAACCACACCAAGCCCTCCACCTTTGGTTACATCCACTAAAGCCCACCCCCTTCTTCAGCCCACCCCCTTCTTCAGCCAACACCACCAGTAAACACCACCTAGCAAGGGTAGCTTGTGTCGTTGAACCCACCTCAATGGTTCGACACCTTGACATTCCTCCTATCATGGTTGCAAAAGTTTTTTTCGAAGCACTTATTTGGTTTGTTTTAGTTTTCCTTCATTCTTCCGCCCTTCCATTACCTTAATACCTCCTCAAGTATGTTATTTATGTAACACCTTAGTTTTTACTAACTGAAAATTTTAGTTTACAAAGTTAAGTGTGGAAGCTAAAATAATAAAAATAAAGGGTGCTACCACCACACTTGGTACAGTTCCGGTTATCCTTAACATTCTCATACCAATTGCAAAGGCTAAAATCATTACTCCTCTTATACTTATAATGTGATTACAAGAAACAAAATAGAGGATTCAAAAGATATATATTGTGCTACATAAAAGCAACATCAGAGATTCACAAAACTCAGAGGGAGAGAATACAAAGGGACAAATGCATCCAAGCACAATCAAAATCAATATATCGAAAGACATCGGATAACTCTAGGCTCTCTCAACTGAACTACCAGCTTCAATTGAACTCAAAAGCTGATATGCAAAGATCACTGTCCATTGAATAAGTAAGGGCCCATGAAATAAATCTTTTAGTATAACGACACTAAGCATTCCTTTATACTAAACTAAAATGAAAAACCAGCATGGAACACATGCAAGTCATCAAAATAATACATGGTAAAAACATCAATCAGTACATACATCATTTGACCATTCATATAATCACATCAATACCACCTACTAACCATACTCATTCATCTATAATCAATTAAAACTTACCAATGGAACATCCAAGCCAAGGCCAAGACAATAACCACATGCCACATAACTCATCATCAATCCTGACAAATCTCACAACACAAGTAGGCTTACAAATATAGATCAATAAAAACTCATCGTATCATAAGTAGGCACAAAGGAAACTATTGAACCACACCTCTTTATTAGATAATAACCATTTCATTCCTTTATTTACGTTGAGTTTAGAGACCCCACTATTTTTAAACCTGTAGAATGGTCTAAAGTTTCTCTTAGGGACAACACACCTGAGCAATTATTATCATATGGTGGAACTGATCTAACACCTCTGAGGGTAAAAATCTTCTAAGGCACAATTTTTAAACCTGTGGAATAGTCTTAAAGCACCTCTTAGGGACAACATACTTGAGCCACTATTATCATCTGGTGGAACAGATCCAATACCTTGGTCCTGAATCACGTACTCTTCCACTTTAAATTATTAATATCTTATGTATTAGGTTACTTATCTCAAATCATATTCTTATTCATGATGAGTATAGGGCCCTACTATTTTTAATCATATGTAATGGACTGAAGCACCTGTCAAGGATAACACACCTAAGCTATTATTTTCATTTGGTGGAATGGATCCATAACATCACCTCTCAAGAAAAAAATGATCCTAATCCACTATTCTTAAATCGGGGGAATGGTCTGAAGCAGCTCTTAGGGACAACACACCAGAGCCACTATTATCATCCAGTAGAATAGATCCAAAAACACCTTGGCCCGATTTATATGATCTTTTACTTTGAATGATTAATATCTTATTCATGATTGATTCAAAGGTACTTAACACATTTAAAGCAAATAAGCACATCACGAAGATCATAAGTCCGTTCTCTATAGTTAAGCTCCCTATAGTCCTCAAAACACTAATTTCACACTTTTATCATAGCTCTTCTTCTATCACTCTTTTAATCAAAAAAGTTAGTACCTCTTCCTCAAAATTTATTATCATAAATCATACTTGAATTTCAAGGCCTAAATCTAAGGTTTTGCACGTACGATAATAACCATATCCCAAAATTCACTTTTCCCAAGTCTTATAAACCTTAATTTCACAAATCAACCTTAAATTTTTATGTATAGCTCAAACACTTATTAGATCCGACATACATTCTAAAAAACTAATATTAACAACATATTCAAATTTTATGGTGTAACTCTACCGCTTCATACATGTGATAATAGCCTCCTCGTTGTAGGGTTACTATTCTCAAATCAAACCATTTGCATACTTTATTAAAATTAGGCCATTCACAACTACTCTAAACCCTTTAATATAACTTTCTTAGAACATTTAAGATGGTATAACACCTTAGAATACCATGATTCTCATATTTAACCCATGTTGACCAAAATACCCGTTATCGATAATATAACCCTTAATTTATACAAATCTTATGTGCTTAGTAACATTACTTTCAAATCCACATTTTTCTCCATAAACCTTATCATACTCATTTCAAAATAATTATACCATTAATAAACCCATGATTCATCCATATTTTACATAGAAGGTTTTTCCATATAAAATAATAATACCGCCTAATTTTTACTTACTCATTTTCTATCATGTAATATCAACAACTTATTATAGTATCAACATTCATATATTAACCCAAATAATAACAATAACATGGTATAACACAAAATCATGCATATCATATATTAGACACAAAACCCTAATGTGCTATCATGTAAAATTTACTATTTTAGAAGAGTATAAAAGTTACCTAAATTTTAGCAAAAATATAAAAACAGTGGTATCCTACTAAATACTATGAAATCTCAATAATTAGCTTCTATACCTAAAAATAATACCAAAAATACCAAATTGATATTTTAACACATAAAATACTAATTATAATAATAAAATATCTATCTATATAAAATTATCAAATACCCTTACATATATATAATAATACCAAACTTAACTTAAAAACAATACAAACTCATACTGTGCATGTAGCGTGAGCCATGCACACGCTAAGGGAAAAATGGTGGAGTTGGTCGGCTAGATGGGTGAGGTAGGGAGAGATGGTGGAAGGGGTGGAGACTAGTGGTGATGGTGGTAAAGGTGGTGGCAGTGGCTCAGTAGGCTGGTGTTTGAGGGGCAATGACTGTGATGGGAGGTGGTGCAGGGGCTGTGAATGGTGGAGGTGATGGGGAAAGGTTTGGCTAGTGTAGGAAGGAGAGGAAGGAAGGTAGCGGTAGAGAGGGGCCGAAGGTGGCGGTGGCTAGCAAAGGTGGAATATGTAATGTAGAAGGAGGGATTGCAATGGTAGAGGGCATCGAAGGGGGAGGGGTAGCAACAAAAAAAATTTCCACTGCCTAGGGATGAGTTGTGGTGAGTTTTTTCGTAGGGGATTGGGGATCAACAAAGAAGAAGAATAAGAAGAGGAGGACAAGGATGAGGAGGAGGAGGAGGGTGAAGGCAATATGTGCGATGGTGATGGTTGTGGCTAGACATAGTGAGTCATAGGGTTGTTGTTCGATGGTGAGGGGTGGTGAGTGGCTGGTGGTAGAGGGCAGGGGAGCTGGGGAAACATCAGGCTAGTGGTGATTTTTAGGTGTTGCATAGGCTGTGGTGGATAGCTCGAGCCAAAATGAAGGGGACAACAATAATTCCAATTACTGTTGCCTAACGGGGGTGTTATGGGAGAGTGAACTAAGGGGTTGGGGAAGGGTTATCCAAAATATTCTACGGAGAAGGAGAAGAAAGAAAGGAAAGGAAAGGAAAAGATACAGGTGGTTGGGAAGAAGAAGAAAGAAAGAAGAAGAGGAGGCCAACGATGGTGGTGTGTGCACATAAGGGAAATGGTGGTGGTGCACAAAGATGGTTGGGTAGGAAGAAAGTTGTGCAAGAAAGGAGAAGAGAGAGGAGGGAGTATGCATGTGCTATGTGTATGTATGGAAATACGAGATGAGAGGAGGGGCTGCTCATGTATAAAGATAAGGTTAGGAGATGGGTTTTGTTTGGTTGAGGAAGGATGGGGTTGAGAGAAAGGGAGTTAGGGATGGTTAGTGTGCTAATGTGTCTAGATATATACATTTACTCACCATTGGGTTGAGTGCAGTGAGATAAGGAGGGAGATATGGAGAGTGATTGGAGAAGGGATATAGGATAAGAAAGGGTAGGAGGATAGGGAAGTGCAGAAAGTAATTTCATGGGGGTAAAAGGATAGAGTAAAATAAAAATAGGTATATTTTATTTTATTTTTAGGTTTAATTTGGTTGTGTTAGGATATTGGGTTAAATACATCAGGTAAAAATATTTAGGTTTAGAATAGGTCCATAAAAAAGGAAAAAGGTAAAAATAATTAGGAAAAATGTTTATGAATTTATTTAGGTTTCGAGTCAAAGGTTATTAATAAGATAATTAAACCAAGGTTTAAGGGTTAGTTTTGAATAAAAAGCTAAACACCCAACATAAAAGGTTGTAAAATTTTGGGGTGTTAAAGTTTAATCCTAAGGGTGTTTTATTGTGTTTTCTTAGGTGACATTCTAGAGATGGGATAGGATAAACATACTTAGAGTCTATAGTCATTTTCGTAAGGATACTTGTTGTAGTCTAGGATTTTTGGTTGCTAAGTGTTATGCATGTTTTTGTGTCATACCATGTTATTATTATCATGTAATTTAAATGTATGATTGTTAATGCTACGATATGAGATTTGATATTGTATGATAGAAAATAAGTAAGTTAAGATTTTGTGATATCGTACGATAATATTATGTGGGGAAACCCTTAGTGAGATATATGGTTGTAATATTAGTTTAATAAGTTATGATGAGTATGACATGAGTATATATGGTATATGGATATAAATAGAGGAATTGGGAATAATTTTACCAATATATGTAAGATTTAAATGAAATAAGGGTTTTGTTATCGGTAAGAGCATTTTGATCCATATGAGTTTAATATGAGAATAATGGTATTTTAAGGTGTTATATAATCTAAAATATATGAAGGAATTTATAAGAAGTGTTTAGAGTAGTTTTGAATGACCAATGTTTAATAAAGTATGAACATGGTTTGATTTTAGAATAGTAACCCTAAACTGTGAAGGCTATTATCACATGTGTGAAATGCTAGAATTAGGCCATGTAATTTGAATATGTTGTGAAAATTTTTGTTTTGGGATTGTACGTTGAAAATGGTATTTGTTTGATCCCTAAAAGGAAAGTTATGATGGAATTGTGAAATTGCGGTTTATAAGTCTTGAGAATAGTAACTTTTGAGATATGGTTATTATTGTATGTACAAGACCCTAGAGTTAGGCCTTGAAATTTGATTATAATAATAATAATAATACTACTACTATTACTACTACTACTACTACTACTACTACTACTACTATTATTATTATTATTATTATTATTATTATTATTATTATTATTATTATTATTATTATTATTATTATTATAGTAGGAGGTATTAACTTTGGTGGATAAAATAGTAATAAAAGATGAGTTATGAATAAAGTGTGAAATTAGGATTTCGGGAGAATATAAGGGTCATAACCCTAAAGAACGACCTTATGATCTTGTGATGTGTATTTACCTACTTTGAATATATTTTTTTACTATTCAAATCAATCATGAATAATACAATAATCATTTAATGTGAAAGATCACATGAGTTAGGCTGAGGTGCTTATGGGTTTGTTCTGTCGAACAATAATAGTGTCTTAGGAATATTTTACATTGAAAGGGGCATAAGTGTGTTCTATTGGATTAAGAATAGTGATGCCCTAAACTAAATGTGAAAGATAATAAGATGTGAAATAATTAACCTAATGGATAATATATTAATGACTTATAGTGGAAGAGTACGTGAGTTATGACCGAGGTGTTGGGTTTGTTCCACCAGATGATAATAGCGGCTCAGGTGTGTTGTCCATTATATGTGCTTTGAATGCGATTGTGTGTATTATATCACAGTAAGATAGGATATTTTTTGTAATGTGTTTCCTGTGTTGTAGCTAAATCACCATGACACTTAACGGTTGTGTTGATCGTTTAGAAAAGACTTTTGAGGTACTCATCGATTTCGTCCGATGTCCTCCTCAACCTCTGCTGCCACCACCACATACGCATTACCCACAGGAGGATATCTAAGAAAAATGGCTCTGGATGGTTATAGGACATCAACCTCGACCTACACTGGTGATGAGGACTTAGTCATCATAGAATTATAGATCCGAGATTTGGATAGGACGTATGAGGAAGTTGACTACCCTCCTATTCGGAGGATGAGCATTTTAGCTTTCTTCTTACGAGGAGTTGCCAACACCTGTGGGTATGTTAACGTGCGTAGGGAGGGTCATCAATGTCCTGGGAGGACTTCAAGTCAGTAATTCACACTAATTTTTACCTTAAGAGTCTTAAGATGGATAAGTTGAAGGAGTTCATGCAACAGACTCAAGGGAGCCTGATTATGAGGTAGTACCTGTAACACCTCCAATTTTTTAACTAGAAAATTTCATTTTGAAGACAAAACTAGGGAATTTTACCACCACATCAAACATAAGAAAAGTGTGATCATCACCTAACCCATGCCGGATGCAAGGCAAAATGGAACCATAAATGATAAGATGCTTGCCTATAATATTAATACAATAGTACACAATGATAAAAACCGAGAACAGAAATATAGATAGGAGTATGAGAGTTTACAAATCTAAATTGGGAATCAAAGTAAAGAGTTTAAATAACCGGAAGAACAAAAACTTCCCAACGTAGTGGGAAAACACCTCTAATTAGTTAGCCTAACTATTAGCATAAATATAAATATCCAACCCTAAGTAATGGCTAGCTACTAATCCACATCAACACCCTCAACATACTCTAACTAAGAGTCATACCTCTACAAATCATCATCTACTCCCCGGACCAAAAGTCAAATCATCATAGTGACCACACAAGTGTAGTATCAGTACGGTGACGTACTGGTAAAGCATACTAACTAAAATATGTTAAGATTCACGCAACACATTGAATTCACATAGGAATATGGTGATAAGCATATCAATATAAATTGACACTTAGGCTCATGGTAGTAATACAACAAGGCATGCTTGCATGGAAACCAGGGAAGAACAATTAATATGGAAATGCAACACAATCCATATAAGGTAAACCATATTATACTTCTTCCTTTAGTGATCACTTAAGTTTTTAGTTAGTAAGATAGTTCGTTTAACCATACCCAACTCTCCACCATAAGCAAAAATCATGGTGGCAAATAAACACAATGGGAAGAACACCCACCACACTGGGTTAAGATATATCGAATGGGCTTTTCTTTGAGGATACCACACCTAACAAACGTGGTTGAAGTACATCAAAGGGGCTTGTATTGGGATACCTCACCCACCACGCCTTGAATGCCTTCACTACAAGAGCTAACAATTTGGGATACTAAACCCGCCGAAGTAATGGATAATACAAAGTGATAAGGGGCTTGTACATGGTATACCTCACCTACCTGTACTAGACATTAATGCCATGTCGGCCTGCCAAAGTATAATCCTATACCTCAAAGATATGTGCATACCCCATACTGACCACAACCCGGTAGAGAAGAAAATAGGTCCTAAGTGAAAGATATAAACCATAAGGTGACCCACCCACTAACTGCTGGTCAGCTACCCCGAGAGTCAGAGAAAAGGCCCAAACGATATCTTATTATATTATTATTCATTTTCAAGTGATATCAAAAATCACATATAAAGGCCATAGAAAATCAAATTGGGTCTTTCTAAGTGATAACACCAAACATAATTAAACTCCAAAATTCACCAAAGTGGGGGTTTCCAAGTGATTACACCAAATACAACATAAGATATAAAAGCCACCAATTAGGTGTTTAAAGATGACACCAAACTTAACCAATTTAATCCAATTATCATCATTATGATTCTTATTACTTCTAGTTCAATCATGGTTGAAATTATAATTTAAATGTTGTAAACACATGGATGTATTAACACAAGAGGCCCAAAAGAGTATCACCAATGAGCAACCGAACCAAGCGGCATGCAGATGAACCATTCAATTAGTCCATAGGATCATTCAACTAGTCTGGTCATACCAGACCTGAACCAAAATAACACCAAAGCACCATCCGACTAGTTTGTGTCACCGATTGACTATTCATAGGAACCAATAGATGGGTTTGGGACTAGACCACTTTGGTTTTTGGGTCACAAGTTGATGGGTTTGATAAAATGGTTGATTGTTCATAGAAACTATTCGAGTAGTTTATCAAAACAATTGATTGATCTCACAACCAATCGATACAAATTTCCAAACTGTGCAACTGGTCGTACAACCGGTTGATGGGTTGAATGAATCGATCGACTAGTTTCGGTAAAACATGACCAAAAATTGTGATGCACACTCCCAAAATTTACCAAACTTTACCATAATCCTCCTAACATGCTTCTATATCATAAAACACACAAAAATACATGATTCACTCTTAGAATCATATAGAAACATAATAATGTAGGCATTTAAACAGATCATGCTCAAATCACCAATTCATGCATAGGATTATAGACAACCCAACAATGCTTAATCTCAAAAGTAATTCTACCACATGCTTAAACTCTAGGATACAATTATTCCATGCTCAACAAAAAACACACCAAACACATGGAGCCTCAATAAGAAACATAACCTTATTTATATTAAAGATAAGAATGCCTTACCTTGAAACAATTCGTCTAGCACAAAAACTCCTACTTGATGGCTATCTAATAGGACCTCAATTTAAAAATCCATTTCAAAACTCCAATAAAATCAAAGAAAAATCATAAGAATAAGAAGAACAACAAAATACAACCCAACATTTTCTCAAAAATAGAAGTTTAAGGAAAATAAACTAAAATCTCATACCTTTCTGAAACTTTAATTCTTCCTTACTTAATAGAAATAAAGGATAACTAAAGCTAAGGTTATAAGAAGAAAAGGGAGGCAATGCTCGACCAAAGTAGGGAGAAAACTAGAGCAAGCCTTAGTTTTTACTCTACAGAGAGGAGAAAAGGAAGAATAAAGGAATTGTCAACACTTAGGAAAATTTTTGACCAAGAAAAGGGAGAAGAGAGCAAAAAAAAAATAGGTGAGAAATGAAAATGGATCTGAAATGAAAGGTATAGAGGTGAGGGTTGAACGACATTCATAAGAGAAAGGGAGATGATACTGGTATGGTTGAGTGTGGATAACGAAGAGGTGAGGGCAGACTTGATGGAGTGGTGGGGGCTTGAGTGCAATCAAGAAGGGGAATGGGAGTAGGTTGGTGAGTTAGGGAATGGGTGCACTAAGTTATCCATGCATACTAGCTACTAGAAGAGAGTGGGATAGGTGAGGGAGAAGAGAGAAGGTGAGTCATGACTAAAAAGTGCTTTTTGGGAAAATATAACTAATTAAAGTCATAAAATGATATAAATAATGTGAAAATAATCCCAAAGTACCGATATATGCTTATTATCATAAATGGGTTCTAACTGGAAGTTTTCATAAATATTAGAAAGAAATTTGAATCAAAATCAGAGATGGATCTAAAATCACAGGATAACCAGTTGATCGCTCTGGAAAAACTAGTCGACTAGTTTGTCGAGAAAAAAACTATAAATTTTTGATCCTACCAGCCGATCAGTTAGGCAAATCAATTGATTGGTATGCCTAAAATTCATATGTTCATTAGAATTTCAAGCCCATTCCAAAACCAAAACTAATTTATTTTATACTAACATGATTTTTAACACATTTTGAAGGGTTTTAGGATGGGGTATTATAATACCACGTCTGATTTGATGAGTTATTTCTATTTGTACTAGGGATAGCAGCCAATGAATCAATAGTGGTTTACCAGTTTGAGAAATGGCTCTATTTTAGCATTCAATGTATGATGCTTGTCATGGCTTTCTAGGACTTGGCCACATTATACGAGTGGACATGTGTCACTACTATTCTTGTAAAGGAGCATACATCCATTTAGGGCGAGAGGAAGATGGAGACATAGGGTTCTGGAGGCATAATCTAGTTTCGAGGAGGTGGACCTCTAAGGTTTCAACAGCGGGATCAGACCTAGCCTCAAGGACGTTAGTTTTGACACCAGGTTCAGACGAGTAGTTAGAGAAGGTTAGCCGAGGTGTTTCATGTGTCATATCTGTGGTCGGGATCATTAAGGGTAAGATTGCCAGGGACTTCTATTCTATGTAGGAAGTGTGGTCGGCTAGGCCACTAGTCATTTGAAAGCCAACATCAATAGGGTTAGTTCCAACATTAGGGACCCTTGATACCTTAAAATAGGCATACCAGTAATAGGCCTACCAGCCACAACAATAGCAACAGTAGAGGGCCCTTGACCCAACCAGTGGTCAATCTAGGGAGGTTGAGGGGAGATCGTAAGGGCCTCGCCCATTTTCTCAAGGGGAAGGAAAGGCCCAGGGTTCTGGATGGTATTATGGAGGATACTAGGGAGGATAGTCAAGTGGGTTTAAAAATAGATATTACACACACACAAATCTAGTTACAATATATATCCTTACCAAAGTATCTAGAGTCTCTACTTATGTATAACTGAAGATGCCTCCTCCAGGACCAGGGGAATAACACCTAAAAATTAATAAAATTATAGCATTAGAACTCATGTAATAAACTAAGGAAAATATAAGGCAATGCAGTGTGGAAAGAGGAGAAATAACCGAACTAAACCAACATAAAGCCTCAGTGGAAAAGGCGTGCCAAAATGGAGGGAGCAATGATACTTGTTACCATTGCTTTGGAAGGGGGAACAAAAAGGAAGGATACATCTAAGGGGAGGGATTAGTGGTGGAGGCTACAAAAAGGGGATAAGTTGCAGAAGCTGTTGTCGAATCTTGGGATAAGGCAATAGTGGGGATGGCCGGCGGTGGGGGTGAGATGTGGTGTTGAGGGCTAGTGCCAGGGTGTTAGATGCAACATTGAGGGGCATTGTTGGTTTGGTATGGATTTTTGGTGATGATGAGGTAAGGATAAAGGAATAAAAGGATTAAAGGATAAAGGCTTGGTGTTTTTGCTCATTTGATGATGGAATGGACATGAGAGAGAGGGAAAGTGGAGAGGTGAAATTGTGTGGTCCATAAAGAAGATGAAGCAAAAATAGGAGGGGTATTTATAGAAGGATGGGGTTGAGGCGTGTAAAGGATGATTGGTTGGAGGTAAGGGAAGTTGGCATGGGTCGATTTTTTGCAAAAAGATCAAGTAGAAAGGGACGAGTTGGTGGTGCAAATTGTGGGGAGTATGCAGTTGGTGCAATGTGGCCGTATGGGTGGTAGTGCATGGTTAGGAAGGGTAAAGAGAAAGAGAGTGGAGTTATGCAAGGACTACTAGCATTGCCGGAATGAGAAGGAATCTATCAAGCAGGGAGAAAAGAAAAGAAAAGAAAAGAAAAAGGGTAAAAGAAAGAAAAGATCTTTTTGGGTTAGGTTTAGAGTTAAGTTTAAATTTTAGATTAAGGGATTAGGATTATGCCAAAATTAATTTAGTAAATATTTTGGGTTAGGGTTAGGTTAAAATATAAATGATTTAGGGTCAAGGAATTTAGGTAAGATAAAAGTATCGATTATCCAAGATTAAGATTAGGTTAAAATATAAAATAATCGGCATTAATACTAGATAAAAATTTAGGGTATTACAATATTAGTTTATGAGATGAAGTATATTAGCCATTCAGCCAATGAGTATAAGTCTTCTAAATTGATGACTATAAGTTTTTATTTGACTATTTCATCAAATTGTATTCATCAATTTGAGCCAATGAACATTAGCATTTAAGCTAAAAAATATAAGCATTTGAGATAATAAATATTATTAACCTTTGAGATGACAAATATAAGCATGAGAACTTATGAATATTAGGTTTTGTGTTGGTAAGCATTTGTATTCAAATGTTTAATGTATGATGGTATTTTACATAATAATTTTTTTAGCTTATAAAGGATATTAATATAGATATCTATTTATAGACATTAATATAAGAAATAATCTGGTGTGATTTTTTTGGTAATTAATAATTTTTATTAATACCAAAATATATCATGTAGTATAATATTTATATCTATATCATATCAAGTTGGTAATATATCCAACATAGCTAAGAAGTTCGCATTTATCCTACTATATCGAGAGTTTGACAAGCTTATAAAGCTATCTACGACTCGTTTACCCTATTGTCTGGGTAGCAAAGTTTAACCTTGAAAAACACATAATTCCTATTGATCTATAACTAGTATAACACCCCTTTCAACCAACACTCAACGCAAGCCTCCATACTTACTTTGTCTCCTTGTAGTACTAAGAATCCATAACATCATGTGCCTTCATATTGATGGCTGGAACAAAATCTTTAGTTAGTTGAACTACAACCTACAACTATATCTAGCCATTTTGCAATCAGTAAATAGATGATCAAGGTCCTCAATAATTTATTGGAAAATAGAGCAATAAGTGTTAGCTAACATCCCCCATCAAGCTAACTTTACCTTTGTTACTAGTGGAAGATGACAAGCTAGCCACATTATAACCTTATGTCTTAGTAATCCTGCATGTTGTCACACCAAAATCTCTATTGTACCTTCTCAACCCGAGGCCTAATTAAGTTTTACACCATTTGATTCTTGTATGTCCCCCCATAATCATCAACTATACCTACTTCTATGTGTGTTTATGGTAGATGACTTAAGCTATAGTAGGTTCAGGCTAAGCTCGTTTACTAAATGAGGTTAAAAATAAGGTTAGAGGTAAGCTTGTTTAATACAAGAACCTAAAAATAAGGCTTGGACTCATCTCATTTATAAATGAGTAGAGATTTTAAATACCCAAGTCGAGCTAGCTCACAAGCTTTTATGGTAATTGAGCCTAACTTGCAAACTTTTGCACTATAAACAAGCTCTAGCCCAAAATTTTCATGCTCAAGCTCATTTATTAAATGATACTAAAAATGATGCTTAAGCTCTACTCGTTTAGGTGAATAAACGAGCCAAGCCCTTAACTAGTAGAGCTCAAAAGGCATGTAAGCTGGCTCAATTCTTTTACAACCATATATGTATAGATGGATACTATTTTTAGTTAAACATCATGCATCGATTTGATCCATAAAATCTTCTTGTTCATCGCCAATTTCCATAGGTATCATCCTATAGCATCTTGGTGTATTTATTTTTAATCAATCAAATTAAAAAATAAATCAATTTATTTAAATTCTAACATTTTCATCCAATTTTGTTTGTTGATACATATGTTCATTTAGACAATTAAACTAGTGTGATAAATAGTCATTTTCTTCTATTTTACACATAAGATAACTTTGTTATATACTATTAGGTACAATATATAAGAATTTCTTTGAGTTGTAAGATATTAAAGTAAAGTAATAACTATAATACATCTAGTAAAAGTATATTAAAGATCTATGGCAATGTAAATCTAAACAGGAAAAGCATAAAATAGATGAAATATTTATTTAAAAATATTCATATGAAAATACACACTTCACAAAGGTGTCAATGCACAAGTTTCTCATCAATAAATGCACGGTCCTACAAATAGTGTAGGCTACCGTTCATATGTGACCATGTCCTTCTCACTTCTATTCCTTCTGAGGCACAAATGGGATGTGTAATTTATTTTTATTTGTTCACTAAGAAAATGGAATGTGTATTTATGAATAAAATAATATACATTCTATTGTATAAGATGTGTATTATCATTATAATATGTGCATTTATTGATATAAGATGTGTATTTATTGCTATATGATGCATATATTTAAACTATATATGTATTCACCACTATAAGATAGACATTTTTATCTCTATAAGATGTGCATTTATAACTATAAAATATATATTTTTCAATTAAAGATATGTATATTTTTCCAATAATATATTTATTTAAAACACATGTACTCATTCCTTGTTGTTTTATTAATAAAATATGTGCATTCTTATTTGGAAGATGTGCAGTGTCTTAAATAAAATGTTTATTTTATTGGATTAAATGTATATTTTGTGAGGGAATATAATATGTGTATTATATTGGATAAGATGCATATTATTTAATAAAAATATCAATAAATTTATAAAAAAATATCAATGCATTGATGTACTATATTTCTAGGGAATGTATACTTTACCATAAAAGATCTATATTTATGAGTGAAAAAGTGTGTATTGATAAGGGAAAGATGTGTTTATTATTATCTTTCTTCCATGCAGTGTTTAAAACAAGCTTTACTTATATTGCAAAATTTTCATGGTGGCTATTAGTTGCCAGTAGCAAGATGCAAATTACCATTTCTCATTCAAAAATAAAATTGTAACACAAAATTTACTACAGAAAAAATTCATTTTACAGTGGAAGCATATAGCCAAAATAACTGAGTGTTACCGCCATAATTGACATAATTTTGACTAACCATCCCATTATTATGTCAATCACAAGTTTAACTGGATAAATAGGACACATGGAAGGTTTCCTAATATAAATACGAGTTTGGAGATTAACTCTAGGGTATAATAACAAAATACAACAAAAGGGATACTATGGATCAAAGAGTCCAAAATGTATTCGGGTAAAAATATCATCTGGATAATATGACTCTTCATCCAAACACCCAGTATAGGAAAAATCACTCCTCCCTATACAATGCATCAAAGGAAGCAAAATCATCTAACTGATCATCAAAAAACCGGCACAAAAGCATCAAGGTTGTCTTCTCATGGGAGTGAGCATCACCCATGAAAATGATAATTAATATGCTATGTACTGAGTAAGGTAACAATACAGTCGAAAAAGGGAAACATATAATCACATGAATTTACAGCGGAAGGTAGCATACATGCAAGGTACATAAAGTAATACAAAGTAATTACTAGTCCGGATTCATATTATTAGAATATAGCGTGATCCATTCTTTTATTTATATTGAGTTCAAGGACCCCACTATTTTTAAACCAATAGAACAATTTGAAACATCTCTTAGGGGAAAAATACCTGAGCCACTATTATTGTCCGGTAGAATAGACCTAACACCTCTTAGGACAAAGCACTCCTGAATTACTATTCTTAAACTGGCGGAACGGTCTGAAGCACCTCTCATGGACAAGACACCTAAGCCACTATTATTATCCTATGGAACGAACCCATAAACACCTCGGTCTTGAATCACGTAATCTTCATATTAATGTCTTACCCATAAACACCTTGTAACACCCCCAAAATTCACTACTGAAAAATTTCATTTTATGAGAAGAAATTGCGGAAGCAAAATATTAAATAGTGAATTTCGGGGATATTACCGCCACACCTAATACCAGACCAGTTCACTCATACCGTTCCAGTACCAAGTGCTAAGGCTAAAGAACAAAATATAAATTGCTAAAAATTCAAACCATTATTAAGTCAGAGTTGCGCAAATAAACACTTTATAAGAATAGGTTTCACAAATGGTGGTTATAAGAATAAGAAATACATTTAAACCAGAGAGTAAAAGCAAAGGGAGAGCCCTAAGAGTCCGGATAATCCTTACGCTCTTTCTCGTTGCCCACTTGAGTAGCACCTGAAATTGGACCTACAAGGGACACTGCCCATTGAATAGGCAGAGCCCCACGAATGGAACCCTTCAGTACTATGGTACTGAGTAACCCTTTAAAGTCACATTTAAAAGCAAGCCTGTAATGTCACACATGATACAAAACTACATGCATATATAACAAGATGTGTATATATAACATTCACATAATTAACAATCACATCAGATATCAATAGGTCATTATGAACAATCAATACTTTCGGGCCTTAAGCCATGTCATAGTGAAAAATCAATACATTCGGGCCTTAAGCCATTAGTTCATCATTATTCCATCAATCTCATATTTCATATCCATGTGAGTGTGGGAACCCCACTATTATAGCCGGTGGATTGGTCACTTATAGGGCAGAACACACCTAACTACTATTATATGCTGGTGGATCGGTCTCCAGGGCAAAACGCTCCTGGCCACTATTATTCACCGGTGGACCGGTCTGGCCCCGACTCACATGGTGTTCCACTATAAGTGATTAGTATCTTTCCATAACTTTATTCACATACATAACTGGTTTTATTGAGCTCAGGACCCCCCACTATTATTGCCGGTGGATCGGAATACATATCAACATCATCCAGGGCAACACGCTCCTGGGCCACTATAGTATCCGGTGGATCGGTACTCATAATCACTTGCCAGGGCAACACGCTCCTGGGCCACTATTATATCTGGTGGATCGGTACTCATAATCACTTTCCAGGGCAACACGCTCCTAGGCCACTATTATATCCGGTGGATCGGTACTCATAATCACTTGCCAGGGCAACACGCTCCTGGGCCACTATTATAACCGGTGGATTGGTAATCAATATCATAATTCAACAGGGCCCGGCTCATAATCTTTTACTTTCATGATTAGTATTTTTCCTTTCTTTAATCTGCACAACAATTCCATTTATTTGCCTCAGACGGGAGATCAAGAACCCGGGACACAAAGGTACACCGGTCGTATCAGTGTATACAAGCTACTCAGTACCCTTCAACCACGAACCCAAGGACGCAAAGGTACCCTGGTCATACTGGTGAATAAAGCTACTCAGCACCCTACCGACAAGGACACCTAATCCATAAGTATGCATACCCCCTAACTAGGTCTGTAGAGCTAGATAGAGTAAGATATAGGGCCTGGCTAGGGCACAAAGGCACACAAGCAAATACCAGAATAATCATGGGCTAAACCACGTCTTTAGGGTAGCAACCCCTAAAGAGCCATCATTCCCGATCTCGAGGTCTTTCACTTTAAGTATTAGTGTCTTAATTAAAGTGATCACGAAAAGCACAATAATCAGATAAGTATTCACTTTCAATCGTTCCGATATCATTAGTCGTTTCTTATTCAGGCGGTTATCTAAGATAACACAGAGAAATCATTAAGGCCATCATAATCTCATATAATTCTGAGTTAAGATTCGTTCTCATAATACTTATTAATTATCAAATACTCCTACCATGCTAACCAGCGTTATTTGAGTCATATTATAAAATTCCACAATCACAACGACATGTTAGGTACAAATTACCCATTTACCCCTTACTTATATAATTGCTAAGTCGTCCCTTCCTTACTTAACAAATTACCATATTATCCTTCAGATTGCATATTTACCAAATTACCCCTTACTTGGTTTAGGTTACCAAGTTATCTCCTACACTTTTTAGATCACCATTCACCCCTCATAATTGCTACACTTATCATATTTTCCCTTTGGTTGGTTAGATCATCGCATTGCCCTTCTCCTTTGTTATAATTACTAAATTGCCCTTGAGTCAGATAAATTACCAAATTACCCTCCTTCATTATCATGATTACCATTTTGCCCCTTTAGTTGGTTAAATAATTACCAAGTTACCCTTTGGTTAGTTAAATTACCAAATTGCCCATTTAGTTGGATAAATTACCAAGTTGCCCTTCTCCTTTATCATAATTACCATTTTACCCCTCTCAATTATTATAAATGCCATTTTACCCTTTTCAATTATTATAAATCCCAAATTACCCTTCTTCATAATTACAATTATTAATTTACCCTTCTTCATAATTATAATTACCAATTTACCTTTCTACATTTTTATAATTACTATATTGCCCTACTCCATTATTACCATAATACCCTTTTGTTGGTTAATTTACCAAATTACCCTTATCTATTATCATAATTATCCAATTACCCTTTTATAATCATAATTTAGTTACCAATTTATCCTTCGTTGTTATCATTATTACCAAGTTACCCCTTACTCCCAAGTGTGCCATAAATATCCTTTTATTTACAAAATTACCCTTCTACCCCTTACTTCCAAATTACCATAATATCCTTTTATTTACAAAATTACCACAATACTCTTTTACTTATAAAATTACCATGACACCCCTTTTACTTTACAAATTACTATTTTACCCTTTTACATCCAAAATTACAATTTTTATCTTTCCTTACAAAATTACCATTTTGCCCTTCTTCTCCAAAATTACCATACTACCCTTTACTCCCAAAATTACCATAATACCCCTTTACTCATAAAATTTCATTTTCCTCTTTACTTCAAAACTTACCATAATACCCCTAACATCCCAAAATTACCATGATACCCCTTTTTTACTGGTAAAATTACCATATTGCCCTTTTGCCTTCAAAATTACTACTTTACCCCCTTTATTACACCGCTTTTATTAAATTAACATTACCACATGGAATAATAATATTAATACTCCATTAATAATATCCAACTCCACCAACCATTATATTTTAATATAATACTTATAATCACCCACACATATTAGGCCATAATCTAGCACAAGGAATATTATCAAAATGCCCCTAGGCTCCCAATAATATTGTTCTTGCATAAATAGTAACAATAACATAAAATAACAAGGATAGGTACTTAATGCTTCCATTAATAGCCAAAATCTTTCCTTAAGCGACATTTCCACACATAGCACATAAAGGCCATACTTTCCTTTTTATCAAACAATACAAGCCAACATATAAATTATGCTAACAACCAAATATCAAACATAATAACATATTAAAAATCTTAACGTGTAAACATACGTTTAAGTGGGCTTTAACGATTACCTTAATTCCCACAAAATTGAATCTTACCGGTATTCTGGTTAAAGATTCAAGCTTTGATTAGAAAAATCAATACCTAAGAATAATATCAATATTTATTAGAATAAGAAAATCAAGATATAAGACTTTATAAATTTTACTTAAGGAAATAATTAATTTAAATATTATCATACCTTAAAGTTTTTAATAAAAATGGCCAATAAATGCAGGAACTCATGCTGCATATGCAGCATGAGCTGCCTGCAAAAATAAAAGGAGGAAAGGCTCGAAGAGGGGTGATGGAAGGTAAAAATGGCTATTTTCTGGTTGGGGTCTTTAGGCTAGAAAAGAAGATAGATGGGGGAGGTTTCAAGGCAAGGGAATGGTGCAGGAGTGAAGGGGAGGTGTAGGTGGATGCTGGGAATGGGTTGGTGGTGGCAAAGGGCGGCGGTGATGGCGGCGGTGATGGCGGCGACGAGATGGACAAGTTGGCTGCCAAGGTGGGTCGAGGTGGAGAGGCTGAGAAGGAAGGAAAAGAGAAGGGAAAAATGAAGGGGTTCGAGGAATTGTTTCAGCCAAACAATGGATGGGGATTGTAGAGGAGGTTGCAAGGAGTTGAATGGTGGGTTGGGTGGCGACAGAGGCGGCCGGAAGGCGGCGATCGGTGGCGTTACAGGAGGACTACCGAGAAGGGGGGAATGGGGAGAAAATAAGTGGGGAGGAAGAAGGGTTGTGGGATGGTTGGAGAGGGATGTTGTGGTGGTGCAAGGCTGAGGTGGGGGTGGCAGGGAGCGATACAGGGGGTTGGTGAGGCGGTAGGAGCGGCGGAGGGCGGTGGTGATGCAAAAACAGGGGTGGAAATGGGAGAGGAAGAAAATGAGAGAGGAGAGGAGGTCGGGGGTAAGGGGCTCGAAAATATGGGCAGAAAGAGGGTGGAGAGGAGAAGAAAAAGAAGAGGCAAGGTAGGGGGAATAAGTGGCAGTCGGTGGCAGTGTTTAGGGTGGTAGGGAGGTGGTAGGGTGGCAGGGAGAGGGTGACGATGGGGAGGAAAGGGGAGCCATGCGGGATGGGGTGCATGGCTACCCAGTTTCCGATATTATGATAAAAAAAAGGGTAGGGGAGAGAGAGAGAGAGAGAGAGAGAGGAAGACAGGTGGTGGTAGCAAGGTTGCAGGCGGTGGCTGGGTGGGGTGTTAAGGGTGGCAGAATTGGGTGATGAAGACAGGTCGGGCGTCGATCGGGGTGCTGCTGGGTCGAGGCATAAGAAAGGAGAAGAAAGAAATAAGGGAGCATGCCGGTCGGGGAAGGGAAAAAAAAGAGACTAGTCGGCCGGTCCAGGGGAGAAAGGAAGGAGGAGAGGAGGAGGGCTGGGTCGGCTGTGTGTGGGGGGGGGAGAATGGGCCATCGGCCCAAGCGCAAGGAGGCAGGCCTAGCAGCCCGAGCCAGGAAAAGAAAAAAAAAAGAAAAAGAAATGAAGGAGGAAAAGGAGAAGGAAAAGAGAAAAGGAAAGGAAAATGGGAAAATTTAAAATAATTGAATTTATAAAATAATAGGATGTAATATTTTTGATAATAAATTTATTTAATAATTTAATTTAATATAATTAAATATATGGGCTTAAAAAGGATAATTATAGTAAAATACTAGTTTGAAAATTTATTTAAGTAAAAATAATATGGTAAAATAACAAAATATTTATTTTTAATTTATTAAATACTCCTATCCAAATTTTTATACTCAAAAATCCATAAAATAATTAAACTAAATAATTTTAAAAGCTAATTTATTTCAAATAAAAGTTATTTATTAAATTATATGTTTTCTAAAATTTTGGGGGGATTACACACCTAAGCCACTTTAAATAATTAATGTCTTACCCATTAGTTACTTATCCCAGATCATATTATTATTCACGTTGAGTATAGGGCCTCACAATTCTTGATCCGATGGAACAAACTAAAACACCTCTAAGGAAAAGCAAACATGAGCCAATATTATCGTCCGGTGGAATGGACTCAACACCTCTCAGGGCAACACGTGAGCCACTATTCTTAAACAGGTGGAGTGGTCTGAAGCACGTCTCAAGGACAACACACCCGAGTCACTATTATCGTCTAGTGGAACAAACGCATAAATACCTCGACCCAACTCATGTGATCATTTACTTTAAATATTAGTATCTTATTCATGATTATCTTAATGAGTACAAAACTTAATTAAAGCAAGCAAGACATCAACATACATATAACAAGACTGTTCTCAAATGTTAAGATGCTTATTTTCTCCCTAAAATCTTAAATTCACAATATAAGCATAACTCCTCTCATATTGATCATTTATCCACCAAATTTAGTATATCTTCCTCAAATATTATTATGTTTAACATACCTGAAACTAAAGGTCTAACTTCTAAATGAGTCGGATAAAAAGTAATAAGAGATTAAAGTTGAATAAATATGTTATAGTATTAAAAATCGGATCGAAATAAAAGGTGAAGCAGTGAATCGATCAGGTCACCGGTTATGTTTTATGTATTGGTTATTGAGAGCTATTAATCTATCAAATCTGACAAAACATCGACCAAACTAATAAAAATTAATGAATCAGTCCAAAAAACTAATCGGACGAATCGGTCAAAAACCGATTGGGAACCAACCAAATTCATATATAGTTTAATTTTATTTTATTTTATATTTTTTAATTTAATATATGCCATTAATTTATCTATTAAATTAGTAAACTAATTATAATACTAGTTATACCATCCATCCGATGCTTAAACTTATGAAACATACTATGTCTGACAAAAGAGAAATAATAATTTACTAAAGGTTATGTTACGGAGTCAGCACACAGTAATCTCCACGTCGTCTAGTGCCACCCGTCTTCAGCGGCCACAATCAACGGACGGATGAATTGTTAATTTTGATCGCGACACTTCCAATTTCTTTGTAGAAGCTGGAGGAGGACGTGATTACCATGATGCCAGTAACAAGTGAGTATGTTGGAAAGAGTAAATCTCCGTCGTAGTATTTGTTTAAAATATCAGGAAAAACCTACAACCGTGAAGTTCCACTCGAAACGAACGGGTTCGACCGATCCAACTTTCAAGAGCTTTTTTTCCTTTTTTAATTCAGGCTAAGAAACCGTGACCTGGTGATCAGGCTTTGAGGACGAATTTTTTTTTTTTTTTTTTCTAGTACATATTTTAATTTGGGTCATAAATCATGGTCGCCGACATCACATGAGGCATTACGGAGGGACAAAACGATTAGAACAAAACCAAAGGCGTCCGACCTGGCTAAGCTAAGTTTATATATATATATGAATGGAACACCATTTTGCGTATATAAAGCATCAACCAGTAGTGCATGCGCACTCCAAATAAGTATTTTTCGCTGTGAGGTTGCGAGCGAGCTATAAGGGCAGGCGGGCACGCAGCTTAATATCATGGCGATGGCGAGCAGCAATCTTGTTCGCGTATTTCTTCTACTCGTTTGCTTTTCCCATCTCATCGTCTGCTCACACGCCGTCCCCCTTTCAAGTAAGATCTCCCCAGAAACGCGATCCATCTGCTTGATTTTCAGCTCCTTAAGTTTAATCTGCTCGTCTTGTGTGTGCAGGAATCAAGACTCTGACAATGGAAAAAATTGAAGCCGGTACACTGACCTTGCAAAACATTCAGATGCTGGTATGTAAATTAAAGTTCTTATTTATTTATTTATTCCTTTCTCGGTTTGATGCGTGTGTGTTTCTTGTAATTACTTCAGTACCATTTTACTAATATGTTTGATCGAAAATTAATTAATCAAGCAGGAAGCCAGGGAGGACATCTCGAATCAGGGGGACGACAGGCAGATAGAGAGGAGATTGGACCTGGAGATCCAAGACTACCCGGGATCAGGACCTAACGGCCGTCATACTCCCTAGGCATTGAATGTCTGCAGCTGCCTCCTACCTTTAAGATTTCGGTATCGCGGGTTGCTTGCAGTTGCTGCTGCTGGGTGGTGTTGTTTGTCATTGTACTCTTGGATGGATAATAATAATACTACCTACTAGCTAGTTTGTTGAGAAGAACAGCTATGATGTTGCCATACGGATGGTACTGTTTAATCAAGTACAAGTTGACCTTTGAGTTCATTATTATATAATAATAATAATAATAACAATAATCTTCTATAAGTACTATTGCTGTCAAAGGTCGCATTTCTTATATATATATATATATATATATACAGTAACCCATATAAAGTCTTAATTAAGGCCGATACAACTAGCATATATACATCTAAGTATTGACTTACAGGACCTTATTCTTCGGAGGCCCCGAATTTATAAATACTTTATGGCCCTTTTATTAATTATTTAAGTAAAATAATTTTTTTTTAAAAAATCAAACAATAATTAGCATTGACACACCTAACTCCTTATTTCTTGTAAGGTTATTTACCACTATATTTATACCAATAACTAACTAATCGTATTGCGCTTTTATACAATATAATCGGTGATACTTTTGTAGGTAAGGGGTTGTTCTCTTTGACTTAATTTTATTAATCTTATCTAACTTGATATAATATGATCTAGTATGATATAATCTTATCATTATTATGATTCTAATAGTGATTATAAGCATTATTAAAAATAGTATTGATCATAATTATAAATATTATTAACAATAAATATATCATAAATATTTTTTATTTAATAATAATAGAATTCATTACTATTATTCTTATTTATTATTAATTAAGCTTAATCATATAAACTATTATTAAAAATATTTCAAATTATTAATAATAACATTATTATTATTATTATTTAGTATTATTGATTAAGATTAATCATATAAAAAATTATTACAAATAGAAATAATAATATTAATATTACTAAATTTTTTTATTATATATATATATATATATATATATTATTTTCAATATTCTATTTATTATTATTATTATTATTATCAAATATTAATATTAAAAATAATTATTTTGAATTATTATTATTATTATTAACATAATATTAATATCATAATATGTATACTTGTTTTTTTAAATGATTAATTAATTAATATTATGATAATTTATTATTATTAGTAGTAGGACTAATTATTAGAAATATTAATAATTTTTTAAAATTATTATTATTAAATAATTATTAACATTTATGTATCATATTCATTAATATTACTAATAGCAGTTTTATTAATTATTATTTAATCATATTATTATTATGAAACTAATATTGTTATTAATCGTTACCATTATGAACTTTAGAATTTGATTATTTATTATTCTTATGATAATTATTTATGTTAGTTAATAATTATGAACACTATTTAAAAACTTTAAATTAACCTACAAAAAATATTTTTAAATGAATTAATTTTTTAGTTAATAATAAATGGTTTGGTTGTTACTAATTATTAATTACTATTATTCTTAGTGAATTACTTATTATTATTATTATTAATTATTTTCTAAATATTTTTAATAGAAATTATTATTATTATTATTATTATTATGGTATTAATTTTATTTTTTAATGAACTTATTCTCATTAATTATTAATTTTTATATTATTAATTTATTATTTTTATTAATTATTAATATTATTATATTTGTTTAAAAATTATTTATTATTATTAAATTTATGTTTTTTAATGTCAATCGTAATAATAATTCAATCAATAATTGAGTGAATATATTATTATTATAAATATTTTAATTATTATTTTTACATGATTAAATTAATATGAAAAATATTAATTAAAATTATTATAAATTATTATATTGAAAGTAGCACTTATCTAATCTAATATAATCTTAGTATTCATTATCTAATTTAATTTCATTTGACCTGATAAGCTATAAAATTAAGGTGAGACTATGAAGCCGTAATTCTAGCCTTTTGCCTATTTTTAATTATATTATCTTTTACAACTATGAAAAAAATGAAATGATTATATTAAAAAATTATAATACTTTTCTATATAAATAGACACCTATATTAACATATTTCCGCCCATTAAAAGCTTATTATGTAAAGTATGTTATTTCTAAGGTACAAATTCAAACTTTATTAAACTAAAATTCCAACACTAAATAATAAATTAAGAAAAATTATATAAAAGACTAAATATCATCACAAGGTTGTAGAAAGATCACTACGCAGTTAGTGAATGACCATCCAACATAGTTAGTGAATGAATATGACATAGTTGGTGGAATTTTATTATATAGTGGGTGAATGAATATCAACACAAAATTGGTGAAATATAGTTAGTGAATGATCATTACCCACGATTGTTGAAAGATCATTAAATAGTTGGTGAAAGGTCGCCACACACTTAGTGAGAGATCACCACACATAGTTCATGAAAGATTACCACCCACTTGGTGAAAGATTTAGAGAAAAACAAGAATAAATTATTACAACAGTTTTCAAAACTTAAACAGTTGTTGAATATAAATTTTTATTTATAGAGAAGATTTTTTATATTTTATATTTTATTTTTTAATTAACTAAAATAAAAATAATTTATTTTAATAAAACATGAAAATGTTATTTTTATTTTTATAAAATTGTCATTGATTGAATAGTGATCACTATGGCACTAGTTATATCATGCAAATTACAATATTTATACTATCATTAATGTCATGCCTTGTGCCCATTTTACCATCAAATTTACCTACATGGCATTGAGTGTAATACCTTTCTTTTCCAACCCTAATTACCTTACTTGATTAATCTCCTTAATCATTATAAAATATTCTAACCTTGATTATTCACTCCTTTCATTCCATATCGAACATTTCCTTCATTTGTTTTGTTAACTTAAGAGAAAGAATGTGTTCACACTACTAAGCACAAGGGTTAGTACACAAAGAATATCACATAACACATAAGCCTAGCAATTATTTACATATGAAAATTAAAGGCCAACTCCCAAAATTGAGACAAAATTCCCTCATAGACTAAACCAAATTTTACTAATCATATAAGGTAAAATAAATTTATTTACATAGAGCAACTTCTAGGCTTCAAAACCAAAGACTCTAATACCAACATGTCATACCCCCAATTTTCTCAACCAAAAAACCTTTGTTTTTAATATAATATAGAAGTGATACAACTAAAATAGGGGATGCTATCACCACATTAAACATAAGAGATGTATGGTTATTTACTTGACGCGTTATTAATGCAAGGTAAAACAAAACTAGTTAAACATGCACAAGATATGGAAGAACTAAAATGAGTTAGATAAAATAACAGACGATATATCAATGTTTGCAAGATTCCAAAATACAAGAGAAAGAACCAAAATTTTAAATAACTAGAAAGAACCAAAACATCCCGACACATTGGATAAAACTATCTATACTTGTTAGACTAACTCTTAGATACAATAAATAACTCCCCAAGAAATGATTATCTAGAGACTTACATCATCACCCCATAACCCTACATATTATCCTATACTCCTTCAAATAAAAATTCATATCAACACAATGAACATAACAAGGTCATATCAATATGGTAAAATACTGAGTAAAACAAGCATATCCTATGACATAGAAGGGATCATGTTGTACATGTGATACTATAATAGGGCAAAAGAAACATTCTTACAGATATATAATCATGGAATAATATGGTGTGATTTCCTCCTCAAATGTTGAAGATTTAAATATTAGAAGAGAGGGATATTCAGTGGGCTGAATATGAAGAAGAAGAATGTGAATCTTTAAGCAAGATTCAAAGAAGATTGGAAGAATGGTATAAATATTCAAGAGGTATGACTCTTCAAGCAAGATTTAAGGAAGATTTCAATAAAAAGTTTAACTTTGAATGTTTCTCCAATAATACATTAAAAGTATCCTATCTAAGATTACACCGAGTAGTCTTAGTTAGAAATATTTACTCACAAAAAAGGAAAATAACCAAGCGTATTACTTGTGTTAGATTCAAATGATCAACATTCTATGTTATAATGTGTTAGCATATGCCTTATATAGGTAGTCACACTTTGCTAAGTAGTAGACAAATGTGGCCAAAGTAATTTTAACATGGCTGATTAGCACACTAACTAGTAAAGCAACATAGTACTAAACTATATAATACATAAATTGAATAAAAAATTATTACAAACACACATATCTAATTATTACATGAAAATAACTAACAAGAGTCCTAATTTACATACAAATGATAAATATGTCTCCTTGACTTGTAATTTTTAATTCCATACATAGTAGCTTCCTTTGACTTGTAATAACTTGTAATATACAAACTGTTAGATATGTTGACATATTGAGGTTCATATATATTCTCTTTGCAAATATGTTGCATACCTATTAGAATTACTCAAAATACACTTGTTAAGGTTATTCCCATTATTAATATTATCATCAAAGACAAATATTATAATAGGCTCCATAACTAAGTATGCTAGATCTTCATTGTCTTGATAATCTATAGATACTCCCACATCATTCTCCCTAACTATTATTTGTCCTCAAATTGACATCACTATAATATAGAGACAAATCACCGATATTAAATGTCCTTAAAACACCCCATAAGATTATGGAAGTTCAAGTTCATGAGCAATTCTCCAAATTTTCTAAGGATTTTAAATGGTTCATCTACCATTGGCATTATTTTATGTCTTCTTAGATTAGAAAATCTTTCCTTTAGCAAATGTAACCAACCTAACTTACCAGGACAAAATACCTTTGGAGTGCGACGTTTGTTAGCTTGATTTTGGTATCTTTCATCGGTTTCTTTTATGTTCCCCTTGATTTGTTGATGAATCTTTTTCAAAATAACTCTACTCGTTCCTTAGTCTTATAATTTTTAAACTCACCTATATTCAAGGGTACTATATCAATTGGCATGTATGGATTCATCCCATACACAATCTCAAATGGGTTGGAGTGAGTAGTATTTGAAAGACTTTGATTATAAGCAACTATACATGAGCTAACTTAATATCCTAATCTTTAATAATTTTACTTACCAATGCTCTCAACAAAGTGCCAAGAGTGCAATTTATAACTTTAGTTTGTCTATCAGTTTATGGATGATGTGAAGTACCATATAACAAATTGGTGCCTAACATGTGTCATAGATTCTTCCAAAAGTAATTAAGAAACTTGATATCTATATGTGAAACAATACTTTTAGGAATACCATATAGTTTCACAATTTATTTAAAATACATGTCAAAAACATGTGTATAATTATCTATTTTATTACATGGAATAAAATAAGCCATTTCAGAAAATCCATCTACCATGTGAATAACATAATGTTTACCTCTTTGTGTTCTAGGAAACCTTAAGATAAAGTCCCTTTTAACTCCTTTCCATGGTTGTCTAGGCATAGGTAATGGTGTATATAAACCTTTGTGAAATTTTTTTTAACTCTTTTTGTAAGCAACACACCAATTTACTGTAAGTTATATACCTTTAATCACGCATGGCTAATATAAATTCTCTTATAATATTTCTAATGTCTTTTCAATAACAAAATGTCCTGCTATATCTCCTTCATGTTCCTCTTTAATATGTAAATCTCTAAAACTTGATCTCGATACACAATTTTTTTTAATCTAAATGAAACATCATCTTGTAATACATAATTACTATAATATCCATTTTCTTTCTATTCTCTATATTCATCACTAAAATCTTCATCTTTAGAATAAAATTATTTTAACATTTCAAAACATAGAAATTTAGTATCTAATATAAAAATCAATTTAGACCTTAGAGAAAGAGCATCACCTACCACAATTTATTTTTCTTATAAATGTTTAACAAAGAACACAAAGGATTGTAAGAAGTTTACCCATTTTGCATGTCTAGGACTAATTTTCTTTACCATGTAAGTATTTCATGCTCTATGATCATAATGTTATACAAAAAGTTTAGGTCTCAAATAATGACTCCATGTCTCTAAGCTACATATGATGGCAAATAATTCTTTGTCATATGTTGAATACTTCAATTCAGCACCACTTACTTTTACACTAAATTATACAATAGGCCTTTTTTCTTGTGAAAGAAATCCTCCTATCCCTACCCCGCTCGCATCACAAGTTACCTAAAAAAGTAGGTCAAATTAGGAATAAATAATACAAGAGTATTGCACAATTTATTCTTGAGGGCTTTGAAGGCTTTATCAGCTTCATTTTCCCAATTAAATTCTTTATTTTTTTATGAGTTGGGTAATAGGTGCAGCTATAGTAGAGAAATCATTAATAAACCTCCTATAGAAATTAGATAACCCATGAAAACTTCTTACTTGGTAAATATCCTTAAGAATAGGCCACTTTTTAATAGCTTGTATCTTAGTAGGATCAACTTTATTACCCTCACCACTAAAAATATAACCAAGAAAACTACATGTGGAAGCATAAATTCACATTTTTTAAAATTTTCCATAAAATTTAGTTTTTCTTAGTTTATCAAATAGTTTCCTTAGATGCACAATATGATCATATTCATTCTTATTATACACAAGTATTTCATCCAAATAAACCATGATGACGTAACCTAGGAAAGGACAAAATTTTTATTCATTAGTCTCAAGGAAGAACTAGGTGCATTACACAATCCAAAAGGCATCACAATCTATTCATAAAGACCATATTTAGTTTTAAAGGTTATTTTCCATTCATCCTCTTTTCTAATTCTCATTTGATGATATCCACTTCTTAATTCAGTTTTGGAAAACACATGTGCCCCACAAAGTTCATCAAGCATGTCATCTTGTTTAGGAATATGAAATCTATACTTGATAGTTATATTATTTGGTAGAGGAATTATAAAAATTAAATGTATAGCATGCTCTATACCTCTAATAGATGGTAGTCTAAGAGGTAAGTCATCAGAAAATAGATCATTATATTCATCATGTAATCTAGTAAAATTTAAATTATTAGAACTGTACTCCCCAAATTGAGATTCCTTTACTACTAAGGCATGGCAAACTCTTGCCTCATCAATGCAATCAATCATATCATTTTCATGTAAGAATAAACTCTTTTTAGTCTCAATAAGCTGCATATGATTAATTGAGATGGTTTAAATTTATACTTTTTTTTCTTTAAGAAAAATATATTCATTAGTCATACCATAATGGATTGAATTTTTATCATATTTCCATATTGTTTCTAGTAACATACCACAAGCATCCATAGGTAATACCTTATGCAATACTTCATCATGATAGTCACTAATATAAAAAAGTAATTAGGGTTTGCTTATTTAACTTATCACCTTTGTCTTTATTAAGACATTGTAATGAATATGGTTTAGGATTATTATTAGTTACTAACCCTAGTTATTTAACCATCATTTCACTAGCAAAATTAGTGCATGAACCACTATCTATAATGAATCTACAAACCTTATCACCAATTCTTCATTTAGTTTTAAAAATTTTATCCCTTTGTGTAGATGGATCATTAGGTTTTATTTGTAATAAACTTTGAATTAAAAAACATGGATTACCATCTTCTTCATACTTACTTAAGGTACATCATTAGATTTGGTTTATAAGTCATCATTATCATCACACAGTTCCATTCCCTCTATTTTATTTAAAGTAAAAACTCTTTCATTAGGACATTCTCTATCAAAATGACCATATTCCTATAATCCCCCAAAATTTTGGATAATCTATAATTTAATAAATAGCTTTTATTTCAAATAAATTAGCTTAAAAATTGTTTACTTTAATTATTTTATGAATTTTGAGTATATAAATTTGGATAGGAGTATTCAATAAATTAAAAATAAATATTTTTCTATTTTATCATATTATTTTTATTTAAATAAATTTTCAAACCAGTATTTTACTAAAATTATCCTTTTTAAGCCCATATATTAATTATATTAAATTAAATTATTAAATAAACTTATTATAAAAAATATTACATCCTATTATTTTATAAATTCAATTATTTAAAATTTTTCTAGTTTTTGATTTTCCTTTTCCTCCTTTTTTTCTTTTCTTTCTCCTTTTTCTCCTTTTCCTTATTTCTTTCTTTTTCCTTTTTCCTGGCTTTGGGCCGCCAGGCAAGCCTCACCCCTCTTCCCTTATGCTTGGGCCTCCGGCCCACTCCCTTCCCTCCTCTCCTTTCCCCGGCACAATCACCCAGCCCCGCTCCCCCGTTTTTTTTCTTCCCTTCCCTTCACCCTGGACCGACCGACCCAGTCTTTTTTTTCCCCTTCCCTGACTGGCCTGATGCTCCCTTTCTTGTATTTTTTTTCTCTTCTTCTTCTACGCCTCAACACAACCGCTCGCCCGACCTGTCTTCGTCGGCCATGACTGCCACCCCGAGCACCACGCCGACCACCGCAGCCTGCAACCACTACCACCACCTTTCTCTCTCTCTCTCTCTCCCCCTATCTTTTTTCACCAATTTAGAACTGGGAAGCCATGCACCCCATCCCACATGGATCCCCTTTCCTCCTCTTCGTCACCCTCTCCCTGCCACCCTACGACCCCCTGCCACCTTAAATGCTGCTGCCCGATTAGCCACCTATCCCCTACCCTCCCTCTTCTTTTTCTTCTCCTCTTCACCCTTTTTCCTGCCCTATTATTTTCGAACCTCACCCCCCGATCTCCTCTTTCTCTCATTTTCTTCCTCTCCCATTTCCACCCCTATTTTTGCAACACCACCTCCTCCGCTGCTTCCTCTGCCTAACCAACCGTCGACAACACTTTCTGCCACTGCCTGCTACCGCCCTAAACCACCACACCACCCCTCAAGCCACCCTACAACCCCTTCTTCCTCCCCACTTATTTTCCCCCCATTTTCCCCTTCTCGATAGTCCCCCTGCAACCCCACCATTCGCCGCTGTCCGGCCACCTATGTCACCACCTAAACCACCAGTCCACACCCTGCAACCTCCTCTACGACCCCCATACATTGTTTGGCCGAAATATGCCCCCGAACCCCTTCATTTTCCCTTCTCTTTTCCTTCCTTCTCAGCCATGCCCAGCCCGACAGCCATCTTCGCCGCCTCGCCGCCGCTGCCTCCGTCGCTCTTGGCACCAAAAACCCATCCCCATCCTCCACCTATACCCCCTCTTCACTCTTGCACCATTCCCTTGCCTTAAATCCTCCCCCATCTACCTTCTTTTTTAGCCTAAAGAACCCAACCCAAAAACACCCCTTCCGCCTCTTCTCCATGCAACCTTCGAGCCTCCCCTTTTTATTTTTGCATGCAACTCATGCTGCATAAGTAGTATGAGTTGCTGCATTTATTGGCCATTTTTATTAATAATTTTAAGGTATGATAATATTTAAATTAATTATTTCCTTAAGTAAAATTTACAAAGTCTTATGTTTTGATTTTCTTATTTCTAACATAATAAATATTGATATTATTTTTAGGTATTGGTTTTGCTATTTAAAGCTTGAATCTTTAACCGGGATACTGGT
Source organism: Tamarix chinensis (assembly GCA_030549775.1). Lineage (NCBI taxonomy): Eukaryota > Viridiplantae > Streptophyta > Magnoliopsida > Caryophyllales > Tamaricaceae > Tamarix > Tamarix chinensis. The sequence continues at coordinate 55,296,757 of CM060175.1, forward strand.
AAGATTCAATTTTTGTAGGAATTAAGGTGATCATTAAGCCCCACTTAAACGCATGGATAAACGTATGTTTGCACATTAGGATTTTTAATATGTTATTATGTTTGATATATGGTTGTTAGTATAATTTATATGTTTGCTTGTATTGTTTAATAAAGAGGAAAGTATGCTCTTTTTATGTGCTATGTGTGTAAATGTTGTCTAAGGGAAGAACTTGATTATTAATGAAAGTGTTAAAGTACTTATCCATGTTATTGTGACCATTTATGCATAAATAATATTATTGTGAGCCCGAGGGGCATTTTAGTAATATTCATTGTACTAGATTATAGCCTAATATGTGTGGGTGCTAATATGTATTATGTTAAAATATAATAGTTGGTGGAGTTGGATATTGTTAATGGAGTATTAATATTATTATTCCGTGTGGTAATGATAATTTAATAAAAGTGGTGTAATAAAGGGGGTAAAGTGGTAATTTTGGAGGCAAAAGGGCAATATGGTAATTTTATGATTTAATGGCAAAATGGTAATTTTATAAGCAAAGGGGTATTATGGTAATTTTGGGAGTAAAGGGTAAAGTGGTAATTTTGGGAGTAAAAAGGGTAATATGGTAATTTTATAAGCAAATGGAAAAATGTTAATTTTATAAGTAAAGGGGTATTATGGTAATTTTGAGAGTAAAGAGTAATATGGTAATTTTGGAAAAAAAAGGGCAAAATGGTAATTTTGTAAGGAAAAATAAAAATGGCAATTTTGGATGTAAAAGGGTAAAATAGTAATTTGTAAAGTAAAAGGGGTGTTATGGTAATTTTATAAGTAAAAGGGCATTGTGGTAATTTTGTAAATAAAAAGATATTATGGTAATTTGGAAGTAAGGGGTAGAAGGGTAATTTTGTAAATTAAAAGGATATTTATGGCAAACTTGTGAGTAAGGGATAACTTGGTAATAATGATAACGATGAAGGATAAATTGGTAATTAAATTATGATTATAAAAGGATAATTAGATAATTATGATAACAGAGAAGGGTAATTTAGTAAATTAACCAATAAAAGGGCATTATGGTAATTTTAATAATGGAGAAGGGCAATATAGTAATTATTAGAATGGAGAAGGGTAAATTAATAATTATAAATATGGAGAAGGGTAAATTAATAATTATAAATATGGAGAAGGGTAAATTGGTAATTATAATTATGAAGAATGGTAAATTAATAATTGTAATTATGAAGAAGGATAATTTGGAATTTATAATAATTGAAAAGGGTAAAATGACAATTATAATAATTGAGAGGGGTAAACTGGTAATTATGATAAAGAAGAAGGGTAATTTGGTAATTTATCTAACTAAGGGGGCAATTTGGTAATTTAGCCGACTCAAGGGCAAAATGGTAATCATGATAATGAAGGAGGGTAATTTGGTAATTTATCCGACTCAAGGGCAATTTAGTAATTATAACAAAGGGGAAGGGCAATGCGGTAATCTAACTAACCAAAGGGGAAATATGATAAGTGTAGCAATTATGAGGGGTGAATGGTGATCTAAAAAGCATAGGAGATAACTTGGTAACCTAAACCGAGTAAGGGGTAATTTGGTAAATATGCAACCTAAAGGGTAATATGGCAATTTGTCAATTAAGGAAGGGATGACTTAGCAATTATATAAGTAAGGGGTAAATGAGTAATTTGTATCTGACATGTCGTTGTGATTGTTGAATTTCAGAATATGACTCAAATAACATTGATTAGCAAGGTAAGATTATTTGATAATTAGTAAGTATCATGAGAACGAATCATAATTCGGAATTAGATGAGATTATGATGGCCTTAATGATTTCTCTGTGTTATCTTGGATAACCGCCTGAATAATAAATGACTAATGATATCAGAACGATTGAAAGTGAATAAGTATCTAATTATTGTGCTTTTCATGATCACTTTAATTAAGACACTAATACTAAAAGTGAAAGACCTCAAAATCGAGAATGGTGGCTCTTTAGGGGTTGCTACCCTAAAGTCGTGGTTTAGCCCACGATTATTCTGGTATTTGCTGGTGTGCCTTTGTGCCCTAACCATGACCTATATCTTACTCTATCTAGTTCTATAGACCTAGTTAGGGGGTATGCATACTTATGGATTAGGTGTCCTTGTCGGTAGGGTACTGAGTAGCTTTATGCACTAGTCTGACCAGGGTACCTTTGTGCCCCTGGGTTCATGTTTGAAGGGTACTGAGTAGCTTGTATGCACCGGTACGATCGGTGTACCTTTGTGTCCCGGGTTCTTGATCTCCCATCCGAGGCAAATAAATGGAATTGTTGTGCTAATTAAAGAAAGGAAAAATACTAATCATGAAAGTGGAAGATTAATGAGCTAGGTCTAGTTGAATTATGATATTGAGTACCGATCCACCGGTTATAATAGTGGCCCAAGAGCGTGTTGCCCTGACAAGTGATTATGAGTACCGATCCACCGGATATAATAGTGGCCTAGGAGCATGTTGCCCTGGATGATGTTGATATATATATTTTGATCCATCGACAATAATAGTGGGGGTCCTGAGCTCAATAAAACCAGTCATGGATGTGAATAAGTTATGGAAAAATACTAATCACTTATAGTGGAACACCATGTGATTCGGGGCCAGACCGGTCCACCGACGAATAATAGTGACCAGGAGCGTTTTGCCCTGGAGACCGATCCACTGGCATATAATAGTGGTTAGGTGAGTTCTACCCTATAAGTAACCGATCCACCGGCTATAATAGTGGGGTTCTCGCACTCACATGGATATAAAATCCGATAGATGATTGAATAATGGATTAAGGCCTGAATGTATTGATTTTGCACTATGACATGGCTTAAGCCCTGAAAGTATCGATTGTTCATTACGACCTATTGATATCTGATGTAAATGTTAATTATGTGAATATTATATATACACATCTTGTTATATATACATGTAGTTTTGTATCATGTGTGACATTACAGGCCTGCTTTTAAATGTGACTTTAAAGGGTTACTCGGTACCATAGTACTGAAGGGTTCCATTCGTGGGGCTCTGCCTATTCAATGGGCAGTGTCCCTTGTAGGTCCAATTTTAGGTGCTACTCAAGTGGGCAACGGGAAAGAGCGTAAGGATTATCCGGACTCTTAGGGCTCTCCCTTTGCTTTTACTTTCTAGTTTAAATGTATTCCTTATTCTTGTAATCACCATTGGTGGAATCTATTCTTATAAAATGTTTACTTGCGCTACTCTGATTTAAAAATGGATTGAATTTCTAGCAATTGATATTTTGTTTTGTAGCCTTAGCACTTGGTACAGGAATTGTATGAGTGAACCGGTCTGGTACTAAGTGTGGCAGTAATATCGTTGAAATTCAAAGTTTCATATTTTGCTTCCGCTATTTCTTTTCATGAAACAAAATTTTTCAGTAGTGAATTTTGGGGGTGTTACATCCCTTACATTGAAAACATTTTTTAGTAGACATTTCAATCACATTATTACTATTCTTCTTTGATCTCCATGCAAGTATGCCTTGTTGTATTACTGTTATGAGCTTGAGTGTTAACTTATATTGATATGCTTATCACCATACTACTATGTGACTTCAAGGTATTTCATGACCCTTACTATGTTTTAGGTAGTCTATTTTACCAGTACTACATCATACTAATATTGCACTTTTGTGGTCATTGTGATGATTCGGCTTCTAGTTTGAGGAACAAAGGATGATTTATAGGGATACAATTCTAAGTTAGAATATGATAAGGGTGATGACATGGGTCAGTAGCTGGCCATGTATTGTGGTTGAAGATTTATATTTTTTGCTTCAGAGTTTGCCTAACTAGCTAGATGTGTGTTTTCCGCTATGTTGGGATGTTTTTGTCTTTAGGTTATTTAAACTCTTGGCTTGTATTCCTATATTTTGATTTTTTAAATTCTCATATTCCTTTTTATTTATATTATTGTTCTCATATTCATTATCATTAGTGTTATTGTAATATTATTATAAGCATGCATTTTTTCATTTGTGATTCCATTTTTTCTTGCATTAGACATAGGTTAGATGATGATCACATCTACCTGATGGTTGATGTGATTGTAATATTTTCTAGTTTTGTTTTTCAAAAACTTTAGCATTGCCTTCAAAATAAAAATTTTTGGTTTGAAAATTGGGGATGTTACACCCTAATATCCTTTAGGTGGGTTATTAAGTTTCCTATTAGTCATTATTTATTTTTTTTATTAATCATTTGGTACCTTGTTAGAGTAGTAGTCAAAAGTAGATAGGATTCTATTATTTAGAGTATGGTTTTTTTTATCATTGGTGTGTGCATAAGTATGATGTGATCTAGATAAGATTTTTTGAGCTTTTCCTTTTAAATTTTGGATAATTATTGGTGGGTAATATCAAGCTTTAATTACGTATAAAAGGCTTCATGTAATCATGTTGGTTTTGCATGGTTGAATGAAAGTGATGAAGTTGATTTTTCAATTGAATTTTGTGTGATCTCTTCTCTATTTTGTAAAAATAATAATTTATGAGTGACATATTTAGAAATCATATATATTTTTACTTTTTGGGATAATAGAGATATCTATCTCAAAATTATATAATTAACTCCACCACCATAACCACAATGAATCTATACACACATATATACATTCACATAAAATAACAAATTTTCATTATATTCTACCTTTGAAATCCTAAGTTATCAACTTCCATTAGCGCTTGAATTAACCATGATTATTAGCCATTATTCCATCCCCTAATCATGTCACCAAATCCCTAATTTAAACCCCGTACAATCATCCCCAACCATCCCTTATAAAACCAAACCAAAAAAACCCTAATTCCCAATTCTAATAATCTTTTCTATTCTTTTTTTCATTGAGATATGTTCTCACACCCTCTATTTTGGTGTTGTGTGCACCTTCTACACATCACTTATATTTCACCATTATAGTGTTTATGTTTCACCACTATTGTCTTCATAAGTAATTGTAGTATTCTCTATGTTTTACTATAGTTGCTTCCATGTTTCACCATAGTTTCTTCTATGCCTCACCATTGTTGTTGTTATATTTCACTAATGTTAGCTATGATTTCCTATAAAACTAACTTATCACATTTCACCATAATTGTTTTTATATTTTACCACTATCGTTTTATGTTTCACCATTGTTATCTTCATGTTTCATGATAGTTGTATCCATATTTCACCATTATTGCTTCTATATTTTATCATAGTTGCTTCTATATTTTTCTATAGTAATTATTATATTTCACTGATGTTAATAGTAATTTTTTGAAAAAAATTAAATTATTATGCTTCACCACAATCTATGTTATATTTTATCACTATTTTATTATGTTTCACTATAATTGTATATATGTTTTACCATTGTTTCCTCAATGTTTCACTAAATTTGTCTTCATCTTTCACAAAGCTACTATTATTTTTCACCCATGTTAATTGTGTTTTTCCCAATAAAATAATTTTTTCATATTTCACTATGATTACCTTCATGTCACCACTACTATGTTATGTCTCATTACTATTTTTCACCATAATGTGCTTTGCCAAAATTGGATAAAAAATTCAAGAATATTATAATATATCTTCTTTTTTATAATATTTCTAAGAGAAATTTTAATTTAAAAAAATTATTAATACACACTATGGCCTGTAGACATCATAAAGAACAATCATCTCCCATTTAGACTTGTGCAAAATCAGGGCGGCCCACCCAACTAGCCTAACTTGACTCACTCACAACCATAAGCTAAGCTGACTTATAAGACCCATGCATTTAATTTGGTCTCTTTTATTTTAGGTCCAATTAAGTACGGGTCAACATTTTAAAATGTATGAAATCTGTAGACTTTTATCATCTTGAAATCTATAGACATTTATGAACTTTAGTATTCTTGGATTTATTATTTGTCTATTAAATAACTCTCATTTAACACTATCCTCGGGGCGATGGCTTATATTTTAATAATTGTTTTCATAACAATATGTTTTCAAATTAGTTATTTTTGAGATAATGTTGATATAAAGTTATAATAAATGATAGCATGAACCATTTTTTTTTACTCTTTTCCTCCCCCCTTTTTTTCTTGAAGTCGAATTAAAGTGTTAAGAAAATAATATCAAATTAAAACTTAAGTCAAAAGTATTCTTACATGAAAAAATGATGTTAAATAAAAGATAATGACATGATAAATATTGTCATCCCTATAAAATAGTTTATATCTCAATATAATATTTACAAGTGAAAATTGGATAAGGTAAGACATAGTATATATATATTTTTAATGAAATCTATTTAAGGAAGTACAAAAATTAGTATACCCATTCATGTTAATTAAAAAATTACTTGTAAAAATAGCAAAAATCATCAGCTAATAAATAAATAAATAGAAATATATATATAAATTCTCAAGACCCATGGGCTAACTCAACTTGATGTAGTCCTATATTGGCCTAAATTAAACAGGATAAAAATATATTTACAAATTATTAGGGTGAGTCATGACCCGATCTACTTGGATCCGTATTAGGCCCATTTCCGATCTGGTTCTAATCGGTAAGTATTTCCACCATGACTGCTCCAACGTCATAATCCCATAGTTTATACGTCCTCAGTGGAGAAGTGAATTTTTCAGAGTAAGCACCCACTTACATTGTGAGGCCACTTACAGTGTGAGGCCATCTTTGTTTGCGTCTAGTTGGGAAAGATTCAATTAAGTATTAAAAATACATTGATACAACAATCGTTGAAAGTTGCTTCAAATTATGGGTCTTTAAGATTGACTTACAAGGGTTTTGTGATCCCTTTAGCGATCAGGCAGAAAAGTAAACAGGATTGAGGAATATAAAAGTTGAATTTTATTTTTTTTCCTGAAAGGTGAACTTTGAACTTTTACGTAATCAAGTTTACGGAATTTTAGTGCTCGACAGCAATAGCAGACTTTTTAGTTGTGTCGGACGTTTGAAACATTGACCTTTAATTTATTAAAATAATACTTGCGAAACACAATACATATTATATGTCTCTTTTAAAGTATTGTTAAATGATTTCTTTGAGAGAAGCCGGAGACCTTTTTTTTATAATTAATTTTATATTTTTCATATTTATTTGTTATATTCACATTTAGGTTTTAACTCATATAAATATATCTTTCTAATTATAATTTAAAATTTTGATTTATAGTAATTGATTTGATATTTGATTCAGAGCAATGACAATAAGAAGTGTCCATATTTTAGTCCGGACTTTAAAAATTGGGTTTTGCTATGGACCAAATACAATGCTAGTCGGTTTTTGACTTTATTATATACATACCAAAAAGATCGTCGCTGTATATGTTGAAGAAAAAAGTTTGATCATTAATTTCTTCTAAAATATAAAATATTAAACATTAAAAATATGATGATTATATTTGTATTATTTTTTTTATACTTTTATGAATATATATTAAAATATATTAATTGTCAAACTTTATCTTCAAAATATGTAACGTTAATCTTCTCAATACAAAAAAGTTAATATTTTTTTTTAAATCTAGATATTTGGTATGGTTTGGTCCGATCTAAACCTAGTTTTAATTATTCAAGATCTGTGAGGAGGGATTTTTTTTGTTAAGATTAAGTTACTTAAATTACTTTTATTTACCTCAACTTAGCGTTTATTGTATATTTCCCACAACTCTCTATTGTTCCCCATCTTTTGCCAAGGCTATCGGCCACACATTTAAATTAGAGGATGAAAAACATGTTACATAATGGGGAAAAAATCTTACAGGAATTTGCAATCAAGCATCTATAGTAGCGTAGACTTAAAATGATATAATCTCGTGCATACAAGTAAGATATTTAAGGCAATGGGCTAATCAATATTATCTTAGCTTTATCAACCTCTAACCTTGTATGAAGTGATACCGAACGAAGTCAATAATCAAATTTTTACTAGTATCATTATTTATCTTAGTTATTTTGTAAAATTACTACAAATTAGTAATTTAGTAAAATTATAATTAATAATTTAGTAAATTGTACTATTGGTTATTCAGTAAATAATCTCCTATTTAAGGATTGTATAAGTCTGCATTATAGTAGTTTAGAGAAATATTTTGAAAAAGCTATCCATTGAGATTAGGATTATGTCATCATGCCTTTAACTTTGGATCATTGTAATCTCTCATAAGTTTGATCAAAACCTTACCTCATTATGCTGCCCTCTTATCCAAGTTTGGAGTTATTCATTAACCAATGGACGGCGTGTCAGTCAATCCCTCTCTTCTCCAAGTTTGGAGTTGTAATCAAGGGTGGTTTGTCCTTAAACAATAATTTTATTTCATTTTATTTGAATGTGATTATGTTGTTACTAATATTCATTTATTTTCCTTAATCTCCATTTGACTTATGTCAAACCCATAGTTAGGTTCTTATCATTTCTATCAAAGCTTGGGTTCGATCCATCTTTGTTGCCGCTTATTGTCCTCTTCACCCAAACTCTTATAATAATCTTATCATACAGCCTTCTTCCCGCTGTATTAAATTGGAAGTGGATATATATGTATCTCATGAACTGCACATGACCAGATATTGCTAATGCAGTTAATAGGCTAAGTTGCTATACCAATAGTCCTAGTAGAGAACATTGGAAGTGATCATTAGAGTTCTAGGATATCTAAACCACATTAAGAACTTTGGATTGTAGTATAAAAGAAATCTTGAAGTGGTAGAAGGCTACACTGATGCCAAATGGATATTAGATTCCAATGATTCTAAGTCCACTAGTGGATATGTATTCACACTTGGAAGTTGTGTAATATCTTGGAAGTTATCAAAACAAACTTGTATTTCAAGGTTGACGATGGAGTCTGAATTTATTGATTTAGATAAAGCCAGGGAAGAAGCTGATTAACATAGAGACTTCCCAAAATATATCCTATATTGGGAAAACCCGTGTCAACCATATGTATCCATTATGATATCCAATTTGCAATTGGTAGGGAACGAAGTAAGATATACAATAGTAAGTATAGACATATTCATCATAGACATAATACTATTAGGAGGTTGCTTTCTAGTGGAATTATCTTAATTGACTATGTAAAATCAAAAGATAATATTGTAGATCAACTTACTAAGCCATTAACTAAAGAGCAAGTGAAAAGATCATCAAGGGGAATAGGCTTAGAGCCTATGGATATATAGAGTCTTCATGGTGGCAACCCAACCTAACTAAATGGAGATCCTATGATCTAGGTTCAATGGGACAACCAAAATATGGATGACTCAACATTACATTAAGGAACTTTTTTCCATTTACCCATTCCTATGATGAAACAATGTAAATAAGAGGATAAGCTTAAGCTAAGATTTTAATGATATCTATAAATTGATATGTTCAAGTGGAATATCTAAGGATACAACAATTAGAAGATCACCTACATGAGTAGAAAGGGGTTGCTTCTATGAGAATTTTGTAAGTTTAAATTCTCTAAAGCACTCATGGAACCAGGAGGTATTTATGGCTAAAACAAACACAAATGTGAGAACCAAATATGCTTAAAGAAATTTAGTGTTTTCTATTTTCTTGGTTTATACTAGACGGATAACTGTTCAAGGAGACTTGCCCACTAATTAGCCAATAAACTCGATAGAAATTCATTATGAAAAGTTCAAAGTCTTAGGCTACTTATCCAAATGCAGTTTTCTTCTCTTATTCAATTAGTATGGAATGAAATTTTGAGTTTATCTTCCCTAAAGGGGATGGATGTATTCCAAGAAAGATATTATTACCTTATAAAAGGGTAATGTGAGAGATATCAATTAAATTATGATATTAACATTTTTAATGGAATAAATTTACAATACAATCTTGTGGAGGATTGTTGTATTAAATTGTAAGTGTGTGTGTGTACATATACACATACATACATACATATATATGTAAGTGTGTGTGGGACATGGTGAAAGGCATATACATTGATTTTACATGGTACTCATACATCAAATAGTGTAGTATTTTTTTTTTGGCATGAACCACTCTTGGTCATGTAAGAAAGACAAAGAAAAGGTAAGTAATTGGTTTACTATCAATTTCTTGAAATGACACATTATTTATTATGCCACATTCGACATTTTTTTATTAACTGTATAATGACACAATTCTACATCACCAAACCAAGCGTGCACAATTCTGAAGTGGGTGTTACTCTAGTAATTGTTATCGAGAGTTGTGATTATTTAGAAGAGTCGTGTTCATATAGACAATCACTTAAACATCTATAAATACCCCTATAGTCCACCAGATTAAACAATTTTTTCTAGTATCAAAATCAGAAATAATTTCTTCCTTTCTAGTTAATATCTCTATCTATTTGTCTCATTCTACAATGACTAATTGAGTATTAAGCATAAACATTGGTTTCGCCGGACTCTTATCAAACTGGTGTGCTAATTTTGATAAGAACAAAAAAATATGTTCTATCCTGGGAGGTAATTGTTCACAACTTTGGACACCATAGGAGTAACAAATTTATTTTAAGGATACAGCATGAATTCAGTAGGCTCGGATATCAATTTAACTTTTTTCATCTTCTATTATTATTTTGGTTAATTAGGTACGTCTATTATTGTTGTTGTTATTATTTGTTAATAGTATTTTATCTACTTATTTATTTAAATACCATAAAATTCTTTATTATACGTATAATATACATCCAACAATTCCAATAAAAAAATAAAGAAAGAAATGTTTCCTCACTATAACACTACTCTCCACGTGCAGCAACCATCGATCATCAATGACAAAGACACTCATTTGTGTTCATAAGCATTGAAATCTTGAAGAGTAATTGAAAATGAACATGTGCA
>CM060175.1:55908155-56090655 GCA_030549775.1 Tamarix chinensis
GAATTTTGATTTCGCACTCTGATTTCTATCTTATTATTGATTCATGATTCTTTAGGCACACTCTAATTTTAATGTATGATCTTTCGAGTTCTTTTATGAACTGTTGGTTTGAGATTAATGTAAATCTTTTCTTAGCCTTATAACTTGGTACTGGAACGGTCGGAGAGAACCAGTCTGGTACTAAGTGTGGCGGTAACATCCTCAGTATTCACGGGTTTTAATTTAAATATTTCTATTGTAATTTCTTTCGTTTTTTAATAAAAAAAGTAGTGAAATTTTGGGGGCATTACATTAGTATTTAGTTAGTGTTACTATTATTATATTATTATTTTATCTATAACCCTAATCTTAGAATAAATTAGGAAATAATAGTATTTTTGGTAGGAGGGAACCTAATCCTTAGTTTTTTCCTCGTATAGGTGAGACCAGTCATAACCTTAAGGAGGCATAGGAGCATGCTCTAAGACTAATGTTGTATTAGGTAAGGGTGTAGCTAAGGCCTTATGTGTGTAATGCGTTTTGTATGCCTTATATGCCATGTGTCATGATATGTTATGTATCTTATGCTCATCGTTATAACTATTTTATGTATAGCGTAGCTTGAAGTTGAGGTATTCTCATGTGTTAACATGTATAAGCTGTGATTATGATGAGGTGTGTTGTGACCCTTTAGGACATGCATGCTAGGAAAAGTAATGTGATGATATAGGGTGAAAGGATGAAAAAGGGAAATGGGGAAGTAAATTGACTAAAGAGGAATAAGTTGACCAAGAGATGCGGATTTGACCAAAATATTTCATGATCCATGATGGGAGAATCTAGGGTTTGCATGGAAGAATCTAGGGTTTTACATGGGAGAATCTAGGGTTTGCATGGGAGTTCGGGGTTTTGCATGAAAAAGATTAAAGGGTTGCATGGGATGCATACACCTGCATGGGGGTGAATTTTACGTATGGAAAGTTGATTTGGGGTGTGAGGAAGGTAATGGAAGAGTTGTTTGGGTGATTGGAGGCCTTGAGAGAAAAATAGTACGTGGGACAGTATAAGAGTGCATATGAGACCGAGGCTTGGTGTAACACCCCCAAAATTCACTCCTGAAAAAAAATTTTTTTGAAAGAATAAAGCGGAAGCTAGGAGAGAATTTGGGGAATGCTACCACCACATCTAACACAAGATAGATGTCCACCATCTATCTCATGCTAGATGCAAGGCTAAAACCTGTCAAACAAAACTTTAAACATCAATGCCGTAAGGATAAACTCCCACAAGGAGATATCCACAGGCAGATGGCAAGTGAATCAATTCACTAAATAAAATCATCGCTGAATCAATCGGCGGAACCTGTGAAATAAATCCGAATTTTAAAAGCTTATCAGAGTACGAGAAATTGAAAGTTAAATTACAATACCCTTGATATTTTAAATACAACACTTGAAACTTCCAGACATAAATACAGTTAAACAAGACCAATCCCGATAGATCGAATTCCGGATTGCCTACTCTCTCAAGTCAAGTCTTCCACCCAAATATAATATTCGAACTGAAACCTGCACAAGAGATCTGCTCCCCACCATCAGTGGATCATCACATGACCCATTCAACCAAGGTAGCATCAGTACGGGTCCGGTATTGAGTAAATCAATACTACCAAACTCATGGAAGGAAGCATAAAACACATAAGATACAAGCGTACAAGAAATCACGATAGCATGCTAAGTAACACCAATCTAACAATCCAATGATAATCATTATTACATCCGATTTTATTTATTTACGATGAGTTCAGGGACCCCACTATTCTTAAACCGGTGGAACGGTCTGAAGCACCTCTCGGGGACAACACACCCGAGCCACTATTATCATCCGGTGGAACAGATCCTACACCTCTCAAGGCAAAACGCTCCTGAGCCACTATTCTGAACCGGTGGAACGGCTTGAAGCACCTCTCGGGGACAACACACCCGAGCCACTATTATCATCCGATGGAACGGATCCTACACCTGGTCCTGACTCACGTAATCTTCCACTTTAAATAATTAGTGTCTTATTCATTACTTAATTCATATCATATTCTTGTTCACGATGAGTATAGGGCCCCACTATTCTTAATCCGGTGGAATGGACTGAAGCACCTCTCAGGGACAAGTCACCTGAGCCACTATTATCGTCCGGTGGAACGGACTCTACATCTCTCAGGGAAAAATGCTCCTGAGCCACTATTCTAAACCGGTGGAACGACTTGAAGCACCTCTCGGGGACAAAACACCCGAGCCACTATTATCGTCCGGTGGAACGGACCCTACACCTCGGCCCAACTCACGTGATCTTCCACTTTAAATAATTAGTATCTTATTCAATGATTTTAGCCGACCAATAACCAGGCCCACATAAATAATTCCATGCATAAAGATACAACATAGAGTATCAAATAATTTCAATCAATATTCAACCATTCACATACTCAAATACATACCATATTCAAGTGTTATATTAACACATATTGGCATTGAGGCTATGAATTCATACATACATAAAATTACCACACAGAAAACAACATACACTGGACAAGATTAAATGATCAATAAGCATAGTCATCACCTTCCACTCGGAACAGAAATACATCCAGATTCTATCATAAGTAAAGGTAAGTAATGACTTACCTCAAACCCGAAGCTAGCTAAGCAAATTGAAAAATAGGGATAGCTATCGAAAGCTCGACAATCCACGAGAAAGTTTTCCTAGATCGCCGATAGAAATCGGAACTAGGTTAGAAACCATCTTATCAATTAATAATTCACATATTCTAATTAAATAAACACACACGAACACAAACTATCTTTATTGGAAAACGTGTCCAAAATTTAGGACTCAAGAGCATAGCTCTATTAAGATTTAAGATTAAAATATAAATCAAATGATTTAAAACCGAAAGACAGAAATCGATTTGATAAAAGTCACACAACACAATCGATTTTATAAAACAATCCCTGAAGATTAGGGTTTTTAAATGCCTAAACTACGAATCGACCAAATCACATTTATTATCTCAAATTGGTAGTTTTAAAACACAATTAAACTAATTTTAGATGAATCTAGAAAATCAATTTCAACAAAACAATCTTCCTGGTAGCCAATTTAAGATGATCCGTTTTCAAAATTAGGGTTTTAAAGCCTACGACACAAACTTGGGTAATTCAAATCAATTAATTCCAATTAAAGGTATTAGAATACAATTAGGATCATTTCAACTACTTCTATAAATTTAATTTTAGAAAAACAACTATACAAATAACCAATTTCATAATCTCACTTGAAATCTAGGGTTTTAGGCCCAAAAATGCGATTCGGTAAAATTCTATAAATTTAATCAAATTGAAAGTTTAGAAATGCAATTAGACACATTTTATAACATATAAAAAAATCAATTGATCAAAACCGCTAAAAGAAATACCCAATTTAGCACAATTAGGGTTTTTGAGCCCGGAATACAAATCCGATCAATTCTTGCTAAAATATATAAATTGACGGTTCGGAAATGTAATTAAATATATTCTAATGTAAATTATATAATCAATTGAATAAAGCGACCAGATTACACAATCCAATTTAGTTCCGTAAGAGATTTGACCTAAAAATCCAATTCCGATTAATTACATATAATTTTTCCAAATTAACACTTCCGATATGAAATTAAATACATTTCAAACGATATTGTAAAATCAATTGAGCGGAACGACTCAATTACGCAACCCAATTTCAATACACACGAATTTTGACCTAGAAATCAAATTCCGATTGATTCCGCATAAATTTCTCAAATTGACGGTTCCGACATGAAATTAAATATATTTAAAAATATATTATATAATCAATTTATCCAAAATCGCCAAATTGGACGGATCCGAAAAATTCGGGCATAACCTGGCCTAAAATTCAATTTCCCAAATTTTCAACACAAACCATACAATTAACATATCCAAATCAATCTTACAACACATATATACATAATACAACAATTAATTTAGCTTATCACAAGCTAAATCACACTCAATTAATCAAATTAATATTAGGGTTTTCGAAAATTTATACCAAACGAAAATCAACGAATCGGGATAAGGGAAGGCCGGAGGAGCTTCGTCGGAGGCCGCAGACAGCTCGCCGGTGGTCAGCGAGGCTCGCCGGTGACTGGGCGATGGCGGCGCAGCCTGCGTTGATGCTCGTCGCTGCTGCAGCGTTCGGTGGCTGCTACGGCTTCGATGGCTCCTGCTGCGGCTGTTGCGCAGCTGCGGCGTCGTCGGTGGTGGCGTATGGCAGCAGGTTGGAAGTCGGCGGCCGACGAAGGAGGAGCAGGGAGGAGGAGGTCGGGGCTGGGGTTTCTGGTGCAGAGAACAGGTCGGGAGCAGGGGAGACGGGAAAAGGAAAGAGAAGAGAAAAGGAAAGAAGAGGGGGGTCGACCAGATTGGGGTTGCAGGTTTTTTTTTTTTTTTTGCAGATACGCACATATAAATAAATACTAACATCTAAAAATATTGTTGGAAAAATTTATCTAAAATTTATTTAACGAAAAATTATTTCGTAAGGTTTCGAAGGCTTAAAATCAATATAAAAGCTATATACAGAATTTCAGAAGTATTTTCGGAAGAATTTACCAACGAACGTAAAAATTTATATTATTTACAGAATAAAATTATAAGACCTCGAAATAATATTTAAAACCATAAAAGTAAATATTTAAATTAAATTCTAATAAACCGAGACTAATTTAAATAATCTCCGAAATCAATTTTCGTAAACCAAAAATCGTAAAACGGAAGAAAATTAATTCCGGAAAGAAATTCACAAATAAACTCCGAAAATCTTTTTAATTTAAAACTTCCCGAAGATATTAACGATTTTTAAAAACGAATAAATTTAAAGTCGGAAATATTTTCTACGGATAAAATTATTAAAATAACTTTAACTATTTAAACCGAAATTTTATAATTTAAATAATATATTTCGTTAACGAAATATAACTCCAAAATAAAGTCGTAATCACACGACGAAGTTATAATCGAAAACGAATCTAAAATATTAAAAATCAAAACACGAGAAAGAAAGGGAATATATATTTTTAACCGAAAATCGAAATCATAAGAATATAATAAAATCATGGTCGTGAATGAATTTGTCCAGAATGGTTCGCAACGACAACGATTAATTAAATTCAAATATGAATTTGAAATCGTCGATAAATCCATAAAACAAATCAAAATTAAAATAATTAAATATTTACCTCAAATTACGCTAATAAAATCATTAGGCTTAATAAAATTAGATTTTAAAAATACGGGGTATTACACTTGGAAGGAAACCCTAATATGAGGAGGTGGTAAAAAGGAAAAATAAATGAGGGTGAGTGGAGTATGAGATGAGGATGGAAGATTATCATGTGAGGGATGAGCATGAGCGTCATGGAAAAATAAAAATGGAAAGTGATAAATGGAGAGGTGACATGTGGAAGTGAGGATGTTAAGGTTTGGCGTGGCCAACTAGGGTTTTGTGTGGCCACCTAGGGTTTCGTGGTCACACATGTACTTGGTGAGTAAAGTGAGATGATGAGAGTTGAATATAATGATTGTGATGTGTGGGGTGTTAAAATAGTTTGGGTTGTGTGAGGTGGAGAAGGATGGGCTGCATAGGCCCAAATTAGGGTTTCTAAAGAAAATCCTAAAGTGAGGGAGTGAGTGGACTTGGAGGTGTAAAGTAGTGGGCCTTGACCCACACACTTGGGAGTTGGGTTTCTTCCCTTTTCTCCTCTTTGCTAAGAAAAATAGAATCATGATCTAGTTTTCTCCTCTTTTTGTGTATGCATTGTATTCCTTTTCCTTCCTCTAATCTTGATTTTAGTTCTCTATTTCTTTTCTTAAGCATGGTATAATTAATGTTGAGAAAGGTTGAAGATTTTAGCCTTTTCCTTTAACTCCCTATTTTTTTTTAGAAAAAGTACGTGTTTTGTGTGATTATTCTTTATTTGATTTTTCCTTGATATTAATGAAGTTTTGAAAGATGATTTTTAATCATTTTAACTTTGATTTTCTTAGGAACCGAGGTTATGCTAGATAGCCATAAAGTAGGAGCTTTTGTGTTAGAAGAGTTTCTTCAAGGTAAGTCATTATTATCTTTAACATAAATGGGGTTCTATAGTTTATTGAGATTCCATATGTTTGGTGTATATGTGAGTATGATCTAATTTTTATTCTATAATATGAGCATGTGGTATAACTCTTTCTACATTAGTATTGTTTGATTTCTCTAATTTTATACATAATTTAGCCAATTGAGCATGATTCGTTTAAGCATTTATATTATTATGTACCCATGTGATTTTATGTGTACAACATTTATTGTTATGTGTGTGATGATATAGAAGCATGCTAGGATTAATATATTAAAGTGTGGTAAACGTTGGTGTGTATATCGTAAGTCTAGGTAATGGTTTACCTTGACCAATCGATCGGTTTCTTGAACCCATCGACTAGTTGTGTGAGCAATCGAATGATTTAGAGATTTGGATAGGTTGGTCGTGAGATCAGTTGGTTGGTTTTTATGAACAGTCAACCAGTTGGTCAAATCCATCAATTGGTTTCTCTATAGACCAAAATGCATTAGTCTCTCCTTAAACCCATTGATCGATTGGACCAAACCAGTCAACTAGTTTCTACGACCAGTCGATCGGTTTCTCAAACCCATCAATTGGTTTCTCTACAGGCTAAAATGGGTTGATATTTTCTTAGACCCATCGACTGGTTCCTATGAACAGCCAATCTACATGCTAAAATGGGTTAATAGTGGAATTTTCTTGTCTTTGATGTTATTACTTGGAAACACCCATTTGGTTATGAGTGGATTTTATGGTGATTTATAATATCACTAGAAAATACATATACCAATGGTATAAGATTTCATTCAAGCCTTTTTCTCTAGCTCTCGGGGTTGCTGTCAGGAGTTTGTGGATTGGTTGCCTTATGATTATAATTTTTCACGTGGTACCTATTTTCTTTTCTATCAAGTTGCATTTGGTAGAGGGTATGTGTATATCTTTGAGGTTTAGGATTATGCTGTAGTAGGCCGACATGAAATCAGTGTCCTGTGCAGGTGGGTGAGATATCCCAGTACAAGCCCCCTATCACTTCGTATTGTTTATTTCTTATGCGGGTGTGACATCCCACATTATTATCCCTCGCGGTGGAAACATTCAATGTGTGATGGGTGAGGTATCCCAATACAAGCTGCCTTAGTGTACTTCAACCGCGTGTAGTGGGTGCGATATCCTGATTTGTGTGAGCCCTCGCTATAGGTGCCCTCGATGTGTGGTGGGTGTGGAATCCCTAAAAAAATCCCATTAGATGTATCCTAACCCCATGTGATGGGTGTGGTATCCCATTGTGATTATTTATGCTACCATGAATTTTGTTCATGGTGCAAAATTGGGTGCAGCCGAATGAACCATCTTATTAACTAGAATTTGTGTAGTCACTAAAGAAGGAATTCTAGTATAGTTGATATTGTATGGATTATGATGTATTTATCATATTTTATACTTCCATGATTTCCATGCAAACATGTCTTGTTGTACTACTATTTGATATTAAGTGTTAAGTTTTACCAATATGATATCACCATACTATTATAGAACTTCAATGTGCTGCATGAGCTTTACTATGTCTTACCATTACTTCATCGTATTGATACTACACTTGTGTGGTCACTATAATGATCCAACTTCTATTCCAAGGAGATGAGGACGATTTGTAAGGTTACGACTCTCAGTTAAAGTATGCCAAGGATGATAATGTGGGACATTAGTAGGTCATTACTTGGGATTGGAGGTTTATGTCTATGCCTAAGAGTTAGACTAACTGGTTAGAAGTATTTTTCCCATTGCGTTGGAAAATTTCGTATTTTCAATTAGTTAAACTCTTTAGTTGATTTCCTGTATTTGGTTTTGTAAACTATCATACTCATTACATCTATAATATTGTTCTCGACCTTATTATCTCGCATAGTTGCATTTAAATTACGAGCATGCATCTTTTCATTCACCGTTCTGTTTTGCCTTGCATCAAGCATGTATTAAGTGATAATCACATACCATTCATGGTTGATGTGGTGGTAACACTCCCCAATTTAGTTTTACAAATGTTTTTACATTGTCTTAAATATAAAATTTTTTGATTAAAAAATTAGGGGTGTTACAAATAATTTGTTACTCATTTAGCAATAGTAAAATGTAGTCTTAAAAGTTTTAATTAATAGAATTATCGAGATTCAATCAAGCTAAAGACATTAGTCAATTTCACTAATAGATTAAATCTTTTTAGAGTCATGCTCTCTAACATAAGTAATTTAAGTTCTCATATTAAATGTATTATCTATTTTTAGCATCTTTTTGCCAGCATTAAAAAAATTAAGTAGAGAATTTATCACAACGACAACAAAAAGTACTAATCAGAATATTATCTCAAGCATGGTATAAGTTTGTATTTGTATCTTATCAAGGCCTTGTCGTCGACCCGATAGTTTTTTATAAGGAAAGTTGAAAATATTTTTTAATATGGTTAGGTAATTAACGTCCCACCAAATTTATAAAATATTTGTTTTCTACGGTAATAATTCACTTTAAAATTGTTGGAAAATTATCAATACATGAGAGAATTGGATAATTAAGAACTTATCTGGATATTGCTGATTGTGACATTGTTATATACTGTAATTTGCTTTCATATTGTTAGTTTTAATAACTGTATAGAATCAAACTAGGAAATAGATGTGTTGCGTTAGAAAGTTTATGAATTTGCCAATATTAAAATTTGAGAATATGTAGCATTCCGCCATAGTATTTGAAATACCCCTAAAATATTAGTTTTGAGAACTGTAGTTTAAAAGGGTTTATTAGGAAAATTAATTAAATTAATTAATTTTATTATAATAGGGAGAAATTATTTAGGGCAAATTAAGAAGAAATTTATAAATATTTTTATAAGGGAAATTTTGGGTGTTTTACTAATTAAAAAGGAATTTAGGAAAAATCTTTTAAAAATCCTAAATTAGTCTAAAAAGAAAATTTATTATTATTTTATTAAAATATTTTATTTTTAATACCCAAAATATTTAGATTTATTTAATTAATTCTCAACCCGTATATTTTTTCTTTTCCCCTTTTCCCTTTCTCTTTTTCTTTCTTCCTTTTTCTTTCTTTTCTTACTTTTTCCCTTCTTTTCTTTTTCTGGTAGGGCCTGTCGTGGCCCGTTTCCATCACCCTGTTCGTTCGGCACGACCCAGGAGAAAATGATGCTCCTTCTTCCCTTTTTCCCCGGAATGTTGCATTCCATTTAAAACTTTTATAAACGGTGTCGACCCGGTTCTTCCTTCTTTTTTCTTTTCTTTCTTTTTTTCCTCAGTTGGTCGGTCCAGTCTCTTCTTCTTCCTTCTTCCTCCTCCCCATCAACCTGCAATTCCGTCAGCCATGAAAATGGCGCCGCCGGCTATGCTCGTTTTGACTGGATGTTTCTTCTCTCTTTCCCTTCCCCCTGAATCGCCGTTCAACATGATCTAACCCACCTTCCTTATCTTCCGCGCAAAATCCTCCTTTTCCTACGTGAAGAAGCTGCTACAATTTGAATTGGTACCGACCAATTGGTGCCACCGGCTACCCAAACCCTACCTGCATTACCCTCTTACTGACCCTTAGAACCCTACCCTATCCTCCAAACTCTATAAATACCCCTTATTTGGTTGATCTCGAAGCTTTTTCCCAAAACCCTAGGCCTTTACCCCTACGCACCACCGCAACTTCAGACACCCTTTCCTCCACTGTCAGCCAACTACGCTGTCTGCTCTACCTACCTAATTCTTCCCTGCACCGCCCTCTAACTAACTAAACCACCCATCTCTCTCAATTCTTCCAGCACAAGCCACCAGAGTCGTGCAAAGTTTCTTTCCCAACCAACTAAATTTTTACACCTGCCACCCTTCGCATCACCGTCCACCACCACATCTGCCTCTATCACTGCCTCCTACACCACCCAAAAATAGCTACCAACCCTTCTCCATCTCACCCTACCATTCTTTTCCCTTTCTTCCTTTTCCTCCTCTATTTTTCTTCTTCTCTTCATTTCAGCCACCACCACTACCGTGGTGCACCACCGCTAATTGTTGCGCCACCACTCTCACTTTACTCCATTCAGTCTAGAATACCACCAACACCTCAACCTCCACCTTTATTATCCATCTCTTCTCCTCAAATCTCAACTTTTTCCATTTCTTTCCTCTTTTTCGACCACCGCCGCCACCGCTGATGCCACCTATCTCCGCCAGCCTAAGGTGGAGCCCTAAGCCCTCTCATCCCTTCTTCCCTATTTATTTAAGCTTACTTTATTTTATTTCAATTTTAACTATTATTCGAGTGTTATTATTATTATTATTATTATTACTATTATTAGGTTCAATATTATTATTATTATTATTATTATTATTATTATTATTATTATTATTTCTTATCAGGGTCGAGACCCTATTTAAATTATTTAGAATATCATTTTTGTATTATCATCATCATCATCATTATTATTATTATTATTATTAATTTAGAGGGCTGAAGCCCTATTTTATTTAACTAGTGCGAATACTGCTACTTTTATTATTATTATTATTATTAATATTAATATTAATATTATTATTATCATTATTATCATTATTATTATTAATGTTATTATAAGTATTATTATTATTATTATAAGTATTATTATTATTATTATTATTATTATTATTATTATTATTACTACTACTACTACTACTATTATTACTAATGGTATTTTTACTATTTTGAAGTAGGGTCGAAAACACTACCTTATATTATTTTCAGTTTAAGTTATTTTATTATTGTTATTATTATTATCATTATTATTATTACTATTTTGTATTTTTGATCATTATTTCATTACTATTATTAGTACTATTTTTATTAATAATGTCTTAATGATATTATTAGCATTATTTTGGTAAAGGGTGGAATCCTTATCTCACCATCCGTTTTGAATCATATTAATATTATTACTAGTTTTTTAGTATTATTTCTTATAGTTATTAGGTTGTGTAAACATTTTAGTAATATGATGGTATGTAAAGTATGTAAAGTGTGTAAAGACATGTATATTAGGTTGTGTAATATGACAGTATGGAGTGTAATGATGTGGGGTTGATCTAGGTGATATATGACCATGCGTGGGGGAATCTAGAGTTTGCATGGAAATCTAGGGTTTCACGTGGGAGCATAGGTTTTGCATGAAATAGTACGAAGGCTTGCATGAGAGTAAATTTTACGTATAAATAATTAATTTGAGGTGTGAGGAAGGTGGTGAAAGTGTTGTTTAGGCGTTTGCATGTGTTGAATGAAAATAACATATGGGATAGTATAAAGACATATAGGAGACCGATCTAGGGTTTTGTGTGGTGGTTAGGGTTTGGTTTGGCTTTTTGGGGTGTATGTGGCTGTGTGTATGTCTGTTGAAGTAAAGTGTATCAGTGAGGAAGTGAATGGGTAGGTGGTGAAAAAGTAGTGCGCTTGGGTCCACATGTGAGGAAAATGGACTCTAATGTAAGTCTAGTATGAGGGAAGGATAATGGGCTAGGTTAGGAGTTTTATGAGATTATGAGTGAGACGGGTCCCTTGGGGGGAATAAGCGTGGAGGAAGTTAGTCATGCATGTCTAGGGTTAAAAGTTGTGAATAAAATACTTAAGATATTAATCATGTAAAGTGGAAGAGTATTTAGCTGGGCCTATACCGATACATCGACATAATAGTGGTCAGGTACTATGGCATCCTGGAGACCGATTCACCGGCGTATAATAGTGGTAGGGTATTTCATCCTAAGTGACCGATCCACCGGATAAAATAGTGGGGGATCTTGAGCTCAATAAACCAAACCCTACAGATTGCTAAGATATGTAAAAGACATTAATACTTACAGTGGAACATCATGCGAGCAGGAGCCAGACCGATCCACCGACATAAAATAGTAGTAGGGTATGTTACCCTAAGTGACCGATCCACCGGCTAGAATAGTGGCCAGGAGTTGGAGTGCCCTGGAGACTGATCCATTGGCTAAAATAGTGGGGTTCCAACTTCCCGTACTTGTGTGGACTTGATAAAGAGTATGGTGTGAAAAGAATTCCGATAAAAGATTAATTAAGTAATGAATCTGTATTATAAATGGGTCTTTGTATTTTTACCTGAATGATCGTATGCCTTTACGTTATCATGTTGGAATTTATTCCCTTTTATTATTCTGCATGGTTTATGTGAATTTTGTGTGTTAGCCTTAGTGCACGGTTACCTTACTCAATACGTAGCGTACTGATCACCCTTTTTATGGGTACTACTCATTCCCACGAGCAGGAGGCTCATCTGACGTGTTGCAGGTAGGAGATGCCTTCTTTGATGATATTGATGTCTATGGGGCATCAGGCATGGGTGAGTGTTGATTATGGGCCGGATTAATCTTCGGAGTGGTGTGGTTGGTTTTCCCCTTCAAATGCTATTATTATCCTTATTAACCTTTTAGCTATGTTTTGAATTCCAAAAACAATTTTAACGTCATAGATATCTTTCCACTTTAAGAAACTTTCTCTCATACTTCAGTTATGTAATAATTCATGCATACTATGATTATTGTATTTGAGAACCTTGATTTATGTATTGATATGAGTTGATGGAAATATTTTCTTAGCCTTAACACTTGGTATTGGAAGGATAGGAGTGAACCAGTCAAGTACTAAATGTGGCGGTAGCATCCCCAAAATTTACGATTTTTAAATTTAGAGGTTTTTGTTTTAAAAAAATAGTAAATTTGGGGTGTTACAGTATTCCACTACCCTGTAAGCATATTAGATCCAGAATATGGCATAATTGTTTGAAGTTGTTCACTCCCTAAAGGCTTACACAACCAACTTCCCTAAAACTCATGCAATCAAGTTTGAAGGAATGGAGAAGTATAAACAATTTCTCTAGACTAAAAGATAGTGATTAATCAATGATTGGTTTCTTGAGTTTTCTATATACTCAAAAATTGAACATAGTTGCGGAAATTCTATCACACTTTAGGATGTCAAGCAAATCCTTCCAAGTATGATGTGTTTTTTGGGGGAGTGGGCGATCATACCAAATAGATAATTCTAAGAAGACTTCATTTTACTGAAGGCACCTTCCTCTTTTGATATCTTGGTGTACCTCTTAACCCTATCTCCTCCTTATCTATGGTTCAATATAATCATCTAGAAACTAAAATCATGGACTACTACTTACCTCAGTTTTGCTTCGAAGATGCAACTGCTTCAATCAGTCATATTTGGAATTGAAAACTACTAGATGTAAATGTTTGTATTGCCTAAAGCACTGGTACACCAAATAAACATTATCTACAAAATGTAACTTTGGAATAATTTGGACCCTAATAAGAAGAATGCTCATAAAACAATTTTAGTACTGGGATATATCTTATATTACCAAATATGTATGGAAGCTTTTTGAATCCAAAGAAAGTTGGTGGGTCAAGTGGATCCATGAGAGGTACATAAAAGGTCAGGATGTTTGGTAAATGGAAGAAAAGGCATAATTGTCTTGGATGATCAAGCATTTGATTAGGCTTTGCAACTAAATTAGGAATTGTTATTCCCACTACTATATTTTAAGAAAAATCAACACTAAACAAGTCTATCAGTGCATTCGGTCATCAGTACCTAAGGTTGAGTGGTTTTCTTTTGTGTGGAAGTATGGAGGGATGGAGAAACACAAAGTCATTGATTAGAAGATTTGTCACCAAGCTTTATGTGTTGAAACTAGACTACATCAATGGGGTATTATTACTAACAACTTATGTAATGTATGTAGAGAAAGTGAGAAAACTCTAGACCATCTCCTGACTCATTGTCCTAGAGCCAAAGCTTTGTGGGGGTTCACCCTAAGATGGCTGCACATTTAAGGAGCATTTAATAATTGGGTGAGTCGCTTACAATGGATGATTACAAGAACCAAGGGCAAAGGCAAGAAGATGGTGTGGAGAGTTGTCCTCAATGCACTGCTATATCATATTTAGATTAGTAGAAATATTGTAGTCTTCCAATTAATGTAGAGGAATCCTGAATGTATTATGAAGCAATTTATTATTGAAATCTTTAACAAATATGGTAATAGTCCAATTGTCCACATAAAAACCTACCTATATGGAGAGGCTAGATAGATGGATAGTCTAATTGACAAGGGATATGCCATTGCTTTTATGTAAATCTCTTTTTAACGGTGTACTTATTTTTCCTACTTTAATAAATAAAAATATTATTAATTATAAAAAAATTAAATATCTACCAAAAATAAATAGACCAAGTGGACCAAAAATGAACGTATGCTATCAACGAATGAAAAATAATCGATGTTCATCTTCGATGGATAATGAATAGAGGAAGAGTAACCAATATCCATTATAAGCAAGGAAAGCAAAAGTTGTGTAACGACTATATACAGTCAAATAATAATAAATAGTAAAACTACAGCTATGAATTAATGACTAATTAAAAGAGATGATGTAACGCGTATAATGAAAAAAAAAATAGTAAAAGCGGTTGAAGTAACTAAATAAAATAAAAAACCCAATCAAGGATAAAAAATAAGATACAAGGGATTGAGTTACTTGGCCCGATTAACGTGGAATTTTGCTTCCTGTAGTAGTCACCACTCACCAGATGCACTCGTGAAAGATACCAACCCAAAAGCTTAATTTGCTACAATACCATCTCACTCCTTGAGGCGCGTCTATAGGACTCTTCCACCAAGATAGAAAATCGAATTCGTCAAAGCAACTAAACCTTCCATAAAAGGACCAGCTCCTCCTCAAGCTCTAATATACCTGAAATGATCCTCTTCTCTTGTAGTTTAAGGCTCTTTCAGTTGCTCCCGCTGGCGGTATTGTTGTGTTTCCTTTTTCCGAATTTGCCATAGAGAAACAAACAGGAAACCAGCCAAGATTCACCCTCCGTGCAATAAGCGCATCACTATGAAAACAGTAGACAGAAGCTCATTCCGTTCGATTAATATGCGGTGTATTAGTCAATCAGTTCAGCGATGTCAATAGACGAAAGTTGCATACCCCCCATCAGAAACCAGTAAAAGAGAACTGTGCCGTAGCAAAGGCAATACTGTCAGTTTTTGTTGCTTACCAATATGTGGGCAACTTTGCTTTTGGCAAGTCTTTTAACCAATGTCTTGTCTGAGATAGAACTGTGGATTGGTTTTGTGGGTTGACCTTATGGCTTACATTTTTATTTTTTATTTTTGCGCAAATTTGGAAACCTTTTAAACTTTTTGCTCGGTAAAAGTTTGTTCTCAGTCATTAGGATTGCCGAACGTTTTGCATTCATTCTTATTTCGTACGAGGGAATGAAGCCGAGCTTACAGGAGAATTCGGTTATCATTCTTGGTATTTTTAGTATATTCTAGAAACAGATTTCCTTTGGTTATGAGAAACGAAAAAAAGTCCAAGCTTTCTTCTCTGATTTTTTCATTGCAAAATCAAGAATTAAGAAGGGTGGAAATTTCTTTGTAGTCCATTTAGGTGAAACTAATAGGATAAATATTAAAATAGTCTTAAAGTATTTAGTTTCAAGTATAAAATATTATGTATATATAATTATACTAATATGTACGTCTAATTATATATAAATGTATATGTAATATTTTCTATATGTACATGTATATTAAGATGTCAAAAATATAAACTAAATACCAAATAAATTGACTAACTTTAATTACTTTAATTCAAATAGACCACAAACTATTTTTTTCATTAAAACTATATCACAACCTTAAAAATGTACCACCATTACAATTGCACCTCGATCACGCTGAACTTTTATTTCTAGACAGCCATATTTTTTTGGCTTAACAACGAACAAATCCAATAAGGTTTTTCCCTCTTCCATACTTGATTATTACTCAACAAACTGTTCCAGACCTTGCAATCAGCGAGGCCTTTTCATTCTTTTCACTTTTGGTTTTCTTCTCCGGCACATAGAAATCAAGCAAAGAGGATCAATATTTTAACTATTATTATTATTAATTATTTGTTGATGTGGGGTAACTTTTAGATCTAAGGAATCGACAATCAATTCTGATCTTTTGTGTAGGACGACGAACGAATTTAAACTATTTAACATCGGCCGCCCCTATTAAGTACTGACCTAACGAGCACAGAGTTTATCAAGGATTTTTAATCATCATTGCACGTTTGAGGGTACAAGATGTTGCCTAATTTGCGTACTGTCACTGTCATCCCCGAATTAACGGCGCCGAGCATGCTGTGTGAAATCCTTCTTTAATTTGTTTCACCGGAAAGACGAAAACATAGATACGAATGATTACGGACCAATGACAGCGTTACCTTATTTTATGGGATACCTGAATAGGCTGCTGCCTTTATGGGAAAATAAAAATAAAGGAGGGACGGCCTTAGTTTTCAAAGCCTTTTATTATTATTACTATTACTATTATATAGTATTGTAAAATAGCATTACCTACTACAAGGAACAATGATTAATGAATGAAAAGTAAGGAGTTATTAATGATAGAAATTACTTCTTCTTTATAAAAAAAATATCATTCTATCATTTTACATGTCTTTTAAAAATATATTAAAAATAACATTAAAATTATACTAATACCTTTTATTGAAAAGTAATAAAACATTTAATGCATATATAATTTTTTAAAAAATAAGGATAAAAATAAAAAATAAATTTTAATTTTTTTAAAAATAACTTTCTTTTTACTATAAAATTTAATGATAGAATAAATTTTTTTTTATAGAGAGGAAGTAGTTTATAAATTAAATTTTATGTTATTAAAATTAACTTATTTTTAAAAGGGTTTTTTTATTAATGGAAACCCTTAAGACTATTGATAAGCATTTAATTTCATTGCAAAAATAATGTATTAATTTGGAAAAAGAATGATACATGTAAAAGTTAATAAATTTAATAAATATTTCTATATTTAGTTTCTTAACCATGACCTTCAAGGCTTTTATTAACATTTTCCATTTTTTAAAGCTAAATATTTTTTATAAATTAATTCATGAAAAACTAATCAAAGAGAAATATATATACTACTACTTTCGTATTAAGAAAATATATTGTTTTGTCACTAAATTTTTGTAACATATATACGGGGAATAATTTATACACATTTATTTCTCACAATCGGAATAATGCACTTAAATTTTGCAGGAAGATCAATTAAATTGTAGTACTAGTACTATTTAATGAAGAAGCCGGGGGCCGAGTGACACTATAAGTACAGTAAGGGATCGTTTGATATAGAGTAATAGGAATTAAAAAAATTATCCCATTTTATATTTTTTATATTAAATATTTATTTTATATGAAATAAAAATCGAAAATAAATATTACTTTTAAAAAAAATTAATTTGAAATAATTTATATAAAATATAAAAGTAATTTTTCTATCCCATTTTATCTCGCACCAAACAACCCAGATGATGTCGTACCAAACAACCGGTGTATAGTATACCCAGCGTTCGTGCGTCTGTGTACAAGCACAGCTGCACAGGAGGAGGGGAGGTAGAGGGAGAAGGGTAGAGTGAATTAGCGATGGTAATATCATTTCTCTGTGCAGTGCCGGCTTCTTGACCACGTGACCACATACATAATTGAGCCTCCGCCCGCGCGCCCTCCGTATTGTCTCTATATGATTTCCGGAACGGTTAGCACCGCACACACACGCCTTCTTTAACTTCGCCTACTCTCTCACTCAACCCCCTGATAAAATTTAAGCAACTGCGTGTACGCATATATATAATAATCTGTCATATGGAAAGGCGCTCGCTTCGTCGCTCGCTCTAGGTTGAATCATGCGGTGCAGTCGTGAATAAGGTTGTCGATCGGTTAAATTTGGCAGGAGGCGGATCGGTAACCGGCGGCGCAGAGGGAGGGACGCGGTAGCTCGATCGGTTTCGTTTATGGAAGGGTGGAAGGGACGGCAGGGCTCGAGGGGAGAAGATGAAGAAGGGTTGGAATTCGACCTGCGAGAATGGCATCTGAAAGCGAGAATGAGCGGCAGAAGAGAGAATAGCAGCAGTTCCAGGAGGTACTCAGCTTCGTACGTCGGAAATGGTATCAGAGATCAAGATGATATGAGTAATAATGATAATGATAATAATAATAATAATAATAACAATAGGTCTTTTAGATCAAACTTGGCAATCTCCAGCACCGCTTCCTCTCCCGGTTATAGCCACTTACGAGGTAATTCCATATTCTAGCCATCTCAATCGCTGCTCTCCCTTCCTTAGTAAAATATCTTCCAGGCCCTTTTAGTTATAGACAGGATACAATGTCTTTGAGTTTAATGTTCATGTGATTATAAGGCTTTGTTTGTTTTTTTAAAGGAAAATTAGTTTAGTAGAATTAATACGATAAAAATTAAAATAATTTTAAAGTATTTAGTTCTAATTATAAAATATTATCTATATATAATTATACTAATATGAACATCTAATTATACACAAATTTACAGATAATATTCTCTGTATATACGAATATATTGGATAAAAAAAGTAAACTAAATATGAAATAAATTATTTAATTTTAAATAATGTGATTTAAATAGACTTAAAATAATTTTCTCTTTTTTTCCAGTACCGCTCAATTATTTTCAGCTAACTAGCTAGTCTATCTAATGCCGGGAGACGGCAATTATTGGGGATGGAATGTGCTGATGATTATAAACGGAACGGAAGCGGGCTAACTTTTTAATTATTTATTGATTCATTCATTCGGGTCCGCGAATTAAAGTAAAAAAAAAATATTATACGACGGTACCATTAGATGTTAGTATAAAAATATCTAATGCTATTTTTTGGTATTCGTAAGGATTTCCGATAAAAATAATAAAAAATTAGGATAAGAAGAAAAGAGTAAATTTTTAGTATCCAAAAATTACCATTTATCACTACAACAAACCTGAGAAGCCCAAATATTATTTTTAGTAATCAAAACATTTCATAGCATTACTAAAATATGAATACAATTTCGCGTACGGCTACAATTTTGATACATCCGAAGGAGGGAAGAATCTATCTGATGACAAAGGTTAGGAAGAATCAGGGTGCTCCACGCCGCTGGGTCACGAGCACTGTTCCCTAAAACATGAATACATGATAGCAGTTTTAAATTAGAGAAAATGTTTTTTTTTTCTTTTTTCAATGGTTGTTAGTTGACGTGACATTAAAGTCGCTGTATATATGCATGGTAGGAGCCTAGGAGGGGGGGGGTGTTATCATTATATTTATATGTGTATGTTACGTACGGGAATGGATTGCCTGCCTGTCTAGTGCACACTTCCTTCGTGCGCCTCATGAAACTAATTGGTTGCCTTTTGAGATGAAGCTAATTGATTGCGGCCTGCCCGCTCCCTTTTATTACAGATGAGATTGATCCTTCGACGTATTCATTTACGACCGCTCTCAAAGGTGTGTGTGCGCGTCTCTCTCTCTCTCTCGTTCACCGTTATTATTATTATTATTATTATTTTATGGTCAATGTCTGTGGTAGTAACATTTTTCCCATAAAATTTAGATTATGACAATTAAACAGTAATTCGCGCGGCTGAACAAGAAGAAGGGGGGGGGGACCGAAAGAATAACTGCTGCCGACCGCTGTTTACACGTTATTATAAAATAACCTTTTTCAAAATTATGTTAAGCTCCATCTAATGCAATATTAATCAAGTAATAATAAAACCTATCATATGAAGGGAAAAGAACAGGGAAATGCTAAATTAATGATAAAAATACATATATTTAGACACTGGTCCCCGGCCCCCAGCTATAGCTATAAATGTATATATGTGTGTGCGCGTGCGTTTCGGATTAATTAATGGATTACACATGCAATGCGATCCGTATACATGCAGCGCTGCAAGGCAGGTCGTCAGGGTTTGCATGGGAATGCTTATCACCGGAAGGGTTTGCTTTAAATTCCAAGTGGGATGAAGCGGAAAGGTACATATGCAACCCGTTATCAGGGCAAGTACCCGTGGAGTGTCTGTCTGCTAAAACCCTCAGCGGACGCTCCTTCCACAGCTTGGTCGCTACCACAATCACGATGTCCGCCCCCGCTCTCTACTCTCCTAAGCCGAGGCTGCTACCCAACAGAAGATCATCATTATCATCATCCAAGCCTCCTACCGTCGACAATAATAATAATGGCGACGACGCCGATAATAATAATAAGAAGAAGAAGAAGGCTGTGGAGAAGCAAGAAGACAAAGGCCACGTCCCCACTACTCTTACTACAGAAGGTAATATATGAACTCTGGAATTTTTAACATCGATGTTTTCTGTATTTTCTCCTGCATGATTAAATATTAATTATTAGTATGCGAAGATTTATGCTGCATGCATGATAACAAGTTAACAACTTTACTTTCTCGTACCTTTTTATTATTAATTAATTAAGCTGAAAACAAAGTGACGATAATTAAGAGGAGGACTAGAGATGTTGGAACTCAAAGCGAACCTCCCGATCATCAGAGTAGCTCGTCTAGCCCCGCTAGTCCTTTCTCAACTCCCTCGTTCAAAGAAAAATCAATAATACTGAGATCAAGTCATCGGGAAGTGGATCAACATGGCCTCGTCACTGGTTCACGGACCAACATCAGCTCCCCTAATTTGGGACAGGTATGTGTATCACTTTTTCCACATACTATATATATATATATATATCTCCATTAATAGATAATAACACGACCTCCTCTACTGTGTTTCCTCTAAACATTAGTTGCAGTCCACTTCAAATTTGATGGAATTTTTCTTAAAGAATAATAACAAATTAATTAACTAATTAACAATTTCATTTTTTTTTTGTTATTACTTTTGTTTCTACTTATTTATTTTACCTTTACACCAAAAACACCGGGAATCACAACTATTAATTAGTATAATTCAAGGATCTGAGATCGACGAACAAAAAATCAATCGCTCCGCTCCTGGGATACATTGATATATATTCGATTGTTAAGGCTGGTACGGTCCAGGAAGTTACCACTAGTAAAAGTTCATTATTTTGAGAAACAGCCCACCATTCCAACTTGACGTAGATATCCTGAAACAGGACCTTTGTTCGTTGTACTGATCGTCCAACGTCCGCAGCTCCATACGTCTCCATCCCCACATACCTGGCCGTATGCCTCAACACCTCTGTCCCTCTTACATCCTGACCCCACAATTCGAATCAAGTATTGGATTTTTTTCTCAACTTTATTTTGTGTGTATGTGTGTGTCGGGAAGGGGAGGATTGGTGTTCGTACTCGATCGATCGAACGTTTTATCGAATCGAGTGTAAGAGATGATGTAGTGTACAGTGATTTGTGTATAGGTCCCCGCCCTGCCCTGGCTTCCACTTCCAAAATTAAAATCCAAGGTGCTATTCGTATCTGGTGTGAAATGGATGTAACATGAAAGTTGGAGGTAGATCGCGTCAGTACAGTTAAAGGCCAGGCCGTCAGCAAGTAAATTTTGGATCACGCAGCATGCGCTGATGTTGAGGACATTAAGTTCTCATAGAATGTTGTGTAGAGACGTCGCAAAATGTTAACGTGAAGCCGCTAATTAATCTGAAAACAAATTGAATATATTTTTCCCCTTTATTTATTTATTATTATAATCCGTGGAGATTTACATACGTGACCACCGCGTTTTATATGGGATTTGTTCTTTGTTCTTTCAATGCGTTGGGCCTGGTGGGTGACCATATTTTATTTATTTATTTTTGATATGGGGATCGGGGTGAGGCACTGGGCACAAGAAAGGGAGGCCAGGAGCCCTAGAACATGGGGAGGGGGGGGGGAATCCAAACCTCCGAAAGGAGGCTCGAGGGAGCAAGAAATCCTACAACACGACTTTCGGGAGCAAGGAGTCATACAACACCTCTCCTATAGTGCCTGCTGATCGAAGTATACTTCCAATGGAATTCAAAAACGATAATATATATTATTTATTTCAATAATTAATCTACTAAACATGCTCATAGTTTATTACTTCATTCAACAAGTGAAAATTACAGAGAAAGAAAATGCCGGAGATGTGACGAGCATTGTTTAGGGGATTTCTTTATAAAAGAGTCCATTAAGACGGTATATAAGCAACGGGGTCATAAAAATATTATAATAACAATAGGAGGATAATAATAATAATAATAATAATAATTTAAATCTAAGACGTTTAATATCTAGAACCTGATATTATTATTACGTAAACTTATTTGGTTTAAAAGACATTTTTTTTTTAATACGAAAGCTATGTATTATGATTATATATTTTTTTAACTAATCTCTTTTTCCCTTCTTAAATTTTTCAATTTTTTCCAGCAAAAATCTTTTAACCTACGACGGAATTTTTGTTTGGCGGATTATTATTGATGAAAGAGATGAAAAAAATATTGGAAAAAAAAATTAAAGAAAGAGATTGGATAATCGTTCACATTTTCTATTTTTCCCTGACATGAGACCTACTCATAGCAAAACAGCTGTTACATCTGCATGAAATACTATTCTCGTAGGGAGATTTTAGATTTAACGATCCCCCAAATTTTATGTCAGTAGACTCTCCTTTCAGAGAGAGAAAAAAAAGCAAAGGAAAAAAGGGTGGGGGTATCTAATAGAATATGTTGGCCACTATGCAATAAAAAAACTCCGTATAGAATTTATCTCCGGGTTGATTGGCGCCTAACATGAAATTCACTCTGCCGGGTTACGGGCACGACATTGTACTCCACAACGAACCATGCTTTGGTTGTAATAAAAGAGCGTACGGACGTTTGTATATATATATATATATATGGGATCAGAAACCTGTAGCTGCGACATGCCACAGCGTAATCATGCAGGTAAAATTTATCATAAAGTACTGTACGTGCATTTTTCAGGTGAAAGTTGAAGAAATAGACGGAAAGATGAAAGAAGATGGAGAAGGAAAGGGAGAAGAAGACCATACGAAGAGAAACAATAAGCAGCAGGTGTTACAGAAGCTGGTGAAAGCAGGAAAACGGGGCAGGCAATATTCAGGATGCCTATTATCATTGAAGAATTTGTGGTTGCGAAGAAGGCAAACAGAAAAGCACAAAACGAGAAGGAGTACTGGTGCAATATTTTTCCATCACTGCTTGAACATTTCTGAATACTGAGGACCCCTCCAAATGCTCAAATATGGATTTACTTATACGTTTCTGTCATCCATCGCGCGGGGTACGCAGCAGCAGTGTCATAATAAGGCAGTAGTATTGTTGTATGTAGTACACTAGTACTTTCTCTCTCTCTCGCTCTGTTGTTTTTCTTCCAATTTTCGGACTTGGGTGTGGGCCAGGCGGAAAATTATTATGGATGTGTACGTACGTTTCGTGGGGAAGGATGAAATGAAACGCAATGATGAGAAAGAATTACGAGGCATAGCTCCAATGAGTTTGCTCTAATTATATACGGCCGCAAAACTATATTTAATTTTACGGTGTCCGTATATAATAATAATAATAATAATAATAATAATAATATATTTTTTAATTTTTTATTATTTAAAATATATTAGAATTAAAAATAATATACTATCTATCTCGCTCAATTAAGTTTTTATTTTGCGTTATATATTTTAAAATTAATAATCTTAAATCATTATTATTTTAAAAATATCACCAAAAAAATTAGTTTATAAATTAATTATAAAATTTTAAAATAACATAACTAGAATCAAATAAATGAATACATTGAATATAATTAAAATAAAATAATTACAACATATTTGAGGGGTGTTAAAAATTGATATATATTATATGTATGGTTGAAAGATGAACAATTAATTTTTAACTAAGTAGTTGGGATGTGAAGTTATATGAAACCAGATATAGGTTTGAATTATTATGAAGGCACATGGAGAATATTTTAATTTTTATCTCTGTAGGTCATGTATGTGGCAATGTAAAAATGGTTTAAGCGAACACTCAAATTCCTGACCTTGATGGTACAATTACCACTCAAATTCCTTGGTGTTCTCCACTAAATCAAATAAATATTTTAGATATAATATAACACTAAAATATATTAAAAGTGGGATCACTTTGTGTCCTAGGACACTATGGTGAAGCCCTAGCTTTCCCAATGATTATATAGGATGTCAATCGAGTCGATCTATTTTATTTAAAATTTGATGAATTTTATCTGTTAGACTTATAAATTGATATAAATAAACGAATATTTAGTAAAAGAGAAAATATTCATCGAGTTTGGGTATGGATATGGATAAATGATCTTTAAATTCAGACTTACATTCATATCTGTACTCGTACCTATATCTATTTACTCGATATAAAATTATAGATTTGCCCTTGATTTATATATCATTCGATATATTTTCTAAGGCTAAAAGTAAAAATATGACTAAACCCTAACAATCTCAGTATCCAATTATAACAATGAACGCTTTTTATTTTAAATTTGATAGATATGTAAATGAATATATTTATATAAGCGGATATGAATATAGATATAGATAACAAAAAAAATACCTACTGAATTTTGATACGGTTATAGGTAGGGATGGAGCCAATTAAGAGCCCATAAGGTTGTTTGACCCCCATAGATTTTTTTTATAATTATATATTATATATACAAAATATAATATTAAAAGATGCTTATGGAGCACTAGTTAGGAAGTTAGACGCGGACTTAAGTGATGTAGGGGGTTGTGAGTTTAAACCCCAATGGTATCATGTTTATCCCTTTTATTTTTTCATCTTTTTTACCCCATTTATTTTTTCCCTCGGGCCCACACCCACCCACCCATCCTTGACCCCGCACCCTTGCTTCTCCTCATAATGCTTGAGTTCTCAACTCCTTCAACTTCATCTTCATCAACACCCTTCATCACACCTTTTGCCTCTACTCGCCACCTACGCTTACTTCATCGCTGCCAAACACCACCTTTATCTTCATTAGTAAGGGTCATCATCCATTCCCATAGTTCAACGCAATACCAAGACTCCTACAGCTTGTCTAGTCCATTGATGCACCACCTTGTTTTGACAATGATGCAACGTTTGTGGTCTGTTGCTACACCACTTGGCTCTCACCTCACCACTATCATTCCATCCACTAACGCTCGCCAATATCATTTGACACCTAGCCCTAAGCCCAACATTCAACAGTCAGTACCAAGTCAGTGCTGGGGTTCTTTCATTCAGGCAGACTACCGGTAACGTTAAATACGACATTGATAACGTTGATTCCGAAAGTGGATGATCCAGAGGAAGTAAGTTAGTACAGGCCCATCAGTTTGGTAGGGTCCATCTACAAAGTGATAGCAAAGATTATCGCCCTCAGGTTGAAACAGGTGGTAGATAAACTGGTGGGTGACTCACAGTCAGCTTTCATTGAAGGGAGGAATATAGTTGACGGAGCTCTAGTTGCAAATGAGGTGGTTCAGTGGGTCAAGGGTCAGAATAGGTCGAAGGGACAAATGGTCAAGTTGGATTTTCAGAAGGCATATGATAGCATGAAATGGGAGTTTGTGGAAAGGGTACTGGATATTATGGGTTTTGGCCCCAGATTCAGAGGTTGGGTGAAGGAGTGCATATCCACGGCGAGAGTCTCGATCCTTGTAAACGGGGTACCCTCAACTCCGTTTCATATGAGTAGGGGATTGCGACAAGGTGACTCCATCTCTCCGTTCCTCTTTGTCTTAGCGGTAGAGGCGTTCAATCAACTCATAAAGAGAGGAGTAAAAGAAGGCCTTCTACAAGGGATCAAGGTGGGAAGAGATAAGGTGGAAGTTACCCACCTCCATTTTGCAGATGACACGTTGATATTCTGTGGAAACTCGCCAGGTAATATCAGAAATTGGAGACGTATGATTGATTGTTTCTACTTATTATCTGGTCTTCAAGTTAATTTTAACAAGTCAGTCCTTATTGGTTTGGGGGTGGACAAAGATGTTGAGCAAGAAGCGGCAGATATCATGGGTTGCAAAGTCGGGTCTCTTCCTATCACCTATCTCGGGTTTCCTCTAGGAGCAAACACAAAAAAGAAAGAAGCGTGGAAACCTGTGGTAGACAGGATAAGGCAGAAATTAGCTGGGTGGAAGGCAAAAGTTCTTTCAAGAACCGGAAGACTTGTACTCATCAAAAGTGTGTTGAACAGCTTACCAATGCACTATATGAGTCTTTTCAAAGTCCCTAAAGGGATCGTCAAGGAGATCATAGGCATTCAGAGAAGATTCTTCTAGAGTGGGCAAGGGGACAGGAAAGGAATACCGTTAGTCAGATGGAGTGTGATACAGAAACCTAAAGATAGAGGAGGTTTAGGGGTGGGGGATATAGTTCTAAGAAACAATGCCCTCCTCTTCAAATGGTGGTGGAGGTTCTACACAGTGGAAGGTGCAGCATGGAAGAGAGTTATATCCTCTATTCATTCCCGGGGCAAACGCTGGATCCTTCGAGATTGATTCTTCAAGAAGAAGGTGGTCACCTTGGGCTGATATTGTTGTAACAGGGAAGAGAAATCCGATATGGAGCTCAGCTTTGAGGATTACTATTGGGAACGGCGAAAGAGTCAGATTCTGGCAGGATGACTGGACGAGAAAAGGTCCCTTGCAGAGAACCTTCCCTAGGCTTTTTTTGATCTCAGAGCAGCAAGAGAAAAAGGTGATAGAGATGGGAGAGTGGGAGGGATCGACATGGGTATGGCATTTGAAGTGGCGGAGACAGCTATTCAGATGGGAAGAAGACCGGGTAAGACAGATGCAGGAGATGATGGACCACATTGTCATACGGAAGGTAGTGAATGATTCAGTGATATGGGAACATGAGGCCTTTGGGTTGTTTTCAGTGAGATCGGTCTATCAGACACACTATCAGAGATATACAGTAAATGAGAGAATCACGGAAGTGGAGAATATCATATGGAGGAGCCTAGCACCTCAGCGGTTCAAACTAATTGCGTGGTTCGGGGTCCATCAGAAACTCAACACGAAGGAGAGACTTGTCAGGTTGAACATTATGAACTCTGAAGAGTCCATTTTCCCTATGTGTAACACTGAGCAGGAGACGATTAATCATATTTTCCTACATTGCGGTGTGACAGGCAAGGTATGGTATGACATATGCGAGTGGATAGGGTATGATTGGGTGTTACCCAAGACTATGGAAGATAATGCCATAGCTTGGTTCGGAGTGACCAATAAAGGATTGCGAAGGGAGATTTGGCAAGCGGCTTTCTTTGCAACCCTGGGGACGATTTGGGAGTCCAGAAACAGGAAAGTTTTTGAAAACGTCGATGTTTGTAGAAAATGGATGTTCATGCTCATTAAGATGCGTATAGGGTTCTGGATCAGGAACGACAGGAAAGATTTTCCTTATCGGGCGGAGGAGGTGGTTCATAATATCCATGCGCTGTTAGATTAATGTTTTCTGGTGTCTTTATGTCTTATGACTTCTGTAACATCAATTATCAAAAAAAAACAATGATTTTTCTTTTTTAATTAATTTAAATCTAACCTATTTTTTATTGGTTGAATTATTTTGTGTTTATATTTCTAATTTCATTGTGATTTTGTTATATTATATATTTCTTGTTATTTTCATATCAATTGTAAAATACTATTGAATTAGGGTTACATGAAGTAGTTGATTATTGTGTATTTTTGAATTATGTTATGTTAATTTCAAATTCATGTAGTCTAAATTAGTTTGGTTATATGAATTATCTCATTATTATGTAATATTGAATTAGTTGAATATTTGTTCACTTATATTGTGCATTTTTGTATTGATAATCACGTATTTTATTTTTTTCAAATTAGGATGTGGAAATATATTCAAAAACAACATAAAACAAAGAAAGGCCTTATGGAAATCTTTCCAATCCAGCTCCTACTCTTAGAATTCATGAACAAGTTTCTTCGTATCTTTCATCAAGCTTAAGCCGCACAACTTAATAGGGCGGATTTAAATTCTTAAATCTCTATCTAGGTTTGAGGGGAAAAAATCATATTTCCATCCAAATCAGCAAGATGAGGAAATGAGAGCTTATATCTATCTTGGTCCTTTAAAACCTCGTGCACATAATTTTCCAATTAAGCATATTATAGGGAAAAAATTAAAGATTTTTTGGACCTTGGTTTGATCAATATAACTTGTTAGAATATAGTATAGTAAAGGATGTT
Source organism: Tamarix chinensis (assembly GCA_030549775.1). NCBI lineage: Eukaryota > Viridiplantae > Streptophyta > Magnoliopsida > Caryophyllales > Tamaricaceae > Tamarix > Tamarix chinensis. The sequence goes on from CM060175.1 coordinate 55,936,473, forward strand.
GTTTTTTTGTGTATCATGTTACTCGTTCAAACATGAATTTGAAACTAGTGGTGATCATTTTGTGGGAAAAGATTTTAGTCGTTGGAATAAAAATGTTAGGATTGAAGTTCATGTTGGTAATTGTGATAGTCGTCATTATAAGACCATGAAAAAATGTGATAATTTGATGAATCAAAAGCATGAAATTTAAGCTACTTTGTCAAAACAATCCAAAATAGTAAAATCTACGTATCATATTCGCTTAGAGACATCAGGCTATTAGATATCTTCTTTGACAAGGACTAGCATTTTCAAAAAATGATGAATCAGATGGCTAAAAAAATAATGTAATTTTTATGAGCTCCTAAAAATTTTTCCAAAAGTCAATCCGTCTACAACTCATTTTATGTCATAAAATGTTCCGAGAAATAGTCAGATGACTTCTCCTGATGTTTAAAAAGATATTTCTTAAGCTTGTGCAACTGAAATCAGTAATGAGATTATTAAGGAGATATGGGATGATGTTTTTGGTTAATTAATTGATGAATCTGATGATATATTAGGGAAATAATTAATGGACATTGATGTAAGTTATGTGAATCGTAGGGGTTTTATGATGGAAAGATTCAATGGTATTCCAAATGTAGCTGATACAATTGTTATGTCACTCAAGGAAACACTTGAGATAATGTTAGTAAAATATAAGTTATGCTTATCAAGAATACGAGGATAGAGCTACGATGGAGCACGCAATATAAGAGGAGAATATGGTGGTTTAAAAACTTTGATTCACAATGAAAATAATTCAGCCTATTATGTTCATTGTTTTGTTCGTCATGTTTTATTGGCACTCTTTGTTGTCGCAAGGTCTCATAAAGATGTTGATTGGTTAGTTTTTATTGTTACTAGTATTGTTAATGTAATTGGATCATCTAAAAAATGTTGAGATATGCTTTGAGGTAGATAAATGTGCTATTGAATTAGAAGAATTAATCATTTGATCTAAGTGAGATAGAACATGGGTGTGAATTGAATCAAGAATCAACCCTTTCAAAGGTCGAAGATACTCGTTGGGGGTCGCATCTTAAGTCACTTTTAAGTTTGATTAAGTTATTTTATCCAGCTGTTGAAGTAATTGATTATAAAAAAAATCAAAAAGTATAGAGAAAGGTGAGGCTGAAGCCTTCAAAGATCTATTAATGTCCTTTGAGTGTATTTTCATGATACATTTGATAGTTAAAAAAAATAAGGGTTCTATGTATCACAAATAATTTGTCTCTGACGTTGTAGACGCGTGATCAAGACATTGTGTATCCCATGAGACTTGTTCAACTTTCTAAATGCCTCCAAACCATGAGGGATAAAGGATGGGAAGATCTTATTGTTGAAATTTATTTATTTTGCCACACTAAGAACATTGTGATGACAAATATGGATTAGCGGTATTTAAGGAAAACAAGTCACAACAACTGACTCTATTTCTTACAAATATGTATCATTACAAGTTTGATTATTAGACTTGCACTTAAGGGATCTCGAATCATGCTTTGATGTGATAGACACTACATTACAAAGAATCATTGATTGGGTGAATAAAGTTTTATTCCGATGAGTTTTTTTTTATGTTGATCTTGTGATATTGGATAATCAAAAGTTAGTGAAGATAAAGAAGTATATTATGTATTATTTGGTTTATATGCTTGCGAAGGTAGCTTTGATTTTGCCGGTATCTACTACAAATGTTAAAAAAAAGACCTTTTTAGCAATGAGTTTATCAAAACAAGTTGTGAAATAGTATATGTGATTAATTGGTACATAATCATCTAACATTATACATAGAAAAAAATGTATCGGATACCATTAATAACGAGACTATCATAGTCTGGTTTTAAAAAATAAAACATCGGCGAATACAATTATAAACAATTATCTATGTGTGATTATGGATAATATTAAATATAATAATAATAATAATAATAATAATAATAATTATTATTATTATTATTATACATGTTATTTATTGGGATATCATAAATTTAATATACTGATTTTGTCGCTGGATATATGTATAAGTTTTTTTTTTATCAAATTTGAATAATAAATAGGGTACTTGATATATACCGAACCCATTGTAGTCCCCATAATTATAATTATAGTACGTTTCATGAGTTTTGTGTCCTCCATTTCTGATCTTGGAGCAAAGTCGAATCTTTATTGATTGATTGAGGTTTTGCTCTTTTATATATTGTCTTCTTCTTTAGCAAAGGCGACAACAAATATGGATCGGTCTCCCTGCCTAATAGACAACCAGGGCTTTCACGTGAATTGCTTTGCGTGCCTTTCGGCTTTTGGGCTACCGATGTGAGATCTTGGCAGGATCAGGTTCGTGCAAAGATTAATCCCTACCTGTCCATTTGTTTGGGAATGAAATGCTTTGTGCATATTAAGTGGCTGTGCATGTTTGCCCGCCCGCGTTTAACCGATAGCATATTAGTGGGATTTGTAAGTAGATTGTTAATATTTCAATTGTTTTATAATAAAAAAAATGAATAATTTATATACTATTTTGAAAGATGATAAATATAGTTTTAACATTATAATTATATTTTTAAATTAAAAAACAATATAAGTATTATTTAATTTAAGAAGACTTTCTTTTTAAGCACAATTTTTTTTTTCTAAAAGAACATTCTTTATGAAACAGAAAAGTAATAGTAAACGATAGTGATAATCTACTATTAACAGTTTAATATATAAATTAATTTTAAAAAATTAATTAATATTAATATCTAAGCTGATTTAAAATACTTATACATTTTTTATTAGACAAAATGCTTATATTTTGAAGTCTTTTCAAAAGAGTTTTTTATCGTCCGCAGCCGCTAACAGAAAAGCCTAATCTGCTTTCAAAACACTCAAATGCCTTCAAAATACTACGTACCAAACAGCGCCAAATATCCAGCTATTTTGACCGTGCCAATAAAAAGCTGTAGCAATGTTGAGCAATTTGACCAATATTACCTGATTCTTTGAGTTAACACTATTAAAATCTGGGAGAACAGGGTAGACTATCCTCTAGAAAAATAGTAGTATATATATAGGTAATAAGTTTAAAAAATTATAATTTTATTGTTAATATTTTCAAAATATAATTGTGATTATATAAGTTAAAAAAATTATCTCATTCCTTAAATTTTTGTTCAGAAAATAACTAATATTATAATTAATATTATGTTAATGATAATTAATACTATAATAATTAATTAATTATAGTATATATAAATTATTATTTTTCATGATGATTAAAAAAGATTAAAATTATATAACACAATTAAATTTTGAAAATATCAATAATAAAATTATAATTTTTTAAATTTATTACCTATATATATACTATCATTTTTCTAAAAGATAGTCTAGGTAGCTCTAACATTCTCCTAAAATCTGTCACAAAAGTTACCGCTTATTCGCATCAATCTAACACGTGTTTCGTTATTCGCCAGAGTTTGAGAGGGTCCAAATGTGAGTTCTTTGATTGCCTTTTATTGTTGCACAATTGGCGACAGAGGGGTTTTTGGGGGTACGCGTTTGCAGGTAAAGGGTTGAAGTAGAGATAATTTATAAAAAAGTATATATTATTAGTGTACGTAACACCCCATTACAACTGAACATTTTTAATTTTCGACAAAGTTTTGCACATGTTAAGCATAAAATGCTAGGCAATATCGCTGCACTTAATTTATGCTTTCTTTTCTCCCGATTCTTACACTAAATATAAGGCTAAAATTTCAAAATTTCAACATCAATACATGATAAGATTCACAACAAAATTGGTAACTACACGTATTCAAAAGAAAGACGAATTTTCAGTGCATCACAACCTCAAACAAAGAGGGTACAAAAACATAAGAGACTAAAATATATTATGCTTCACAAAGGGAATCAAGTACGCAACCATCGAACATGAATGACTCTAAACTCAAACCCCAACATAATCACTTCAAGATGATCATCTCATCATCATCAACATTGTACTCCTGCAAATCATCTAAAGAAGTGTAGTATCGATAAAATATGTATCGAGTAAAATAGCCTCCCTCATAGAGACGGCATGAAACACATAGGGTATGACAACAACATAACACTTAAACATATATCATGTGAATTAATCATGGTAATAACATGATAACAATGTACTAATATGGTAGCATGCAATAACAATTAACTCATATAAGTATTCATGATAATGAAAAGAATACTTCATGTCATATTGTGAATTCATATAAGTAATCACAATAAGTTCGGGGCTAATCGAGCACAAGGATCCACGTACAATGTTATTTCCGCCCATGGAAAGGTCTCACACTAATTTTATATCTGTCATTATTCACCCGTGGACAAATATCAGTAATATTTTATCTACTATTATCCACACATGGATAGCTTGCACACAAATGTTTTATCCACTATTATCCACCCATGGAGGGGTCACACCAATGTTACATTCTCTATAATAGCTCGTGGAAAGAATTCACACATATATCATACACAATTACTTTCATTAAGTCACTCAAATCATATAACAAAACCCCATTTAAAATTTACCATTTGACTCATTGTATAAGACAAGTCAAAGCCAACAGGGTCAACAAAACTAAGGTCAAAGGTTAGGGTCAAACTATAAAATACAACTTTATCCCAAGAGGAATGGTTCCTCAAACCAACAGACTATTTGGGAATAAATACAATAAGGAATCCAAGCATAATAGTAAAATAAGTGAATTGATAGGAGAAAACTTATGCAAAAAAATATTTCAAGATTTTGAAGATTGTCTTATAAATCACAATAGAAAGAAGCAAGGATGAAATTTGAATATAATTATTTATCCTACAATATGGATATCATTGCAAATATTATTAAATCGGGAGTCCAACGTATCTTTTGGAACTCAAATCCGAGTTTCCTACATAAAGTTATGATTGTTTTACCATATGTGTGTCGAGTTAAATTTTTACATGCGAATGGATAAAGTGTCATAATTAGTATTATGGGCGTCATTATCTTTTTATATTTATTAATTAGGTTTTTATTCAATTATTTGAAAATTATGTTAGGATATTAGTTATTGAGTTTATTTCTATAATCATTAAGTAATTAGATAGGGTTTACATTTTATCTTTTTAATATTTTATTAGAATTTTATTATTATTATTATTATTATTATTATTATTATTATTATTATTATTATTATTATTATTATTATTATTAGATTAAGTGGGTTACTATTCACGTGAATAGTGTCTTGAATAGTGATTTCATTAGTGTTTATCTTATTTAGATTTAGTTTATCTTATTATTGAGGAGGTGCATATTATCCTATAGATATTTTATGTAAACTCATTATTGGAGGATGATAGTGGAATTGAGTTATTATATCGAGTTTTCGCTCATTGAAATCCTGTGTGAGTTTCTTTGTTTTATGTTTATCTTATCTGTGTGAGTCGTAAACTAGACATATCTCTAAATTATCTTATCTATGTGGGTGATAATTTAGAAATGTTCTATACCTTTTCTATGTGGGTTTGTATAGTGTTATTTAGTGAAGTTTACTATGTGTTTCTTCATTAGAGATCTTTTGAGAGTTATCTGTGTGAGGCTTTCAAAGCGAGTTTTAAGAATTACTTTGTGTGATCCTTCATCCATATCCTTAGTTTAGAATTCATCATTCATTTATCATTATAAAATTACACAAAATCATAAACTTTAAAAACCATTCATTCCATTACGTATCAAAAACTAGTAGACTGGTCTAACTAGTGAAGTAGTGAAACCCCAAACCAGTCAACTACTCAATAATCGAGAGTAATACCTTATAGGAAATACATGATTAATAGACAAGTTCAACCAACTAACTCATTTGCACAACAACTTGTGTAAACTAGTTAATTAGTTATACTGGAAAGACGGTATGCTTAGCTCATGCACTTTCAATTCATACATTCATCTCATACACATTAACACTTAATAAAACCCCATGAAATCTTATAGGAATCATAAAAAACATGCATAAAACATTACTCCAAGCCTCAAACAGCAAATCATGTTTCAACAAACACCAAAATTTTCATTAAAATCAACATGGTCTAGCATGCTCCTAAGATCAATTCCATACCTTTTTCTCAAACAAAACACTCATAACACTATCTAGGAATGAAGAAAAACACATGAGGAACATCATTGCATATTCAAACACATCAAAAACATTTCAAATCCTTAAAATGAACAAGGAGGTTGATTCCCTTCTTCACGCTTGAACCATAAATATCATGTTATAACACTACAAATGCTTTTATAATAATAAGCACAGATAAATAATGCTTGAAATTACTAAAGGTACATTCAACATATAGAATATAGTTCTAACTCTATAAGGTGCAGTTATTTATTAAAAGTCCAATCAACTAGAAAAGAAGGGGGAAGCTTCTAAACTTGCACTTCATTCATAAAACACCTTTATCACCTTAATTCAAAAGATACATATTTTTTAGTGAAAATTCATTTTTGAAATAACTATAATGAAATATAAAAGTGTAGAAAATGTGTCAAACCATTTCACTTGTGATGGTGAGCTTAAGGAGGGGCTGAATCAAGATTTTTTCTTCAACTTTCAGTAAGTTTTAATCCAATTTTACTTGAGGTAAGCACCAATGAATCAAACCAAAGGATTTAGAAGTAAAATTAAATAAGAATTGATGATGAAATAGGAGATAAGAGTTCAAGCACAATAAGGAAAACAAGGAGCAAATATGAGAGAAAGTAAGGTCCAATAGCTAGGAATTTTAAGCAATGAAAAAGTGGTGGAGTTGAAATGGAGTGTATGGCCCAACGCATTAGAATAATTTGATCCTTAAGGTTATGGTGTTGGTGTTTGAAAATTTTCTAGCTAATTACTTGAATAAAGAGGGAGAAATGAATTGGAGACATGGTGAGGTGAGGGGGCTTGAGTGTAAAGGACAGAAGAATTGAGGAAGGGCATGGCTGCAATAGTAGCTATGATGATCTACTAAAGTCTACATGAAAATTGGGAATAAATTACTAAATAATAAATTAATGCCTAAAAAATAATGAAAATATTTTAATAAATTTTAAAAATAACATTTACCATAAAATAACAAAATTTTAATGTTTAAAAACATAAGAAGATGATTCGAAGCTAAACAAGGACTAAATCAAACCCTCCAAGAAAATTAGTAGACTTATTTTAGCATACCAGTCAATTACTATTATTAAGCTTGAAATCTTTAAATATCAAAATACCAATAGAGATGTAAATAAGATGAGTTGGCTAGCGAGGTGCTTCAACTCGGCTCGATAAGGGCTTGACTCAACTTGTTTATTTAGTTGAATGAATTGAGTCTAAGCATGATTTTTAACATAATTTTTAGGATCATTTAGTAAACAATTAGAGCTTGAGACAGGATTGACTCAACTTATTTGTTCATAAGTCAGCTTAAGCTCAACTTGTTTATATAAGCTTTATAACTTGCTTATTTATAAGCTTATTATAGATTCATTAATATTTTTTCATAAAATACTATACATTTTAGGATCTAGCTCAACAAAACTTGGATTTTTTGGATCTAATCATAAATATTAATTGATATTTTAGATGAGTGCTAATAATTGAGCTTATAATCATTATTGTAATAGAGTCAAAATTGGCTTAATTGATAAGTATTTAATAAACAAGTCAAGTAGTTAAATGAGCCTACAAATGACTTGAGTTAAACTCAAATTAAAAACAACTTGCTTTGATTTTTTTTATAATAAATGAGTTAAGGTCGGGTCAACTCATGTCAGTTACTTCACTGAAGATTTGGTAATTCTATGGATATATAGGTATGAATGTATGTCTACTTGTGTGATGTAGGAGCATCCATTATCCAAGATATTAATTTAGTTGTTAATTTCTTTAAGTTAAGGGGACATAAATATCTCCTCACTTGGACTAATTAGTTTAACTAAACCCCAAGCCATGAAAGCCATGAAAAAATTCAATCCAGCCACCACCTTTTGCACCTTAGTGGCTCATTTTTTGGCTTAAATGGCTCACTACCTAGCCAAGGATAGGCTACAGTTCAAGTCCCACAATAGCAACCACAATAGCACTTTTCTAGGCATATGTGGGCACTAGCAGCAACAACAGCTATAATTATGAGAGGGGGCATACCTTTTTTGGAAGAAAAGAGACCTATGCTCAGGCTATGATGGCACTTTAGGCTTGCAGCAGAAAAGTTACTTTTTGTTTTATGCTTTTTTTAGTCTTTAGCATAAAAGCTACTTTTACTTTTTACGTTTAATGATGTTTTTAGCATAGCTTAGCTTATCAACTTGCAAGGAGCCTCCCAAGTCAGATGTAAGACATTGGGAATGTCCCAAACAATTCTGATTTCTCTGTTTCAGCTAGTACAAAGTCAACTTTAGTTTTGGTTAGGATTAAACTAGTTAAAGTTAGTCTCTTTGACAACTAACTAGTTTGATTAGTTAAACAAACCAGTCCTTTTTTTGTTGAGTTGTATTACAACTAAATGAGACCCAACACTCTCCTATAAGTGTTGGGCTCACACTTGAATGAAAGAAACTTAGAATTTGGCTATCTTATTTCTCTCAGCAGAAATCGGTCACCTTCAACTCTAGTGCATGAGTTTGAAGTTTGAATCCTAAAATATCACAAGATTTATACTAAGTGTTGAAACCTTAGGTGGTTCTTGTTAGTATATGATCTAAGGAGGTACCAAAGATCATATTCAACCCATTTTCTTCACCCTCTTCTCTATTTTCTTATTCAGTTATCCCCCATTGATAACCACCTTCCTAACTTAACCTAATTTGCATTAGCATATGCATCATGTCTCTAATCAAGGGAAATGTGTGAGCCATGCATCTAGATAGATACAAATGAGCATATTCCTTATGTTATGTAATATATTATATTCTAATTGTAAATTATAGAATCAACAAGAATTATCATAGTTTTTCATTATTTTGAATATATACAATCATCTAGTGGTTATAAGCTATGAGATTTCTAAATGAGTAATAAATTACTAAGGTACACTTGTAATAAAATTGTACCCATCTTCTCAAATCTTTCTAATTTGTGAACTAGTAACAAACTTTTTCTAAAATATCTATTATATACATATTAAAGTTGGATTCTTAAGATTTTTAAATGAGTAATAAATTACTAAGATATTTTGGGCTTCATATATACAATGGTTGAATATTTCAATACAATAGTTTATTATGTTTATACATTGGTTGAATAAATGTTGATTTTATTATAGGTGGTTGTCATGGCTAGTAAATGGTTGATGACCCATTAGAATGATTATGCCACTACTACAAAATATATATACATATATATATATATATATATATATAACATTACTTATATGGTTGTTTTTAATTCGGGCAGTCGTCTATAAGTTCTCCAGTAAAAACTCAAGTGTGTTGAAAAAAGGTGAAGAAATAGACAATGATTAGGTAATTATAATTATCGCTTATAATGTGAGTGCAATGGGGAAGTTTATGGATGGTAGTTGTATACCAAAAAAATTTCCTATACATTAGTTGATTTTTTTTTCAATTTTTTAGGGACATAGATGGTGTTTTTGGGTTATAGAGATCATTTATACCGTAGTAGGATTTTATAAAACAAATTAGGGTATAAACTGCTATTTTGGGTCACAACCTCTGTTTATACCTTAGAGTGTTTTTTTAATTTTTTTTTCATATGATTTAGTGAGTTTTTTTTCTTTGTAAATTTTTTACTTTTTCCTAGTGAACACTTTCCACTTCCCACATTCGCACTAACATACACAGAAATCTACCTCACAAACTAGTTCTTATCCAAATCCTTTCACTATTGTTGTTTCATCCACCTTCTCAATGGGCTGGCTTCTAACTTTTGGGCTAGAATAGTTTTTTGGTTCGCGATCGCTTGCCTACCACGTGATCAAATGCCCATTCTAGGACGAGTTGGAAGAATAATTCCTAATTATTACCTTCCTCTTCTGCATCTCTCACCTCCATCATCAATCCTTCTTATTCTTCTCTTTTTTTTCAACCGTTTACAACATGTGTGCATTTTTCATATTCTTTCTTTGTAAACATTTCCTCAATTATGTTATGTTATGTATTTTATATATCATTAGAAGTTATTTGGTATCAATGTTGTAATTTTTAGTTTAAAGTATGTCTATTTTCAAGCATTTCTAGGTCGATACTAGCCTTTATACATTTTTTACACATTTTGTTAAGATATTATTAACTTAATTTGTCAATAATCTTCCTCTACATATAACTTGACTCAGTTGTTCATTTTGGATGATTTTTTTGTTTTAAATATTTTTTCAGAGCCAATAAAATATTATTTTAACCTTAAAAACAAGATTTTTATGTTTGGAACTCTAAAAACCTATTTTTATGATAATCATATAATAGCACAACGTGTGTGTGTGTGTGTGTCATTTTATAAAAGTAACCATAATAATGAAATGTGTTTATATGACTCTTTTATTATATTTAGATAGAATGTGATGGTGGTAAAATATTTTATTAGAGCCTTAAAGAGATGTAGATGAATGATGTATCACATGGTTTTAGAAATTTTATATTATTTGTGATAATTTTTTTGTTAGAATGTATGTATGTATATTTTATGATTTCATGCATGTATGACATATATGATTATGATGAAGATTTAGGGAGAAAGGTAAAGAAAAAAGATTAAAAGTTAAGATGAAAGAATTTGTAAGAATATAACTCATATACTAATGAAAGATATGGAATGCAAAGCTTGGGAAATGAATTCTCTAACAATCATGTTATACTTAGAGGAAGTGATATAGAGGGCAATAGTGATAAAGATTTTTTAGTGCACAATAAAAGGGAACAATGTATTCTTTGTTATCTATCTTGGAATATTCATTTCTCATGGGTTTAGTAAAAGCTCTACCACGAGCACACACATATGAGAAATGAACATCCCATATATAAATAACAAAGGCATATCCTCAATGAAGAGTACACATTGTACCCTTACAATGAGAACCAAATAATCTTTATCACTAATGTCATCTATATCACTTCCTCAAAGTACAATAAGGTTGTTAGAGCATTTATTGTCTAGGCTTTGCATTCCAAAGCCTTTCATTAACGTATGAATTGCATTTTGGAAAATTATTTCATCTAAACTCTTCATCTTATTTATTTACTAATAGGCTATAGAAAATGGTTTTAAGTAAAAATAATAGTCTAAACTCAAAAAAATGGAAGTATTAGATAGAGACTGTGGGGTAAAAATCACATCTATAGTGGACCATGGACGACAATTGTAGATCAAAACCATTGTTTAATCTTTCCCCAAAAATTGGAGGATTATTAGAAAATGTTTGTGGGCTATAACTACCCTCTATAGTTGACCATTGACTTTGGTTTTTAGTCTCAGTGGATATCTAAACCTCATCTTTAGGGTAGCTACCTTTAAAAAGTTACCATTCCCAAACTCAAGGTCTTTCACTTTAAATATTAATGTTTTATTGAAGTGATTACAACTTCCACATAATACATATATGATAACAACACCATACTTAACCTTTTTTCCTTTAATTTTTATTACTTAAAGCCAACCCTTGGGTCACTAGTCAATGTCAAAGTCAAGAACCAACAATAAGGTCAACCTAAACTTCACTCACACCATGTTATGTCTAATCATCTAACACTTAGACATAATAAGTCATAAATGACCAAAATTTCCCTTTAAGATTAATTACTCCATTATTATCCATGTTATTAATAAACATTAATAGAATAGAATGAAACTCATGTCATAGCTAAATAACATCAAAATAAACATTAGTATAACTAAATTTTCAATTATGAAAAATTACCATTATCATGTACTACCATTTTAAGATCATTTAACACATCAAACCCTAGATATACATCTCCTACAACCATATTTCATATTCCTATAATACTCAATATATCATAACTCATACATGACGTACATATTGAAAAAATTATAGATTTCATGTGAAATCACAAAAATACCCCTAAGGTACACAATTCTTAATTTTAGAATTTATATGACAAAACATGTTCAACTTTAAACATATTATATACAAAACTTTCAGTAAAGTATATGAGAAATATCATGCTAAACTCAAAAGTATAAGAGTAGGTCTTAAAAAGGAAAAGCATGCCCTTGGCTGAGCCACCCACCCAAGGTGCACATATGTATTTTGAAACATTCTAGCACATATATACATACACACACACACACATACATATATAGTTTAACATGCTCATACTTATTATTTCATGGTTTGCTTACTTTGAAATAATCACAATCTAACATGATACACACACATGTTTGTAAAATCACAAGGAAGAAAAATATACATTAACATAAAAATGAAATCCCTATAATAATACCATATGAATTTTATATATTTAGTATCTCCTTTCTATAGTTTTAAAAACCATATCAATAATTGAACTGTTATCATAACTAGTTCGTTGTTTTAGTGGTCGGACCAATGGTTTGGACTGATTGGACCAGTGGTGCATATTAAGTCAAAAAATGTGAAATATATAAAAAGTTAAATTACACATGAATTTGACCGGATCCCAACCAATTTTTGATCGGTTCACTGGTTTTTACTGGTCTAACTAGTTCTAATATCTTGAGAAACTATACACGGAATCTGACTTGTGACCTCACCGATTCACTAGTTCACCAATCGAACCAGCTGCTCTGGTATGGTTTTTAATACTATACTCCTTTCCAAGCTAATCAAGAAAAACAAAATAAGGAAGGATATCCCAAACCCAACCTTCATATTATCCTTAAAATATAAAACCTAAAATTAGTAACCGTAACACATAAAACAACAAATAAAACAACAATAACGATAATGACAGTAATCAATCAAGAAAGGAAGTCATAACCTACTATAGGATAGCACACAAGAGGAGGAAAATGAAAGGTAAGATCTTGAATGTGTTCTTAAGTCTAACACCCTTATACTTAAGGAAAATATAATTAGGTTAGAAAAAGGAATAAAGAGAGATAATGAGAAAATAAAAATAATAGAGAAAATAGAAAGGAGGGTCAATTATAACATAAGAAGAACATAGGATCAAGTTGTTGAGAACTTAGAAGAAAAGTTAATGATGAGAGAGGTGGGAGAAATTATAAGAGAATGGATGAAGAAGCAAAGCAAATTAAGGCATAAGGAGAAAATACACTCATTAATTTGCGAAGAGGGGGGGTGAAAGAGTTGACCCAAGATTGCTTCAATCACATTTGAATAAAGGAGATTTAATTATGGGGTAAAGTTTGTAAAAGAGTTAGTGGGAGTTAAGGTGATATGACTTTCAAATAAAATCTTTGTTAATGGGAAAAGATCAAACAACAATACGATCAAGGATAATGGAGGTAGTGGGAAGAACCTTCATGATCAAGTTTACCACAAAAACTAGAATAAATAAACATACACGCAAATAAACATTTGTTGGCTATTAATTACTTACGCAATCACATAAATTCTACTATCAAGCCTAGTCATATAGCCCAACACCCCCATTCATAGTCAGTCACCTAAAACCACATTCTAACATTTTTTTACCATACTTAATCTAATACATTTTCACCCCATAATTAAGTACACATAAATCAACACATCAACATGTATTATACTCTAGATATTTCAATGATCAAGTTCCCTTAAAAAAAATCAAACTTAGGTTCTTGATTGAGGTTTACATGAAATGGGGTATTACAAGAATGCACCAAACTTTGTAGATTTATTCAATTCCATATTAGGTATATATAGGAAAAAGCTCATATTGTCTTTTCTTGAAGGTATGGCATATGATAATGCACTAGATGCCACTTTGTTTATACTATACGATCGTATGGTCCATAATCACTTGCTCTTTTGGTACATTTTTGTATAGGGATAAGGAAGGAATGCATGACTAGAATAGGTATAAGGCAATCCTTAGGTGAGGGTTGGCCCAATGATGTCTTATGCCCAAAATCAATGATAGGTTAAGGCAATTTTGTGAAGAAAGAATGTCAAATAGGTTAACAAGGTGTGAGAATAGGGAATTTGAGGTAAAAGATGGCTGCTCCATGTTTAGAGTTAATTTGATTAATTAGACATGTATGTGTGGGTTTGTAGCTAAGTAGGATTCCCTATAAGCACACATATAGAGCACTTGTTAATGAAAGGCTAGACTTAAATAAATATGTGAGAAAATATTTATTTGTATCAACCTATAGGGTCATATACAAGAACATCATATTTTAACATCCCAAATTTTTAAGTTTTTTTTTTTGTTAAAACTGATAGATTTATGGAAGAGAAAACTAAAATATGGGTGCAACCACAACTCTCAATGCAAGTCTGATCAACAAACCATTATCATATTAAGGGCAAGGCTAAAATGGTTAACAAACACATCATAAAATAAAGACAACAAGTGGAAGTAATATACATATATATGTAAAGGTAAAAGTTAGTGGAGATAAACTCCCAAAATATAACAAAATGGGGGAGCAAGGGACATAAGAGTCTACAATATCCAAAATTTAAAAAAAAATTGAAGGCAATACCAAATTACTACTGATCAAAGTGTTATGTGGACACTAATGAAGTGTTATGTGGGTGTTATATGCGTCAAAGTCATGGAAAACCATATACCCATGAAATAAATACTTATATATATGATTCCATTCCTATCCTCTTATCATCTATCCATCCTTTTCAGAAGAAGTTTGATATAGATTTCCCAATTAGTCCACCAACACCACTTGATCTTATTGAAGCCACATCTTGTTTACTCCATATTTTTGTAGAAGTTGTTGTAAGTTAGCCGCCCACAATAAAAAATTAACTGGCCAGAGAGATATTTAATATCATTATTCTTCAAAGAACACCACACCAAGAGCCACAAGCATGACAACGAAGGCGTCATCCAAGGCAAAACTCCATAACAAGGGATAAATCTAGTTGGGAGTATATAGACCAAAGGTATTCAAATCATTCTCACTCAATTAAAGGTGGAGTTAGGTCATCTTTGGGGTGAGGTCGTGGATGAGGACAATGACCATCCATTATATCATATATATCATCAAGTCGGTTACAGTTCCCATATACAAGCCAATTAAATCAACATGTAATACCATATATTTATAGCTGATATAATGTACAGGGAGATGAAAATTGTAGATTTAGAGTATAAGCATATTGTATGCTTGGAGATGAGAACAAGTGGGTTTAAATCCGTATGGAGTTATACCATGAAACTCAAGCATGACGTCAATTCTATGAGATCATGTTTCAATATATGACTATGGATCAACTCCTTCATAATATTGCTCACTAGGAAGGGTATACTCCAAAGACACACTGGATGGAAATACCAGATATTGAGCATGTATATGCCACTTGATACAATGTACTACTTGTATGTTTGTCTCAAGATAGCACTTATTTTCTTCCATTAGTAGCACAATATAATATGCAAGTCTCTCAAAGTGAATTTAGCATATGTTTCTTGATGGAACACACACACTACATAACAATATGTATTTAATTATGTCATATTCCAATGTTATCATCAATGTGTAGTAATTTCTTATAATAATATTTTATGTAGGTTTAACTCCTATAACATTTTCCACTACCACCAGTGAATATGATGTGGTAATTATTTTATTATTCTAGTGTCTTAGGATGGATGACTCCATGTCAATCAAGGTTGGGACTATAGTTAAAGTAAAATAATGAAGACATAATAAGATGAAACCAATTTATTTATCTTCAAATGGGGAGTAATGATGATTTGATGGATTTTATGTTCTCTTATATTGTTATATCGTTATCGTTATCTTTTTCTATTTTTTTAAAAAAATTGAAATATGTAAACAAGACATGAATCATTGTTTAGAGTAGTTCACATGCATTAATGTTTGAAAGAATGAGAAACGAGTATTATACATATGTTAAATACCACTAAAAAAACACACAAAACAAATCAAGCGCTATGGCCACACCCTTGTCTATGCTCTCTTAAAGTAACTCCTAACTGGTGAACAATGGTCAAACAATGGTCATAATCTGGGTGTGGTTCACCTCTCTAATACATACGACGGATAGTTGTTGATGAGTCAAAAAGATGTACGTTAACTATAATTTCATCATCATCATTATACTACTTCAACATATGTTGCTCCACCATTTGTAACATATAGTTATGAGTGACACTTATATACTAATCTATGTAACTAGGATTAGTATCCCATGGGTTCATTACTGGAGGTCTGAAAATATGTGGGTTAAGTAGCTGCTCATGCCACATGCTCTATTAGGTAAGCATGTGATGATAAATAAATTTATATCTCCTTATGTTGAGTCCTCTATATTTTTTCCCAATCGACTTAATAGGGTTGTGGGGGATCAATTGTCTAAACCTGAAGTAAAGAGTATCTCTCTCTGGTATAGACGATTCTACAACACTCATACAATGTATATAATTATGAAACAATGTGATAAGACAATCACTCCTTACATTTTTTACCTTGCACGGATCTCATATCACTTATAACAAAAGGATTATAATAAATACACTATAATAAATATAATAAAAATTAAAGAATATTTTAATTTGAATGAATATACATTTCTCACATGCATAGAAGCAATCATGTAATACCCAATCCTTTTGTGAAGTTTGTAGAATGAGAAGTTATGGTATTTATTAAGAGTTGATCATGTATGATTTCAATTTGGGAACTATAATTAAGTTTTTGGAAATTTTTTATTTTTATTAGTTTTACAAATGGAATAGAATGAGTTCCAATCGAATGGTTACATGAACAGATCGATTGGTTCATCGTTTCAACTAAAGGGTTTTTCTCGACTGTACCAATCAACTAGTTTGGAGAATCGATTAGCTGGTTAATAGAATAGTCGTTTGGTAGGCCAAACCAATAACACCCCTATCTTTCACTACAGAATAATTTTATCTAAAATAATGTGGAAGCTGAAAATACACCTACATATAATAGGGTATTACCGTCATACCTAACTGATGCATGGTAAATACAAATTAGGTTAAACTTGATTTTAATGATGGCTAGGACTTTAACCACCAAAAATAGAGATGGGAGATGGGGGATGAAGTGATGAATATATAAAATAAGTAACCCTTAGTTCATACACTTGAATCTACCACTTAAGTAATGCAACACTTAAAGATAAAAGACACAAAAAATTTGGGAGATAATTCAACCAAGGTATGCACTAACCATGGAGGTATTTGCACTTAGTAATGGGGTGAATAAAACTGACCAAAGGCCCTTTCATTCATCCCCTACTTGCCTTTATATAGTGTTATAATTATCTAGTTACAAAGTAAGCATCCCCAACTAGATTTATGAGCTGGTTAGAAATCAAATTATATAGTTACTCATTAGGTAACTATCCTAGTTTAATTATAACCAAACTTTGCCTATGTTTGCCCATCCATGTCTTGGTCGTGCGCCACCCTTACCCAACCCCATTCTTGGCTCATTTGGTTTGTGTGCAATTAAACTCCAATAAGTACATACTATTACATGATTAAACTAAATAAAATGCCAACACCTAAAGTCAACTTGTAATGAGGCTACCATAAGTACAAAAAGTGAGGATTTCAATACTCAAAAAGTGGCCATAATTCTGTACTTTCAGCCCACCAACTACTTCCTTATTTTTTTCTTGCAGACTGTTGAAAAAGGATCCCCCTCCTGGCATGTTGCAAGCTGGAAAAAAGGTGGCAAGGAGGGTAATTTTGTAGGTTGGAAAAGGTGTTAGAGGGTGTGTTTGTGGGCTAAAAGAGGTGGCAGGGATGATTGGGATTTATGACCTACATGGGAGCCACAAATAGGGCAGGCTTAGGGAAGGAAAAGTTGATGGAAAGTGGTTGCATTGGCTTGGTAAAATGAGCTACAAAATAAGGGTGGTTAGGGTGAGCTTGAATAGCTTATGCATGGCTCCTTTGTTTACATGAACATTCAAAGGTTTTAGGTTGTGTGTGGTTGCTCATAAATGATTAAAAAAAGAAAGGGTTGGGGAAGGAAAGTTGATGGGAGGATAATATAGTGAAATCCTTCCCAACTTAGAAGAATTTTTAGGTCTTCTAATTTGGAGAGGAGATTGATTAATGTTGGATTTGGTGAAGGTGATGCTCCTACATTATTCTCTCTCTCTTGAAAAGGTTATTGGGTTGGATCAAAAGGCTCATCATAGATGTAAGGGAGTAATTCTCCTACATTGAAGGTGTTGGAGATATTTCCCATGTCTTCTGGTAGCTCAAGCTTATAGGCATTATCCCCTATCTTCTCCAATACTCTATATGGGCCATCACCTCTTAGCATTAACTTGTTCTTTTTTCTTGTGGAAAATAGTTCTTTGTGTAAGTGAAGCCAAACTAAATCTCTATTTTCATATAAGTGTTGCTTGTGATGTTTTTAGCTCTTGATTTGTTTAGCTCATTCACCTTTTCAATTTGTCTCCTTACTTACTCATGTAGTCTTTTCATGCTTCTTGGTCCTTGGCTTTGAAACTAATCACTTCACCTATGGAGAGAGGTAGTAGGTATATGGTGGAAGTGGAAATTAAACCATAGACAACCTCAAAAGGTTAATGTCCCATGGCATAGGTGAGTGACTGATTATAAGCAAATTCAGCAATACTAAGCTTGGTATCCCAATCCCATAAGGATTAATGGACCAAAATTCGAAGGAGCATGGTGAGAGTTAGATTTTTTACTTCACTTTGGCCATTGATTTGTGGATGGTAGGTAGTAATAAAGAGAAGTTTTATACCGAGTAGCCTCCACAAGTTCTTCTAAAAATAGATAAGGAACTTGGTATCTCTATCTAAAACAATGGATTTGGGTATACCATGTAGCCTAAATATTTTCTTGAAGAAGATATCAGCTACATAGGTGGCATCATCCATTTTATGATAAGCAATGAAATTAGCCATCTTAGATAACCAATCTACCACCACCATTATATCATCATATTACCTTTGTGTTCAAGGCAATGCTACAATAAAGTCTATGCTAACATGATCCCATGGTTGGTGGGGAATGGGGATAGGAGTATACAATCCTTGATGGAAGTGACTTTTAGACTTTTGGAAAGTAGCACATATCACCACCATACCCTGTATGTCTCCTACCATTCTAGAACAAAAGAAATATTCTTGCAATAAATCAACGGTTTTGTTAATTCCAAATCAACCTACAAGCCCTCCACCATGCACCTCTCGGATGAGTAGCTCTTGAATGGGACTCTTGGGTATGCAAAGCTTGTTTCTCTTGAAGAGGAACCCATCTTAGAGCGTGAACAAACCCTTGGTCTTATCTTGGTCTTTGAAGTAGGCCTCAAAGTCTTCATCTTCGTGGTAAATCTCCTTGATGCAACTAAATCCTAAAACTCTTACTTCCAATAAAGAAAGCATAGAACATCTCCTATAGAGGGGATTGGGTACAACATTAGTCTTGTCACTCTTAAGTTTAGCTACATATGAAAAGGATTATAGGAACTCCACCCATCTAAAATGCCTAGGGTTGATTTTGAACTGACCATTAATGTACTTGAGCGATTCATGATTGGTGTGTAATATAAACTATTAGGGCCTTACGTAGTGTGACTAGTGGTATAAGGCTCTTGCAAGTGCATAAAACTCCTTATCATACATTCTATATTTCATGTAATAACTATTGAGATTCTTACTTAAATAAGCCATGGGCTTTCCCTCTTTGATGAGGACCACCCCAATACATACTCCGCTAGCATCACAATCCACTTCAAATGATTTTTGGAAGTCGGGTATGGTTAAGATGGACTCTTCTCCTAGCTTGGTTTTGATCACTTCAAAATATTCCTGTGTTGCCCTTTCCCACTTGAACTCTCCTTTCTTCATGCATTTGGTGAAGAAAGCAAGGAGGCTAGGTCGTGATGACTTCAATCTTGGTCTTATCTAGGAATATCCCATCTTTAAAAATAATAATGCCTAGAAAAGTAACCCTAGCTATAAAGAACTCGCATTTTTCTAACTTAGCATACAACTTGTTGCTTCTCAGGGCAAGGAATACAAGTTCAAGATGCTTTACATGTTCTTTTTCATTTGGACTATACACAAATATGTCATCAAAATAAACTACAACATTCATAAACCTCATGAAATTACTAGGAGCATTTGAAACCCAAAGGGAATTACCATCCATTCATATAACCCATTTTTTTGTTTTGGACGTTGTTTCCATTTATTACCTTCTTTCATTCGGATTTGGTAGTAAGCACTATGAAGGTCAATTTTGGAAAAGAGAGAATCTCCATATTAACATTAAAGCAAATCATCAATTTTAGGTATTGGATACCTATACTTGATGGTGATATTGTTGATATCTCTACTATCAACAGACATCCTTATAGATCCATCCTTCTTTGGTACTAGAAAAGCCGGTACCACACAAGGGCTAACGAATTCTCAAATCAATCACTTATTTAGTAGTTCTTCCACTTGTTTATGAAGATGTCTTCTTTGGGATTACAATGATAGGTAGCCTTATTAGACAAGATAAAATTGGGTACAAGATCTATTTGGTGTTATATGCCTCATATGGAGGGTAGTACATGGGGTTAGCCATTTGGAAACACATCTCCAAACTTTTCTAACAAAACCCTAAATCGAGGGTCCACAGGTGTCCCCCCCGCCTCATTTTTTTCCTACCAATAACAATAAATAAAACATTTTTTTCTTTTCCCAAAGCCCTAGATACACATTTTTCATCTATGAACAAAGACTTTTGACATTTGGCGGTGCCTCCATCTGTGGCTGATTATGATGTCAAGGGCGTGAGGATGATATTATTCTTGGCATACTTCAAATTATAAGTGTTCTTCCTCCCATCCTGAGACACATGGAAATCATATTTCCACGGGTGACCCAAAAGTAAATGGTAAGCGTCCATGGGGACTACATCACACAGCACATGGTTATGATAGGTTTTTCCAATGGAGAAGGACATGAGTACTTGCTTGGTCACCTCCAAAATGTTACCATTATTCAACTATTTTAACTTGTATGGTTTGGCGTGGGGTGTGGTGGACAACCCTAGATTTTCCACCAATGTGCATGAGGCCACATTTTCACAACTCCCATTGTCCATAATGAGGGAGCAAACCTTGCCACTAATGGTGCATTTGGTTTGAAAGATGCACTCCATTTATCTATCATCAACTTAGCTTTCTTTGTCATGATAATTTGACCTCGCCATAAGAGCTTCTCCTACATTGGGCAGTGCCTCTTCCTCTTCTTCTTCATCATGGGCTAAGAAATCTTTTTCAACATCCTCCTTAGGTATGGCTTCATTAAGCTCCAATAGTGTCATGACCCTTCGGTTTGGGCATTCATTGCGGTAATTCCCTACTCCTTGGCACTTTAAGCACCTCACATTTTTTGTTCTACTCGGCTCACCCACTCCTTTTTTTCCTTTCCCTTTCAAGTTAAACTTAATAGGGGTAGATGGTGGCTTAGATGGTGTTGGCATGTTTTGGGGAGGAAGCACACTTGGTTTTTTTATGATAAAGTGAGTGGTCCTCTTCTCCTTCTTATGCTTTTTGACTCTACTATCCAAGTGGAATATCTCATCTAAGGTGTAATACCTTTTCATCTCGATTGTTCTAGCACGGACTTGCCTAAGGTCTCCCACGAACAGTGACATGTTGTACTCTTCACTTTCTTCAATGCCAAGACTTAGCATTAATTTTTTAAACTCTCTTATATACTTTTCTACATATATGGGCCCCTTGCCTTAGAGAGGATAAATTTTTGAACAAGTCATGAGTGTATGAGGATGGCACAAATATTTGTCGCATAAGCTTCTTCATTTTTTTCCCATGACATAACCTTTGATTTCCCTTTCCTCCTTCATTGGTTGGTAAGGTTTTCCCACCAAAGAGAGGTATTCCCTTTTAGCTTCAAGGTGGCTACTTTGAAGATTTTTTCATCCCTATACCCTTTCGCCTCAAAAAGACTAGAGCACCTTAATTCCCATTCTAGGAATTCTTGTAGATTATGTTGGCCTTCAAACTTCATAATTTTGGTTTTAATATCCCCAAAGTCTCTTCCTTTTTTCTTTTCCACTTCTTATTGGTTCACAACAACTCACTTGTTGAAGAGTCATCTTCACTTCAGAAGTTATCAACACCATGAAAATCTTCTACTTTAAGGGGGCTCAATTTAGACGGTTTGTTGGAGGGTTTGGATTTGGAATAAGTTGTTGTAAGAGGGCTCAGATGTGGCTCATTTCTTCTTGTAATGCCACCAACGTGTGATCTATTCTTTGAGTGTCTTGATGTGAGGATTCAATGGCATGATATCTTCTTTCATTGTGTGCCTCATTGAGGTTTAAACCCCTAGGTATAGGATGATCACCCATAGGGCTAAATTTATTTTTTTGGAGTAAAAAAGGTTCAAAGACTATCAGATTGGAAAGAAATGATTTCATTCTTGCAGGAAATGGGTTCGAAGGGCAGAGTTATGAAGAAAAAAAATATTTCATGCAAGGGATGGGTTTAAAAGGGCTAGGTTACGAAGAACTATTTTTTTGCGTGAGTGTTTAGCTTAGATAAAGGTATAGGATTGATAGGAGAATGAAAATGTAAACCCAATTTATAAAAACTTAAGCTTTGATATCAATTTGATGCATGGTGGATACAAATTGAGTTAAACTTTGTTATAATGGTGGCTAGGACTTTGAAAACCAAAAATGGAGATAGGGGATGGGGGATGGGGATGAAGTGATGAATATATGAACTAAGTAACCCTTAGTTCATACACTTGAATCTACAACTTAAACAATATAACACTTAATATAAAAGACACAAAAATTTTGGGAGATCATTCAACCAGTGTATGCACTAACCATTAAGGTAATATCACTCAGCAATAGGATGAATAAAACTGACCAAAGACCCTTTCATTCATTGCTTACTTACCCTTATATAGTGTTACAATTATTTAGTTACAAAGTAACCATCCCCAAATAGATTTTATGGGCTGGTTAGAAATCTAACTATCTAGTTACTCCTTAGGTAACTATCCTAGTTTAATTCTAACCAAACTTTGTCTAGTTTTCCCCACCTATGTCTTGGTCGTGTGCTACCCTTACCCAGCCCCATGCTTGGCTGATTTGGTTTGTGTGCAAGTAAACTCCTAAAAATACATTCTATTACATGATTGAACTAAATAAAATGCTAACACCTAAAGTCAACATGCAATGAGGCTGCCATAAGTACAAAAATTAAGGATTTCATGACTCAAAAAGTGGCCATAAATCTACACTTGTAGGCTACCAACTTCTTCCTTCCTTTTTGTCTTGCAAACTGTCGAACAAGGACCCCCCTAGTGGCCTATTATAGGCTAGAAAAAGGTGGCAGGGAGTGCATGTTTTGCAGGGGGGAAAAGTGGCAAGGAGGGTATGTTTTTCAAGCTAGGAAAGGTGGCAAGGGTGTTTGCAAGCTAAAAAAGGTGGCAGGGATGGATGGGATTTATGACATATAAAGGAGCCACAAAAAGGGCAGGCTTGGGGAAGGAAAAGTGGATGCAAAAGTTACTACATTAGCTTGGTAAAATGGGCTACAAAATTAGGGTGGTTGGGGTGAGCTTGCATGGCTTTTGCATGGCTCCTTTTTTTACGTAAACATTCAAGGGTTTTGGGTTATGTTTGATTGCTCTTAAATGAGTACAAAAAATAAAGGGGTTGGGAAGGAAAGTTAATGGGAGGGTAATTAGTGGAATCCTTCCCAACTTAGAATAATTTTTGGGTCTTCTAATTTGGGGGGGGAGAGTAGTTAATGTTGGATTTAGTGAAGGAGATTCTCCTGCATTACTAACACAAGATATATGTCTACCGCCTACCCCATGTTAGATATAAGGCTAAAACCAACTAGAACATTCAAAATAGAGTGCGATAACTTAAATTGCATAAATCTTTTAAAGGATTATTTACATCAAGGACCTCATTGATCCCCGACCAAATCATTATAGAAATGCAAATAGATATGAGTACGAGACTGCATTAAAATGAGATTAGGGTGTGACCCTAAAACTAAAATGATGGTCCACCACAGATCCAACAAAATCTTTGAATGTCCATGCTCTCAAACCTCAAATCTAAACTGAGGTAGGCCCACTACTGGTCATCCCCAAAAACCTACACATGGCCCTTCACTAGTGGGAATGAGCAGGTGACCTAGTAAATTGGCACATTAATACACTACGTACTAAGTAAGACAATTTTCTTCCTCAACGGGAACATAATTATGCAATGCAAAGTCTATCACAACATGGGTATCATGCTTGACATGTGTTATAATAATACCATATATGTAAACGTAGGTATAGATCAAAACATACTATCGTGTATAATTCAGACAACACGGAATAATCACATAGGTATTCACACATGTACTAATAGATTAATCTAAGTAATGACTAAGGTTTATTTCCAATTACTCAATCCTTTATATTATACCATTTCCTCATCCATATATTGACACAAGTCAACATCTAGCCAATATTTCAATCTATAACCAGTTATTCATTTAAGCCCTTATCTAAGTTTACATACCAGATTTTATCCTTTTTGGTCATTCATACCATTATTTTCATCCTTATCTAATTATTAACCATTCACTTAGTCATCATTCATATTTTATCATCCCACTTTTTATTATTGAGCGATGGACTGTGCAACACTACATGGTCTCACATATCATGGAATCCTATCTAAATAATGAACATAAAGTCCAAGCCAAAGCCAATCACTAGAATGTACATAAGTCCAAGCCAAAGCCAACCAATATGGACATAAGTATAGGATAAATACAACCACCTAGGTAATTAGGCCCTTTAGTATCAATACCTCCTAGTACATCATAAGTGTCTAGAGTAGGTAAGGTACCAAGACTTCTAAGAATCGTGTCAAAAGGCAAAGCTCAAAGGCACCAATAAACACCCGAAGTTAAACTAACCCTCGATAGCTAATAGAGGATTGGGTAGCCTAAACCCATACACAAATCTATTGTCTTTCACTTTACATGATTAGTACATTATTCATAAGGTAAGTGATTACACAAGGCTAATACAAAGAGCAAACAAAGCATTTTCATGTTTATTTCATATCAACCCTTTCCATTTTTCCAACCATGTAGGGTTTCTATTTATCCTTGTTCAATACCATTCATTTCCATCATAATACTTTATTCAAGCCCAATATGTGCTTCATTACTCTTTTCTCAAGGCCATCACATGTCATAAGTGATATACACATTCGGCCTTTGCAATACTCATAGAGTATGTCATAAATTATGATCCATTTAATCCTTTCATTAAACCATTAATCCATGATAAAATTTATATTTCATCTCATTAATAATCATAAGCCAATCCCAAAACTAAAAGGAAACAAATCGCACAAATTAATTGAACCAGTCGATTGATCTGGCCCAACCAATCAATCGGTTTGACACAACCAAACCCTAATTTTCTTCAAACCAGACGATCAGTTTAGGAAAACCATTCAACATTTCATAGACCTATCGAATGATTCTACCTAACTAATTAATGGGTTTAAGTAGAGAGCAAGATCAAGGTCTCTATAGGCTTACCAATCGATGGGTTAAGATAACCAGTCAATTGTTCTAGGAACCAGTTGATCGGTTTGACCAAACCAGTCGATTAGTTTGCCTTATAATAACATCAACAATTATTTTTCATGCAGACTCATACTTATAAATCCTCATTTACCACATTTGAACATGTATTAATATAGCATAACACACTTTTAACCGATTTAGCTTGCATATCTCAACATTGAATCAGCATATCCTATTCTTATCGAGTTTCATGCTTTTTACTCAAAGTATACTATATACCCATCCAAATCAATTCTCCAAGCTATATACATTCATATCAACATACAAGACTAACTTAAAGAAACTCTTATCATGAAAGAATACTCATAAACCATTTTAGAAGCAAAAATCGCTTACTTAATGCTGGCAAAACTTCTTTAAACTAAAAATTTTAGTCTGTGAAAATACCAACTTTTAAAACCTTAAAATAACAAATCTTAAACATATAATTTTGTAGAAAGCCTTAATAATTTCAAACTAGAAATAGAAAAGATAAATGTAACATACCATACTTAAGGTAAAAAGAGGGAATGCATAGCTGAACCACTCAATCCTTTTTCCCAAATTTAACTATTCCTTACTTAATAATTAAAATAAGAGAGAGCTAGAGAAAGGATCATAAAAGTGAAAGGAATCGACTAGAAGGTTAGAAGTGTAGAAAAGATCAAGGTGAGTATAGAGAGTTAAGGATTTTAGCAGATGAAAGAGAGGTGAATAAAAGGGATGATTGGGGTTATTAATAACCAACCAAATCAACCCAAATTATAAAGGGTTTGGGAACGATTTGAAACCCTTATTTTTACTTTTTGAATTTGAGCTAAACGGATGGATTTTGTCTAAGATATGGTAACCTATTCTCCAAAGCTCAAATGGTGTTTCTGGATAATACAAATAAATTAAGCTAGAATTGAAATTCACAAGAGAGATAATGGAAGGTCAGCACAAAAGAAATCTTCCATATGCTCATAATCGTGCCTAAGATAGAAGCAGTGATTTTAGAAATATGCAGAGGATAAAGATGGAAGAAGACAAGGTTGAAGCCATATCTCCCCCTCAATTGTTCCAATTGACCTCCAAATCAATTTAAGGCAATATTTCATACTAAATGCATATTAAAAAATAGGTTAAAAATATCTTAGGAACAATTTGGCATGGGTTGACAATGTTCCATTTTAGTATAAGAAATTTTCTAAAACAATTGAGCTCAAAAATATACCCAACTCGACAAACCAATTGATCGGTTTGCTTCTACCAATTGATCAGTTCCCCAACCAATAGATCAAGTAAGTTGAGTAAAAACCACTTTCTTGAAATGACAAACTAGTTGATCAGTTCATGGAACCCGTCAATTGGTTTACCTAAAAACTCATTAAACTTCATTTTCCAACCTTGTTTCAAATAAAAATTTGGCTAAAACTAAATCATGATACCAAATCAAAATAAAATTTACAAAAATGGGCATAATTCTCATTCAAAATTTTATAAAAATAAGAGGAATTAGAAAAATGATCAACTAGTTTGTCGAGCTAAGTACATTTTTGAAACTCAATTTTTCTAGAAAATCTTATTATACCAAAATTAAACCTTGATAATCCCATTATAAGTTCTTAAATATTATTAACCTTTCTTATCATGCATTTGGCTTGATCTTCTACTTAGAACTGATTTTAGGGTTCAATTTGAAAATTTGAGGTAGAGGGTGAGCTCAACTTTGTCTTTTTCCACAAATTCTTACTTCAATTTCCAGATTTATCTTTGCTTAGCATAGAGATTCCTTCCATGCTTATCATTCATTTCTTCTCTTAGGTTTGACATCGTTGGGCCAATTCGACCTACATTTCTCCAAAAATTACCATTTTAGCTCTTAAAGGGAACTCAGCCTATTTTTTACGACATCCGCCCATTTAGACCATTTTGATTTGAATGGTATAAAGTTGGGAGTTTTTATCTGTGCCTTACCACACTCATTATTATACCTATTTTTTTGTTATAAATAATCCTAATCATCCCTCCCATTCACTTTTCTCTAGGCCACTGAAATATTATAGCTCTCTCTAAACTTTTAATCTTTTCTCTCCAATTTGATATCAATTTCAATTCATTTCCACTCTTCTGATCCTTTATCTAGCTCCTTCTTATTTGTCTTTAAGTAAGGGAGGGTTAGATTTAGAAGGAAGTTGAGTCTCTTTTTCAACATAAATTATCTTTGCTTTCTCTTAGGTTTGGCAATCCATTTTGTCCTAATTTGAATTCTTATTTATGAAATTATTCATTTATTTTATAAAGCTTTAACTTCTATTTTCTTTAAGGTTTGGAAATTGAAATATTTTGAGTTGAGTTTTCATGTTTGCGAAAGAGTTTTGCTTACACCAAGTAAATCATTCTTACTTCTGAAATGTGATTAAGCATATATTGTGGTGAATTCTTTAAAGCCCTGATTTTATAAGTTGGCATGAGAATTCGGTTTCAAATTGATGCATGTTGATTAACTCATGAATTATGAGAAATTTGCATGATTTTAGGAAAAGTAGGTCGATTTGATTAAATATAAAGCATATCTCACTTTATGAGCTGAAAAAGAGTTGGTATAATGCTAGTATATGCTTTAGTTTGGATGTGGTAGGAATTTTGAGGATGATTTGCATGAAAACTGTATGTCTTATATTGTTTGAGGGAAAACTAATCAACTGATCAACCCAACCCATCGACCAGTAGGTCTGTGGAGACCTTGGTTTGCTCTTTGCTTAAACCCATTGACTAGTTTGGTAGAACCAATTGACTGTTCTTAGAATAGTTAATTGTTTGGCCAAACCAATTGATCGATTTGAGGGAACCCTAGGCTTGGCCGATCAAAACCAATTGACTAGTTGACCTAAACTAATTGAATGGTTGGTAAAATCAATTGACTGGTTAGGCCAAATTGATCTATTATTTTGGCCAAATTATGTGATTTTGATCTTTTGACCTGGGTATGCCTTGATACCATGTCTCATGATGCTATATGATTGTTTAATGAGTGAAATACCTCTATTGACATAAATAGATAACCTAATGGATAGATTAAATGGATCATAATTTATGACATACCCAATGGGTGTTGTAAAGGCCTTAATGGGTAAACCTAAATAAGTATTTGATGGATTTAAAGGGGTAATGCAAACTAGACTTTAGTTTGAAATGAATTAATAAAAGGTATTTGGTTAATATTGATTAAGAATTAATGGAAATCCCACACATGGTTGGGAATGGTAATGGGTAAGAATGTGAAAATCTTGCTTGCATATTGTATGGGCCTTGTGTGATCATGTAATCTTGATAATAACATATTAATCACTTAAAGTAAAAGATGATCGAGCTATGTATGGGTCTAGGTGACCCAATCATCAATTAGCCACTAAGGGTTAGTCTGTCTTTAGGTGTTTATTGGTTCATTCGGGCTTTACCATCGGGTGGGATCCTAGTAGAACCTGATGCTTTACCTAATCTAGACACTAATGATGTACTCGACTATCAATACAAAAGAGTCTAGTTACCTAGGTGGTTTTAGCTTCGACCTTGACTTATGTCCATTGGTGGCTACTTAGCTTCAGCCTGGACATATGTCCATTGTTGGTTACTTAGCTTTGGCCTAGACTTTATGTCATTTTTTTATTAGACTTCCATGGTATGTGAAACCATGGGGTGGTGCACAGTCCATTGCTTATCGGGTATTTGAGCACAGCATAACATTGTGTTGTTTCGTGTATGTGTTGCAAAAGTTTGGCGTAATTTGGAGTTTTATGTAATAAATGTGAGGGTACCATGTTTATTAACATGATCTGTGTTTCTAAGAGAAACTTTTGGTGTGTCTTGGGCAAAAGTTGAAAGTAAGGAAATAAACGTAAGGGTCCAGTGTTTCCTAAATACAAACAGTATTTTTTCTTATTTTTGAAACACGTTGTTTTGCTCCATAGGGTTTTTTCTTCTATAAAAGGAGATATGTTGAAACCCTATTCATTGAGATTCATGCATCACAAATTCTTCTTTTTCTCCATATAATTCTCTTCTTAAAGATATTTGTAGATTTGTGTAATTGATTGATATAGGGATGTAAACGAGGTGGGTTAGAGACGGGATACCCATACTCGTATCCGTATCCGATAAGAAAATTTGTATCTAAATCCGTACACATACCCGAATCCATATTCACTAACACATCCATATCCGTATCCGTTGGATATCCGTTACTCGACGGATTATCCGTTTATCCGTTAATGGATATTATCCGGCGGATAAATCCATTGCCCGATGGATAAACCCGTTTAGAGTTTAGCTAAATGACAATTTTAACCTTAATTTATACTATATTTATTTTAAAATTAAGAGTAAAAATATAATTATATATTGGGTAAACAGGTACGGGTATGGATATCCCATACTCGTATCCGTACCCGAACCCGACGGGTATTTTTTTCCACCATCCATATCCGTCGGATAAAATCCATTGAGTTTCAGGTAAAATCTGCCCCGTTTACATCCCTTGATTGATTGATTAGTTTAATCACTTTGTAATTACATAAGAGCAAGCATAAAGATATATACTTTTTCCTCAATTGCTCTGTCTTATCTTTGAATTCTCAATTCTGTAGCATCTTATTAATTCTGATTTAGTGTGGATCTCTCTAAATCTACACTAATTGAATTCTCAACCACCATCCCTAGGTTGTGCCCTAGGCTCCCTAACTTGTAAAAATAATTTATTGAGTTGCTAATTATTTTATTTGTGTTAATATCATCATCATTGTCGTCATCGTCGTCGTCGTCGTCGTCATCATCATCATCATCATCATCATCATCATTATTATTATTATTATTATTAACCTTGGCCCTATTATTATTAATGTTACTATTATTATGATTATTAGGACCCTTATTATTATCATTCTTAATATTTGAATTATTATTAATATTACTATTATTATTATTTTATCACTATTGTTATTATTATTTTATCATTATTGCTAATACTACCTATATCCCTAATATTACTAGTACTACTAGCATTATTATTATTATTGTTATTATTATTATTATTATTATTATTATTACTATTATTATTATTATTATTATTATTATTATTATTATTATTATCATTATTGTCACTATTTTAGTATTACTAATACTACTATCATTATTACTAAGATTTGGGTTGTTATTAGTATTATCTTTACTATTAGTTTACCTTTGTATAGTTTTATTTTGGTTTCATTTTATCGTATTATATCTCTTACCCTTATGGGAACTCTAATTATGCACTCTATTAGGTTTTAATAAATTTTTAATACGCACTCTAATTTCTGTGTTATGAACATTTCAGTTTTTCTATGAATTCTTGTTTTAAGTTTGACTGATGTCTGGTGATAACTTTTCTTAGCCTTATGGTTAGTACGAGAGTGGTCGGAGATTGGCTTGTACTAATCACGGCGGTAGCACCCCATGTTTTTATTTGTTTGTTTAAACAAAAAATTTTAACTGTAAATTTTTGGGGTGTTATAAGGTCAATGTACAATATGAAGTAGTCTCTTAGGTAGTAGTATAAATGATTTAATCAGTTTATGCTTCAACATGGTTTCTCCAGGTGTGAGTATGATGGACGTGTGTACTTGAAGGAGATGGAGGGTGGCTCTTTTTCTATATGTTTATGATATGATTGTTGTAACAATAGATATGTCCGATGTTGATAAGGTGAAGGCAATGCTAAAGAGTGAGTTTGAGATTAAGGATCTTAGAGCTGCTAAGAGAATCCTTAGCATGGAGATCATTAGAAATCTTGAGCAGAAGCTTTTGTACTTGTCACATTAGTCATATATGAATAAGGTGCTAGAGATATTTCATATGATAAATTCCAAAACAGTGAGCACTTCATTAGCTGCTCACTTTAAATTGTCTACTTTAGATTATCCCAAATCTAAAGAGGAAGAGGAGTTCATGGTGATTGTTCCATATTCAAATATTTTTGGTTGTTTCATGTATACTATGTTGTGTACAAGACCTGATATTGCTTAAGGTGTTAGTGTTATGAGTTGATATATGGCAAATTTGAAAAAAGGCTCGCTAGTAAGTAGTGAAGTGGATCCTTAGGTGTTTGAAAGGAATGACATCATCTTGTATTGAGTATAGGAGATCAACTGATTCGCTAGTTGGGTTTGTGGACTCTAATTATAGTGGAGACCTTGATAAAAGGAGATACACCAATGAATATGTTTTTTATCTTGGTGATTCAATTATTAGTTGGAGGTCTTCCTTATAGGATGTGACAACCTTATCCACTACACAGTCAGAGTATATGGCCACAACAAGGGCTTTTTAGGAAGCCTTGTGGCTTGGTGGTTTGTGGCTTGGTGGTTTAGTACGCGAGTTGGGGTTTGGTCATGGTGATAGCTAGAGTGTCATCTATTTAGCGAAGAATCATAATTATTTCCATCGTCGAACGATACACATTGACATCACGTATCACTTGATCTAGGGTATTGTTGCTGCAAGAAAAGTTGTGTTGGAGAAAGTGGGTACTTTAGATAATCTACCTGATATGCTAACGCAGCCACTAACCATAGGTAAGTTTGAGTGTTTCTCGAACTTGACTGGTGTTTATAGGCCATGAGATCCTTTTGGGGGTTACGGTTTTTTGTAGAGGTGTTTAGATGTCATACATCAAAAATACTACATTAAGCTAGAGAATTGTAAGGTTTAACTGGGTATTTGAGCTCAACATAACTCTGTATCAGTTCATGCATATATTGGAGAAGCTTGGTGTAGTATGGAGTTTTATGTAAGAAATATGGGGGTACCATGTTTATTAACAAGGTCTGTGTTTCTAAGAGGTGTTTTGGGAAATTTTCAAAAGAAAATAACCACAAGGATCCCATATTTTCTAAATACGGATCTTGTTTTTCTTTATTTCTGAAACACATTTTTTGCCCTATTGGGATTTTCTTCTATAAAAGGATACATATTGAAACCCTAGTCATTGAGATTCATATGTCCCAATTTCTTCTTCTTCTCCATAGAATTCTGATGAGTTCATATTTTGACACATTTTATACCCTTATAATCTTAGTTTTTGGTAGTTTATTTAGCTAATATAGGGAAATAATTATTGTTTTATGCTTAAGTGGTAAAAATTGCATAAATTTTATTATTTGAGCTAAAATGATATAAATTAAGTAAATTTAGAATAAAATAATATTTATTAATTTTTATTAATTTTATTTTATAGGTTTTATTTTAAAATTAAAAAAAAACCTTTGGACCAACGGCCGAAGGCCCAAAGGCCTGGAACAAGCAAAACTAAGCCAAGCAGGCCTCGACGCACAGCTTAGCATGGAAGAGAGATGCAGCCGAAGAAAAGTCAGCAGGGCTGACGTGGAGAGCAACGGAGATGGAAAAGAAAAGTAAGACGAGGGCTGACGTGGCGTGGCAGGAACAAGAATAAAAAGGCTTGAGGCGTGCGGCATTAAATGGGGGAGCGAGTGCAGTCGAGAGCCTCAACAGGCTCGAGGGAGCGGCTGCACAGCGACGCACGGGGTTCGAGGCACGGAACGAGCAGCCTCCGTCAACCATCAATGTCAGCCGCCAGCGAGAAAAAGAATAAAAGAAAAAGAATTTGGCAAGGAAATAAAGGCAAATAAGCAAGAAAAATAAGAAGAAATTAATACCGGTAAGATTTATTTCAGATAAAATTAATTTTTATCTGAATAAATTCTAAATCTTTTATCTAAAATTAATTCCGGTTATTTTTTTCTCTTATTTTAATTTATATTTTAGATATATATTTCTGTGTAATTAATTCTTTAATTATGGCTGGCTGATTATTTATTGTTAGGGAATGAATTAAAACCCTAGATTATGATTTGAATTATAATTTTATTTTCTTTGTTTCGTGATATTGTTTCTTGACTCTATATTAATTGCTATCGTTTATATGTATGATTCTGTCAAGTATAGTTTATTTGGTGCATGCCTTGTTCTGGTTCCTCATAAGTGACAGTATGTAGGGTTATTTGCCTGCTAGGTGGCCATCTAAATATACTAGAATTTATATGTATAAATTGCAGCTAGGTTAGATAGTAATTCACCTAATCGTTTTGTGATTCTAACCGAAGTCGTAAAACGTTTCGATACGTGTGGGTCAAGGATAGGAAATACAGCTAGACATGCGTTTTGTACTAGTCTGGGTACTTAGATTGATAGCCTTCCACTTACACTTAATGCATTAAATCTAGTTAAATATAGGAGCCGCTTGTTGCTGCTATACTGCTAGTATTTAATAGGGTTAATATTGGCGCTTTGTCGTATTAATTAATTAAGGGAAGTAATATAAGGTGTATAGACCTGCTTTTGGTGTGCAACTTTGTCGATCTCATTCTCACGATTAAATATTGACTTAAAGATAAATATTATATTACAACCTAGTCTAGTGGTGGATTTTTATTTCCTTAACATATTTCTCATATCTACGGTTTCTCATTATTTTCATTATTAGATTATTTTATTTTATTTATTCATTTTATTATTTTATTATTTTGATAAACCCCCATTAGTATTTTTCTTATTTATTTATTTAGTGTTATTTAGGATTTATTTTTATTTTTATTTTTAGTTTTAGTTTTATTTTCAAGCTAGTTAGATAGAGGTGAGCCCTCTTAATCCCCGGCTAGAATGATACCCTTATTTACCAGTGCTACAATTGACAACAAGAGGGTTTAAATTGCGTTCCGGCTACGGTCACACCAATTTTTGATTTCTAAGTCATCCTTTAATATTTATAGATTATAGATTTGTGTAGTTGATTGATATATTAGTTTAATCATCTTGTAATTACACAAGAGTACGAATAAATATCTCTACTTTTTCCTCAATTGTTATGTTTTGTGTTTGAATTCTCAATTGTGAAAAATCTTGTTAATTTCGATTTCGGGTGGATTTCTCTAAGTTCATACTAATTCTGCAACATATGTATAATAATTTGAATGAGTAATTGGATAAGATGTTGGAATAGGAATGTGACTAAGGAGAA
Source organism: Tamarix chinensis (assembly GCA_030549775.1). Taxonomy (NCBI): domain Eukaryota; kingdom Viridiplantae; phylum Streptophyta; class Magnoliopsida; order Caryophyllales; family Tamaricaceae; genus Tamarix; species Tamarix chinensis. Next base: position 55,971,342 of record CM060175.1, read on the forward strand.
TGGTAAAAGTAAAAGGAAAAGAACAGTAAAGGAGATAATGGTTTATATATGTATAAATGACCTAATAAATTAGGTACGTGGAAATGACCTATGGTTAAATTATGTAACTAGATGAATAAAGCCTTACTATTAGCTGGACATTCTACTTATAGCTTATATATTGTCATCTATGACGTATTGCTATGGTGTCAAGCATGATGAGTTATGTATGGTATGGGTTTCCTATGCCTGATGTGACCATGATAGAGCATGTATCTTATGTATATGAAATGAGCATGAAATATGTTAGTATAACCTTCGTATTATGTTGTAATTTTGTGTACCAGTGACTCCATTGAGGAGGTAACTTGTCTTACTCACTATAAATAAAAATTACAATGGGTCGAGGCTTGGTCGGGTCCAACCAAACCCAAACCCAAACCCATTTATATTACCTAGATCAAGACCTAACCCAAACCTGTTGGGTCCAAAAATCATGGACCCAAACCGGCTAAAAATGAGGCAGGTTTAGCGGGTCTGAGTTGAGTCCGAGACCTATTGTCATCCCTAATTACAAAGCATACTAATGTGCCCATTTTCTTGGTCACTTACTCATTCCCATGAACAGAGGTTCATGTGTAAGTTTTTAGTGATGGTTAGTAGTTGGTCAACCTCATGTGGGATATGGGCTCTAAGAGCATAGACATCTGGAGACTTTTGAGTGGTCCTTGATGAACCCAAGTTTAGGGTTACGCCCTACTATTGTTTTTGTAATTTGAGACCATGTACTTAATTTAAATTCCTTGAGTATTAAACATGGTGGACCACGGAGGTCTTGTATTTGTATAATATGCTTTCTTTCGATATTTATATAACATATTGTAGCGCACTCTACATTAATTTTTGTTAGTTTGGTTCTCAACCTTGTATCTAATATGGGACGGACAGCTGATGCCTATCCTATATTAGGTGTAGCAGTAACATCCCATTTTTTCTAAGTATTTATTAGTTTTCCACTTCCACAAAGTTTTAAAACAACAAAAAAAATCTGTAGTGAAAAATGAAAGTGTTATAAATCACCTTCCTATAGTATTCAAGCATAGAATGGGTCTCATCAAAGGATTGATTGTACCATCTTTGACAACGAGGCATGTAAGAGTCTCAATCACACCTAATGTGATCAAAATCTAGGAAGTGTTTGTGAAACACCCCAAAACCTAATTTTAAGAATTATAGCTAATTAAGAATTTATTTTAGAAATTTATTAAATAAATTATTTTTATTTAAATGAAAGGTAATTCATTAGGGCTATTCAAGAAGAAAATAATAAATATTTTTATTAGAAAATTTTGGTATTTTAGCTAATTAAGGATTTTATTTTAAAAATTAATTAAACAAATTATTTGATTTGAAATAAGAAGGAGAAAATAATTCTAAATTAATATTAATTTTATAAATAATTTAATTGGAGAAAATTTGGGTGATTCTCTAATTAAAATGGAATTTTTGAAAAATCTTTCAAAAATCATAAATTAGCCTAAAAAGGGATTTAAATATTATTTTATTTAAATATTATTATTTTTAAATATTATTATTTTTAAATATCCAAAATAATTTAATTAACCTAACTCATTATTTTCTCTTTTTTCCCTTTTCCTTTTTCCTTTTCTTTCCTCCTTTTTCCTTTCTTTTTCTTTCTTCTTCTTTTCTTTTTCTTCCTCCCCTCCCCCGAGTTGGGCCTGGACGTGGCCCATTTTCTTTCTTCCTGTCACGGCCTGTTTCTTTCTCTTCTTCTTCTTTCGACAGTCAACGTGTCGAGTTTCTTCTCTTTTTCCCCAAAAATGTGGCGCTTAATTTAAACACCCCTTACCTCGTGCCCGACCGATTTTCTTTCTTTCCTTTCTTTTCTTTTTTCTCGGTCAGCCGGTCCAGCCCCCCAACCTTCTTCTTCCCCCAACCCTTCGTACCTGCCACTCCAATGACCTACACCGCCACCCTATCCCTGGTTTTTCACCGCCGGTGTCACCCGTTTGACCGGCCATTCTCCCTCTATCATCTCCTGCTGAACCATCGACCTTTTCACCCAACCAAATCTCCCCTATTCTTGCATGTTTCCCCTCATCCCAGCCAATCACCTTCCCTGTCGACTTGGATTTTCGCCGACCACATGACGCCGCCGGCGAACCCTAACCCTACTTGCCCTACTCCATCGTCATCCTACAGACCTTAGCCTTTCATTTAAACCCTATAAATACCCTTTACCAACCCTGGAATCCAATTTTGTTTTTTGAACCCAGGAAATCATTCCTTTTCGCCTTTGCCACTTCAGACTCTTCTTCCACCGTCGTCGACCAACTTTGCTGCCCACTCCGCCCACCTAATCCTTCCCTACATCGTCCTCTACCAAACTATACCTTTCCCCTCCCTCGATTCTTCCTGCATGAGCTACCCCGACTGTGCGAAGTAGTCCCCTCAACTAACCTATTCTCTGCCTCTGCCACCCTTTGCACCACTATCCGCCACTACTACCATCGCTTCCACTGCCTCCTACACCTCCCATTCTATTCTACAGACCCTCCTTTATCTCCCCCTACCTTTCTTTTCCTCTTCCTCCCTCTTCTCTTCTCTTTCTCTTCTTCTTCCCCATTCGGCCACCGCCGCCGCCGCCGTGCGCCGCCACCTTTGGTTGCGCCACCACCTCCATTCTTTTCCTCTCCTTTTAGGCAACCATAATCATCTCTACTCCCTCCTTATTTTGCTCCCAACCTTCAACTCTTCCCCTTTTCTTCTCTTTTTCCGACCACCACCGCCGGTACCACCTGTCACCACCAGCCTAAGGATGAACCCTAGACCCTCTCAACCCTTTTACCCTATTTTTACAAGCTTTAAATTATTTTATTTCAATTATTTGAATATATATACTATTATTATTATTACAACTACTATTATTAATGTTTTTATTATTATTTATATTGAGGGTTGAAGCCCTATTATATTTTTATTTTTATTTTATCATTTTTATTCGTATTATTGTTATTATCTTCATTATTAATATAAATACGATATTATTATTATTATTATTATTATTACTATTTCAAAATTATTATTATTATTATCCCGTTATTATTATTATTACAACTATTTTACTCTTAGTGTTGCTATTATTATTATTGTTGTTGTTGTTGTTGTTGTTGTTGTTGTTGTTATTGTTATGCGATTATTATTATTATTATTATTGTTGTTGTTGTTGTTGTTGTTGGTGTTGTTGTTGTTGTTGTTGTTGTTGTTGTTATTGTTTTATTTTTAATGTTAGTATTATTGTTCTATATAGGGTTGAAACCCTATTGTGCCTATTTTGAATTATAGTAGTAGTAGTAGTATTATAAATATCAGGTCTTATAATTATTAATATTATTAATAATTTTATCATTATCATTTATTATTCTTATTAGTGTTATTATTATTATTATTATTTAATAAGTTATTATTATTCAATGTAGGGTCGAAACCCTACTTCATTTTATTTTCAATTATTATCGTTACTATTATTACCATTATGATTATTATCATTTTTGCAATATTATTATGGTTTTTATCATTATTATTATTATTACTATTTCACTATTATTATTATTATTATTATTATTACTAAATTTTGTTATTTATTTTACTAATGTTATTATTAGTATTATTTTGGTAAAGGGGCCGAAGCCCTTATTTCACTATGTTTTTGAGTAATTCCCTTTTTATTATTATTGTTACAATTATTATTCTTATTCTCATTAATATTATCATCATAATTCTTTTTAGTATTTTTTCTATTATTATTTTGGTATCATTATTATTATTATTAGATAAAATCTTCAACCTTATATTATCAATTTTTATAATGTTACTATTATTTCTTATATCTTTAGCAAGTTAGTAATTAGTTAATGTCATCATTATTAATATGTTATTATTTTATTAAAAACCTAGTCTTAGAATAAATTAATAAGTAATAGTATTTTTGGTAGGAGAGAATCTAATTTTAGTTCTTCCCTCATTTAGGTAAGACCATTCAAAGCCCTAAGGAGTCATAGGAGAGTCCTCCAAGACCGCTGTCATTTTAGGTAAGGGTGTTACTAAGGCCTTATGTGTGTTTATGTGCATTATGTGCTTCGTATGCTATGTATTCTATGTTTATCATTATTAACTATTTCGTATGTGGTATGACATGGAGTTGAGTATGTTTTTGTTTATTTTCCTGGCATGTGTATTATGTATATGTGATGAATGGTTTGTAACCCTTAAGACATGCATGTGAGGATGTTAATATGAATTGACCTAAGTATTTTAATGATCCATGAGTGGCGGAATAAAATGGGAAATTTAGGGTTTCGTGTGGGAGAATCTAATATATTCGTGTGGGAGAATCTAATATATGGTTTTATATGGGAGAATCTACTATATGGTTTTGTATGGGAGAATCTAATTTATGGTTTTATATGGGAGTATATAATTTGTAGTTTTATATGGGAGAATTTAATCTATGGTGTAACATGGAATAATCTAATCTATGGTGTAATATATGAGACTCCAAGTTCGAGAGTAGTGTAGCCGGATTCACTCTTCTTGTTATTTTATCTTCTTCTTCTATTTCTTTTGTATCGGATTTGCCCTCTTATGATTTATTACTTGTATTGAGTATTTTAAATGAACATTTTATCGGTTATAAGCTTATTTCTCGTTTAGAAATGAATTACAATTCTTTACGTGTACTCTAATCTTTGGTGTTATAATCTTTCTAGTTCTTTCATGAACTCTTGATTTAATTTTAATATTAATATTTTCTTAACCTTAGCACTTGGTACTGAAACGGTTGGAGAGAACCGGTTTGGTACTAAGTGTGGCGGTAACATCCCCATAATTCACAGGTTTTTAATTTTAAATTCTTCCGCTTTTAAAAAAAAAGTAGTGAATTTTGGGATGTTACAGTTTGTATATCCAAGTCTATTATGACACGCGTATTAGAAATAGAAGCAGATGATCAACAAATGTTTGATATAGATGATAGTCACAAAATTACCTATAAGAGAGTTCCACATCCATATAGATTAGCATTCGATCTAGATGTTATACCAAGCTATCGATATTAGAGAGCAAGTACAGTCGTTCTTTGTGCATAGTTTTTCACAACTATGAGATCTTGGAGAAATAGAAGTCAATATGGGCTTACTCTACTTGATGTCTTATTCATAAATAATGACATGTCAAGAAACCAAAATAGGTATGCAATAACTTTACAATACCTTGGTAACTAGTCTAATGTGTATAGGGCACAAATCATTAGAAATCCATTCCACCCCCTTTAATTATCACCTTTACATCCTCCTCCTCCATACTAAATAGGCCATCCAATACATATATTACTTGCAAATAAGTTTTATTTGTATTTCTTGCATATAATGGATCACCGTCAACATTTATTCCTAGTATATGTTGTGAAATGCTTCGTAAATTTCTAATTTTAAAAATTATATTTAAATGAGGTTTTGTTATAAAAATTAATTAAATAAATTATTTTTATTAAAATAAAAATAAAATTAATTAGGGCAAATTAAGAAGAAATTTATAAGTATTTTAATTAGGAGAAATTTTGGTATTTTAGTTAATTAAAGATTTTATTTTGAAATTAATTAAATAAATTATTTTATTTAAAATAAGAAGTAGAAAATAGTTCCAAATTAATAGGGATTTTATAAACAATTTAATTAAAGAAAATTAGAGTATTTTGCTAATTAAATTAGAATTTATGAAAAATCTTTCAAAATCCTAAATTAGCCTAAAAAGGGATTTAAATATATATTATTTTATTTAAATAATATTATTTTTTAAATATCTTAATTAATTTAATTAACCCAACCCTCCTATTTTTCTTTTTCCCTTTTTCCTTTTTTCCTTTTCTTTCTTCCTTTTCCTTTCTTTTTCTTTCTTTTCTTCTTTTTCTTTTTCCTCTCCATTTCCCCGTTTGGGTCTGCCCCTCCCGCTGCCTAGTTTTTCTCTCCTCCCTCCTTCCTTTCCTTCAGTGTAGCCCAGCCCGCGCAGCCGTTCCCCTTCCCTTCCCCTATTGCGTGAAACTTCCCTTCTTTTTCCATCGAAACACGTCATTTGGTTTAAAAACTTTAGCCTCGCATCCAGCCGGTTTTCCTTCGTCTTTCCCTTCTTTTTTTCCCTAGCCGCCCAGTCCCGCCACCACCTCCTCCTTCTTCTTCTTTCTTCACCTCCTCCTTCTTCTTCTTTCTTCTCCCCCCCCCCATTCGCACCAGCCATTACCGTCGACGCCTGCAACTCCGAAAATCTCACCACCGATCTCGCCGTTTGACTCCCCGTTTCTCCCATCATTTCGCTGGTCATGCTGACTCCAACTACATTCTCCCTCTTCTCGCGCATTTATTTCTTCTCCTACGCAACCCCCTACCCGAAATTTGCTGCCACCGGTGACCCTAACCCTACTTTCCCTATTCTCTCTTCGTCACATAGACCTCACCCTATCATTTAAACCCTATTAATACCCCCGGTTTGAGCTCTGTATTGACTTTTGGTTGTTTTCCCTATCATTTAAACCTTACAACTGTCGCCCCTTTAGATGCTTCATTCGCCACCTTCAGCCAACTCCGCCTACCAAACTCTTCCTTGCACCACTCTCTAGCTAACCAAACCACCCATCCCCCTCGATTCTTCCTGCACAAGCCACCCCGACTGTGCGAAGTAGCCCCCTCGACCAACCCATTTTCTGTCTCTTCCACTCTTCGCGCCGCCGTCCGCCACCTATTCCGTCGCTGCCGCCGTTCCTTTCACCTTCCAATCTATTATGCATATCACCCTCTACCTTCCCCTACCTTTCTTTTCCTCTCCCTCCCTCTCCTCCTCTCTTGCTCTCCTTCTTCCCCATTCGGCCACTACCGCCGCCGCTGTGCGCCACCACCTTTGGCTGCGCCGCCACCCTCATTCAACTCCTCTCCCTCTAGGCAATCTTAAACAGCCCAACTCCCACCTTCATTCTCCCTATTTTATTCCCAGCCCTCAATTTTCCCCCTTTCTTCCCTTTTTCCAGCCACCGCCGCTGACGCCGTGAACCATCGCCGGCACCGCCTATCACCACTAGCCTAAGGTTGAACCCTAGACCCTCTCAACCCTTTTCCATATTTTTACAAGCCTTAATTTATTTTATTTTATTTATTTAAATATAAATATTATTATTATTATTTCCATTATTAATATGTATTATTATTGTTATTAGTATTAATGTTTTTATTATTATTTCTATTGAAGGCCGAAGCCCTATTGTAATTTTTATTTCAATTTTTTTATTATTATTCTTATTATTTCTATTATTACTATTATTAATATTAATATGTTATTATTATAATTATTATTATTATTATTATTCCTATTTCGAATTACTATTATTATTATTTCATTATTAATATTACAACCACTTTACTATTAGTTTTGCTATTACTATTATTATTATTGTTATTGTTGTTGTTATTATTGTTGTTGTTGTTGTTGTTGGTATTATTATTCTATATAGGGCTAAAACCCTATTGTGCCTATTTTGAATTGTAGTAGTGGTATTAAAAATATCAAGTCTTATTATTAGTAATATTATCATTATTTTTATCATTAGCTTTCATTATTATTATTAGTTGTTGTTGTTGTTGTTGTTGTTGTTGTTGTTGTTGTTGTTATTATTATTTAATAAGTTTATTATTTTTAATGTAGGATAGAAACCCTACTTCATTTTATCTTCGAATATTATCCTTACTATTATTACCATTATGGTTATTATTATTTTGTAATATTATTATGGTTTTTGTCATTATTATTATTATCATTTCATCATTATTATTACTACTATATTTTGTTATTTATTTTACTAATGTTATTATTAGTATTATTTTGGTAAAAGGACTGAAGCCCTTATTTCACTTTATTTTTGAGTAATGTCTTTATTATTATTATTATTATTATTATTATTATTATTATTATTATTATTATTATTATTGTTATTATTATTATTATTGTTATTATTATTATTCTTAATTATATTCTTATTGATATTATTAGTATCATTTCTATTTGCATTATTATTAAAATTATTTCTATTTTCATTATTATTATTATTGGAATTAAATCTTTAAACCCTTATATTATCAACTTTTATAATATTTCCATTATTTCTTATACCTTTAGCAAAGTTAGAAATTAGTTAATGTTATTTTTATTAATATGTTATTATATTATCAAAGCCCTAAGGAGGCGTAGGAGTGTGCTCCAAGATCGGTGTCGTTTTAGGTAAGGGCGTTACTAAGGCCTATTGTGTGTTGATGTGCATTAAATGCCTTGTATGTTATGCATCTTATGTTATTATTGTAATTATTTCATATATGGTATGATGTGGAGTGCAAGCATGTTATTGTGTTGTTATATGGCATATGTATTATGTATATGTGATGATATGTGTTATGACCCTGTAAGACATGCAAAGATGTTAATATGGTTTGTGTGGGGGAAATGATGAAAAAGGAGAATGGGGAAATAAGTTGACCAAGTTATGTGAGTTGACCTAAGTATTTTAGTGATCCATGAGTGGAAGAATAAAATGGAAAATTTAGGGTTTCGTGTGGGAGTATATAATTTGTAGTTTTATAAGGGAGAATCTAATTTATGGTTTTATATGGGAGAATATAACTTATGGTTTCTTATGGGAGAATCTAATTTGAGAATCTAATTTATGGTTTTATGTGGGAGAATATAACTTATGGTTTCTTATGGGAGAGTCTAATTTATGGTGTCGTGAGGGAGAATCTAATTTATGGTTTTGTGTGGGAGAATATAACTTATGGTTTCTTATGGGAGAATCTAATTTATGGTTTCGTGAGGGAGAATCTAATTTATGGTCTTGTATGGGATACTCTAATTTATGGTTTTGTATGATTTTGTGTGAGAGAATTTAATCTATGGTTTTGTATGGGAGAATTTAATTTGTGGTTTTTTATGGGAGAATCTAATTTATGGTTTGTATAGAAGGATCTAATGTAAGGTTTTGTATGGATGAATCTCTGGTTTTATACGGTTTGAATTTAGGGTTTGGTATGGATGAATATTTGGGTTTTATATGGTTTGAATCTAGGATTTGGTATGGATGAATATTGGGTTTTATATGGTTTGAATCTAGGGTTTAGTAAGGATGAATCTTTAGGTTTTATATGATTTGAATTTAGGATTTGGTAAGGATGAATCTTTGGTTTGGTATGGATTGAATTTAAGATGTGGTATGGATGAATCTTTGGGTTTTATATAGTCTGAATCTAAGGTTTGGTATGGATGAATCTTTAGTTTTGTGTGGATTGAATTTAGGGTTTCCTATGACAGAATCTTGGGTTTTGCATGAAAGAAATTAAGGTTTCGTATGGACGGACTTAGGGTTATGCATGAAAAAATCGAAAGGTTGCATGGGATGTATAAAGTCTGCATAAGAGTGAAATTTATGTATGGAAAGATAATTTGGGATGTGAGGAAGGTAATGTAAGTGTTATTTGGGTGTTTAAACACTTTGGATGAAAAATAGTACGTGGAGCATTATAAGGATACGTAGGAGATCGAACTAAGGTTTGTATGGACAATTAGGGTTTGGTGTGACTGCTTAGGGGTTTTGTGGTATCATGTGTATTTAGTGATTAAAGTGTAATTATGAGGATGGAATCTATGATTTGTGATGTGTGAAGTGTAAAGGGAATGATTCATGCATGTCCAGGGTGAAAGCTTTTGAATAAGATACTTAAGACACTAATCATTTAAAGTGAAAGATTATTGAGCCGGGTCCAGCCGATTCACCGGCGAAAAATAGTGGTGTGGACTTTGTCCCGCAAGTGACCGGCTCACCTGCAATAATAGTAGGGTGACTCGAGCTCAATAAACACAAACCAGAGTTTGCTAAAGACACTTAAAAGATACTAATTACTTACAGTGGAACACCATGTGAATAGGAACCAGCAGATCCACCGGTAAGGAATAGTGGTGTGGACTATTGTCCCATAAGTGACCGATCCACCGGCGAATAATAGTGGTGTGCACTTTGTCCCACAAGTGACCGGCCCACCGGCTAAAATAGTGGGGTGTTCATGTACTTACATGGATTTGATCAAAGGTATGGTGTGTATCGACTTCCAATAACAGATTAATTAAATAAGTAATCCAGACTATAAATGGGCCTTTATGTATGTACCCGAATGATTGTTCGATATTATGTTATCATGATAGTCTTTATGTTCTTTTATTCTTATGCATGGTTTATGTGATTTTATGTGTTGGTCTTAGTGCTCGGTTACCTTGCTCAGTACGTAGCATACTGATCACCTTTTTCATGGGTGTTGCTCATTCCCACGAGTAGTAGACCCTTCTGACTTTGTGCAAGTGGGCGAGACATCTGGCGAGGCTGAGTGTTGAGCATGTTTTGGCTCCAAGTTTGAGAGTATCATGGCTGTATTCACTCTTCTTGCTATTTTATCACTTTCGGCTATTTCTTTTGTATTGAACTTACCCTTTTTGAGTTGTTACTTGTATTGGGTATTTTAAATGAATCTTTTATCGGTTGTAAGCTTATTTTCTTTTGGATTTGAATTACAATTATTTACACGTACTCTGATCTTTGGTGTTATAATCTTTCTAGTTCTTTTAAGAACTCTTAGTTTGAATTTAATATTAATCTTTTCTTTAGCCTTAGCACTTGGTACTGGAACGGTCGGAGAGAATCGGTCTGGTACTAAGTGTCGCGGTAACATTCCCAAAATTCACGGGTTTTAATTTAAATATTTATATTGTAATTTCTTCCGCTTTTAAAAAAAGTAATGAATTTTGGGGTGTTACATGTTGCACATCTAAAAGGGTAATGGTCATCTCACCCCACAACATATGAAAGCTATTAGTTTTTGGCTACCACCTCTCTACAAATGAGGATATGAGAAGCCAACCCACGTACTGAAAAATGCAGGTCATCAGTTGCTCCAATCCAATATCACAAATTTAGGTGAAACAATCATCATCAATAGTATTCATACAATTACTAAACTGCTCTAGTCTATTGCGAATCCTCAAAACTTCGCAATCCTAAACAACAAAATAGAGAAATATAAGCAATACATGATAATTAACAAAGGAAAAGTGCTAACAAAGCAATATATTTTATAACTTACATTTCCAGAACAGAAAATCCAAAGGAATATGACCCCCAATGCTTGAGATCAAACTAGGGTTCCTTGGACTTCTAGGATATGGTCCAACCAAGTACCGACCATCCCTTAAGCATATGCCTCATTCATCTGATATTACATCATTATCCTACCTATCATTACCTTCATTTTCATTAATAGGTGGTAGATGATGTACAGGGGTCGAAGAGGATGGTTGACCCATGTGGGTCAAGGAGGATGGCTAACCCATGCGGGATGAGAAGGATGGTTCACCACTAAAGAATGATTGACCCACTGATGATGAATGTCCCCCATTGGTTCATGATGATGGAATAATTATATTGGCGGTAAACAATGGACAACCTGAGTAGTTTATGAATGTTGGAATTATAGGCATTTCATAATTAGGATTAGATTGTTGTTGAGTTTATGTTGGACTTGGTCTAGAGTTTGTTCATGTGATGATCTAATAAATTGTTGTTGTGTTATACCCCACTAATAAAATAATTTGTATTACTTGTTAAAATCATCAAAGTGGGTTGTGGTGCTTGTTCAGCTTTATTTCTATGACATGTTGAAGTGGTAACTCCACAACCTTCAGTTATATTAGATGTCTTTCCTTGCCTGTAGTTCATCTGAATTTCAATAACAAAAATACTTCAATCACAAACAATTATAATTACATCAATCTGTGCATGTACATAAATATACTCATATTTACATATTTATAGATATATCAATCTTCAAACTTTACCCTCTATATTATTTATCCAATGAACATTTCTGGATCTACACGGGTTAGCATGTCCAATATCTAACTTTTACTCTACTAATTACACCTAACATTTCTAGATCTATAGGGTCTAACAGATCAAATCTCCAATTATAGATCAATTTCTAAAATTTATACACTTATTTATCCATCACATGACCGGCTTGGCCCAAGCGAGGAGCGCACGCTGACCAGCCTAGCCTGCACGCTGAGCCAAGTAAAAAATTAGATAACAGTGCGATGATGAACTTACCTTTATCCATATTGTTCATTGTTGTTGAGTGTTACTCTGAGTTTTCGTGAGTGCTGGAGTATTGGACGGTAGGTGGCAAGAAGGAGATGATAGGGTTTGGTTGAGATAATTGTTGCTTAGTGTAGATGAAAAAAAGAGTTGTGGGAAGGCAGGATAATAATGAGAGGTTATTATGGTAACTTTATTAATTTTCTCTAAATAATAACCAAGTAATTATATATAGTTGTATATATATAGATACAATGTAAACTCCGGGACCTGCTCGAGCACACATTTTCTGTTCCCGGAACATTTGGGGACAGAGATGCCGTAGAAAACATAAAAAAATTAAGAGCAGACATATTTTAAATTTAATGTGATTTAGGTAATAATTTTAGGATTTCTTTGAAATTGCATGTATAAAATCTAGAAAAAATATATATATTTATTGTTAACTAAAACAATACATTTATTTATTAAAATAAAATAAATATATGAAATATATATATATATATATATTATCATTTCCTTTCATTTTAATTTTTTAATTTTTCAAAGAATAATATTTGGGTATTGTTATATAGAAAACAGGTATTTAGTCGGCGGAAAACAATTTCTGAAATTAACCTTAATATCGGTAATTTTTGTCGAAGAAAGTCCCATCGTATCGGTAAAATTTATCGAAGCCAAACACTATGCTCGGCGATTTTAGCCGAAAGTAAGGTCGACATTCGGCAATAATTGCTGATTCCCCCTTTTTTTCCAATGATTTCGGCCGAACATCCCAATTTTTTTACATTGGATACAAAAATTTGTAAATAATTTTTATTTATAATTAAAAAAATTCAGAATCTATATAAATATTTTATACAAAAATTTAAATTAACATATTTACAATTAAAAAAATATATAATAATTTTAGTTATATATTATTAAGGATCGGCAATTTTAGCCTAAAATCTGCGTGGGGTTCGACATTTTCAGCCAAATGTTAGCTAGATCATCGACAATAATTGTCGATGTGTATCATCCCTATTTTTTTCCATCCGGCAATTTTGAAATAATTATTATTTATAATTTAAAGAATTCATATTTTGTACAAAATTTTAAATTAACATATTTACAATCACATAAAAAAATTCAATAAATAACTTTAACTAAACTTATAAATTTATGTATATTATAGGAAGAGAAAAAAAATATTAAAACAAAAAAATTAATTACCTCATATCTTCGGGAAAGATTGCCGAACATAATATAAATCGGCAATAATTGTCGACCCTCCCCCACCTCTTTGTTTCATCTCCATCATGAATAGTTGCCTCAATCCTCAATAATTACTTATATCGGCAATAATTATGGATGCCTATCACCCCAATTTTTTTTTCTTTCGGTAATTTTTTAAAAAAAAAATTATTTATAATTTAAAAAATTCTTAATCTAGATGCATAATATAAATATTTTGTACAAAAATATAAATTAACATATTTACAATCAAATAAAAAATTCATTAAATAACTTTAATTAAACTTATAAATTTATGCATATTATAGGAAGAGAAAAAAATATTAAAATAAAAAATTAATTACCCTATATCTTCGGCAAAGATTGCCGAACATAACATAAATCGGCAATAATTGTTGACCCTCCCCCACTTCTTTGCCGAACATAACATAATTCTAACAAACATATTTTAATGTTTTTACATAAAAATACGGTAATACATGAAGTTCATTACAAATGGCCACACCGAGGTGGAGTAACTCCTAAATCACGCACAAGGGTTTCGATACATGTAACTAACTGCTCATAATTTGGAGCTGGCTCTCCCCTCCAATACAATCGACGAATAGTTTTACGTGCTTTGTTCAGATATTTTTCGGCTGGTATATGATGATCATCGTTCGCATGTTCAGCCAAATATTCTTCCGTCGTAGCCAATATATATCTATGCGTTCTCGGAACATACCAATCCATATAATCATCGGCCACTTCCCATGGGTATTCAACAGCTGGTCCAAAAACATCCGGGGCCAAAATATGTTCATACCTCAAGAACCATTGCCCGAGCATGTGTGCATAGTATACTTTATACTTCTTCAGAGAAGGACCTCTGTATGAGTTTCTAGTTGGCTTGATGGGCTCCTCAGAGATGACTTGTGTATAACCGAATTGTCGTGTCACTCTATCTGGCATATGTGGTTCGACTTTCTCCAAACAATGTATACAACCGTGATAGAATGTCATACGACAATATCTATATGGATCAACTACTCCGTACGGATCCCAATTGACATTTCACGAAAATATTCAAGTAAATATGGATATCACAAATATAATATAGGAGGATAAAATAATTGATTTAGCATACCTTTGACGCAGACATAACATCAATCTTTGCCCGAAAGTACTCGAGCGTCTCCAATCTATTTTCGAATTTCTGGCCACAAGACCACCTCATACAACGAGGATGGCCTGGATCATACCTAGATCTTTCCACTCCAAACCCCGAAAAGTATTCATACAACGAGGATGGTCTGGATCATACCTAGATCTTTCCACTCCAAACCCCAAAAAGTATTCATATATTCACGTTTGTCATAATAATAGATTGTTAGCCATCATAACGAATATAGAGTATGTAATATATGTATGTATATATATATTGATTATAAAATTACTTGTAATAGATTGGTACATCCAAACATTTGAGCAGCATCGGCTCTAGAAGCCATACCAAGTTGTCGATATAAAAAAGCAAGTGTGGCTACGCCCCATGCATAACCTTCAACCAGGCTAAGATCTTGAAGAAAAATGATAAAGTATGGATTAACTTTATCAACCATCTTATCGACAAACAATGATAAGCTGATCAACCATAATATATACCCAATCGCTTTTTCCTCGTCCCCTAACCAGTATGATTCACATACTTCTTGCAGCCATTTAAATAGAAGCCCGCCCTTTTGAGTGACTTCATTCACTTGCATTTCCTCCATCCCAAATAAGGCACCTATTGCACCAATCATTTGCCTACACTTGTCTACTGTCATGTCCAAATGTAATGGATGACCATCAGCTCGTAGCCCTAATATACGATGTACATCTAAAAAAGAGATTGTCATCTCCCCCCATGTCATATGAAAGCTATTAGTGTCTGGTTGACATCGCTCAATAAATGCTGAAATAAGCGGCACATTCACATGCTCAAATGTGCAGGACGGAAGGTGTGATAATCTTGTTCGTCGTATCAGAGCGAACATCCTATCATTGAAGCTTCCTAGAAAACTTCTTAAAACCTCCTGCCTCATGTGGATCTTTGAACAACCTCGATCCTGATCAATGCAATAAACAAATGTAATGCATATATATGATTTATTACATATAAAATAATAATTAAGAAATAATGAATATGATAAACTTACCTTTCCTAACCATAAATCTAAAGCTGCGTGACCGCCAAAGCTAATAATCAAATCAGGAATTATTGGACCTCTAGGACATGGCCCAAGCAAATACCATTCATCCTTTAATTGTATACTCTCTTCATCTTCACTAGCGTCACCAGCATCACCAACATCCCTATCATGATGATCTATATCCTCCTCCTCCTACTCCTCCTCCTCATCATCATCATCATCATCATCATTACGCACATAAGTCGATGACGATGCTCCCATAGCAGGCTGCGCCGGTGAGGTAAGAAAATCTATATATTTTGTTGATAATGGAAAACCTCCTGACTCGGAACCTCCGTACCCTGAACCTCCAACCGTAGAACCTCCATACCTAGAACCTCCAACCCTAGAACCTCCATACCCAGAACCTCCAACCCTAGAACCTCCAACCGCAAAACCTCTATATGAGAACCTCCAACCCCAGAACCTCCATACCCAGAACCTCCAACACTAGAACCTCCAACATCCAACCCCCAAACCTCCAAACCCTGGACCTCCTGCCCCCAAACCTACGTACCCTCCAAACCCCGCAGTGCCAACATCAGCCACAAATGATGGACGACCTGCATAGTCTGCAAATGATAGAAATTTATGACCTTGTTGACTAGACCTTAGTTCTGCGGGAACTTCTACATATTCTTGTTGTTCTGATGCTTCTTCCGATTCTTGTTCTCTAGATTTCTTACCTCGTCGTAATCCTTTGGTAATACTCCTTCCGAAATTTCTCAAACGAGCCATCGGCACAGGTAGCTCAATAGCAGTTTTGTTACGTCGTGAAGAAGTAGTAACATGACGACCATCGGTTCTATCTACTACTTTGTCTTGTCTGTGACTCATCTGAATTTCAATAATAAATGCCTAAAGTTAATTATAATTATGTATATGAATTGAAGGTAATACATGATAACATAAATAAAACTTAATTACAAACATGAAATTAATATCATTAATAAATATCAACCCATATTATGATAGCCAAAGAGATCTGTATACCCAACCATATAACTCAAATACAATCTCTTACATTAATCCTCTACTTTATTAATTAAATATATCAACAATATTTGTATTACTTACTAGTAGGAGTTTAGTATAATATAATAACGAAAGTATACTTAATTATGGTATGTCCTCATCCATTTTTTCAATAATCCAACCAGAATTATCCAAATATATTCCATAAAAATTAGCAAACTAATTAAATATAATTCAAATATAAACATATTTAATCTATTATAAATACATTTAACAAAATATTAAACAAATCTAACCTATTATCCTATCAATATAATTAAAAACATTCACCAATAATCCCCATCACATAACAATATTTAACATATTTAATGAAAATATAAATAAATCTAATAAACATCTAATCATATATAAATAATACAATAACATAATTAACAAAGTATTAACAAATCTATAAACATAATAAACAAATTTAATCAACTTAACCATAATTAAAATATATCATTAACAAATATCATTAATAAACCTTAATTAATATATACAAATTACATATCCTAACAAATTGCCAAAACTCTACAATAGAGAGATAATTTACCGAACCTATATTTAATTAAATTACGAGAGCATAATTATTATAATTAATAAAACATAATTAATATAAATAATTACATATCCAAAAAATAGTCAATATCCTACAATAGAGAGATAATTTACCGAACCTATATTTAGTTAAAATATTAGTGCATAATCAATATAATTAATAAACCATAATTAATATATATAATTATATATCCTACAAATAACCAAAACTATAGAATAGAGATATAATTTACCAAACCTATATTTCATTAGAATATTAGAGTAAAATTAATATTATTAATAAACTATATTCAATATATATAATTTTACATCCTAAAAATAACCAAAATCCTATAATAGAAAGATAATTTACTAAAACCTAGATTTAATTCAAATATTAGAGTATAATAAATCTAAAAATATCTTTTCTAAAATTAATCAATTAACCATAATCAAAATATATTATTAAGATAAATTATAATTAACAAATTATTATTAATAAATATAATTATAATTATAACTGAAACCCTAGCAACAAACTTATTCCCATGGATCAGCATTGGTGCCCGAAGTCGTCCCCCCGGAATCGGCACAATTTGTCGAAGCAACCCCTCTTGCATCGACAAATTTAGCTGATCTGAATCATTCCCTTCGGTCCATTTTACCGAAACCCGCCCCTTCCTTCAGTTCATTTTGTCGAAACCCACCCCTGCCTTCGGTCCATTTTGTCGAAACACGGCAACAAAATCGACAGATTTTGTCGAAAGCAAGCAGATATGTCGATCTCCTTAATAAAAAAAATATACTGCATCTAATTAATAAAAAAATAATTATACTTACAGATAATTATACATTATAAATTTTATATTGAAAATAAAAAATCAAATTTACCTTAAATATGTTGCTGTGGGAAAAAATTCTTCTCGCAGCAAGAAAGAACAGAGCAACGAGCAGCAGAGACGAAGGAAAGGTAGATGTGTCGGCAGAAAGGGTCGGTTAAAAATAAAAGGAGGCTAAATTAAGGGATGAGGGGCATTATTATCATTTAGTGCACAAATATTTTCTGTATAGTAAAAATATATTTGCCATACGACAGCTACGTAATATTTTTATTTTAAATTTTTCGTCCCCGTCCCCCACAATTGTTTCAAACAGCTAGCATGTAAATGAATAACCGGATTCCACGCAGTCCGATGGTGCACGGGCAGCTAGTGCCCCTACTGGGTTGGATATTAGTTTATATTTTGAAACGGGTCCAACATATTCAAAGGCCAGAAGTAAAAAGACTCACCCAACTCATCAGCCCAAACTGTGTGGCGGAAAGAAGGTACAGAAATACAGATAAACGGTACTTGTCAGTCTCTAGTTATTTGGCGGTTGAGATTCGTTGCTAGAGTTCTGCTCTCTGTGCTCAACTGAAGGACGCGTGAACCTGTCTGGCCGGAGAATCGCCCGCAGAGAGAGACAAAAAACAGTGGAGATGCCTCTCGGAGCAGTTTCAGCCTCGGCCGCGACGGTATCAACGACGGCATCGCCGCGTCATTTCTCCATTCGTCATGGTCTTTGCCGGCAACATTACATACTATCCGTGAACCAGCCGCATTTACCGTACCATACTAATTCCCTAATTCAAGTAATCAGCTCAATCAAATCCGCCGACAAAGTAAATGCGTCTTCGAAGCGGAGACGTGTCGAACTCATAAGAGCAGTCGATTCGACTCAGCCTTCTTCCGCTGCTACCTCTGATAAATCAATCGTCTCCGATGACCAATTTACGCTCGCCAAAGTAATAAATATTATTTCCTGTTTGACTATCAAACTCTGATCTAAGTCAGTCAAGGTTGATGTGATGTGAACCACTCTTCAATTGTTGAATTCGATTGTGTTATTTAGTAAATTTCATAAATTATTATGGTGCATATTCTGTGTCAGTCTCACGCGTCCCAAATTGTTGCAACGTAAGCGCAATTAGGATTTGTTTTATGATCGGATGAAATTAGGTATTGATACTTATGATTTAAAGGAAGAATTCAAAAACCGTGTGGTGATGTATGTTATAGCTAGTTTTTATTTGAAATGCATTAATGCTAAACACGGTCATAGACTTTTAATGCAGGACCAGCTGGTTTGCTAAACGTAGCCTCTTTGGATTCATAAAGGTTTAGCTTAAATTGGTTATCCTTAATATTGTCAGGTGTCCTTTGGTGTTATTGGACTTGGTGCTGGCATCACCTTGCTATCGTAAGCCTACTATGTTCTCGTAATTGAACTTGAATATGTGAAAATGCAGTTGTGAGTCTAACATGATTGTGTGTGCTTTTTGGTGACACAGTTATGGTTTTGGAGCCTACTTTAATATCCTTCCTGGGTCGGAATGGTCAGCTTTAATGTTGACATATGGATTTCCCCTTGCCATTATTGGCATGGCTTTCAAGGTGAAATATATTTTGCTTTGCTTTCCTTGTGGCTTGTTTGATATTTTCCCTCATCCTGTTTTGGTTGTAAGTGTCAACATATGGACTTAAATTTATCCGGTCAGATTAGAAATGACCTTTGTGATTTCCATGAATCATGTTGCGAGTTGCGACCTAGTTTTCTGCTTGCGTGTCTTTCCTCTTGCCCTTTTCTCTTTGATGAAGATTTTTACTTGTTCCAATGATCCAAGCAAAATTCTGGATGTTTTGTTTTTAGTTACCTCTCCGTTCTGCAACCAATTGTCATTTTTTGGCAAATAGAAATTTGCAGTCAGACCTGTCGTTAGATTTGTCATGGCATTATGTGGCAACCATTCAATTAATGCCTTGTTAGTTGTTACTACTTCAACTTGCTTTTCTCTTCTTCTGGCTTATGCTGTGTGCTGTAGTGTGTTGTTTGCAAGTCCATCTTTATTATACATACCCGTAGCTTTTAAAAATTATCTTGGGAACTGGTTTCGGATGATCTTATACTACTATTATGTATGAAATGCTTCTGTACCTTTTTTTTTTCTCTCTTGTTCTGTTTAATTTGTCATGAGAATGTGTGGTACTGTTTTCTACCTATGTAACCAGACCGTTGATATTCTTGCAGTATGCTGAACTCAAGCCTGTTCCGTGCATCACTTACTCCAATGCTCAAACATTGAGGGAGAAATGTGCAACTGATATTCTAAAACAGGTCAGTTGGTACTCACTTGTACTGTCATAGCTTTATATCTATGTAGTGTTGAACTCCGTCCACTCCATCCAAGTGAATCTTGATTGGCCTATCTTAGTTGATTTGCTGCAAATGAGTGTTTTGTTGAATGCACTATTTGTGCATTTGGGATAGAGTGATTCATTTAGTACTTTCACTAGGTCAGAAGTGATGTTACCAGATATCGGTATGGGGATGAGCAGCATTTGGATGAGGCTCTGAAACGAATTTTCCAATATGGTCAGGTACGGTATTTGACTTGTTTCTCACTCATGTCTTTTCCATATATGTGATAGTGTATTATATAATTCATTAGAAAATATCACGCGGGGACAGTTACACTGAAATGGCTCTTTCACATGTTTTTAATTCTATCGGCAGATGATGGAAAATTTTCATTTTGTTGTTTGCTAGTCATGGTTTTCTCATATCTGAGAGCGTCCTCCGCTTGGGCTTTCTCTTATTGACTTTTGTTGTTCTCATTCATCACGTCCATTCATCTATAAGTCCCCTCAACTAGAGCTATCCTGTTGCATATCACTACTTGCTCTTTCTACATTGTACTCAATTATAGTGCTATGCATTAGCTCATGACTTAGGGTTGGAAGCTGTAGAAACTCTGACAAACTCAGAACTATTGACTAAAGAAGCAAGCCGATTGGCTCTTAATGGCACAACAAATCAACTAAATATATTTTCCACTCTGCAATGTCATAAGTCGTTACTGTACCATGCTTTTAGTTGACTACATCTGCCTGATGCAAGTATTATATTCAGCAAATAGGACACCTGGTCTGTAGAAAACCCAAGCTGCTCAAGTTTAGTGGAGGTGGAGTTGTCAATTGTTTGAACATTATAATCCCAAACTTAGATGGAGCATCGCACTATAAACAACCTCACAGAACATCTTGAGTCTCAAACTTGAACTGCAAGGGCATATACATTCCATTTGACAATGTTATACATTGTTGGGAACCCACATGTAATGTGGGCTACTCTATCTATTACCAAGTGATTTTAGGATTGATCCTCAATCAGTCTAAGGCTTCCTCCACGTATTTGGCCTAAAACCATTATTGATCAAATCTAACATGTAATTATGTTCCATTTTAAGGTAAATCTCACTCGGGCTTATTATGATCAAAGACTTCTCCTGGGCTTGGCTTAGACCCATTTTAATGTTCCCACACATACAAGCTGGTTAAGATTGGGTCATTATATTCATAAAAATCCTCTTGAGACATCCTTTCATAGTCATTTTTCTTGCCCTCTTAAATCACAATGTGATTGGCCTGTCCTCATTCAGATTTTCAGGTGGCAATGGTGTCTTGATAGTATTTATTACAACTTCTGATACCATGTTGTCGCATTTCATGCGTTAAAGTATAAAAAATTGTTCTTTACCATCTTTGTTTTCCTTTCTTTAGGGTGGAGGAATTCCACGAAGAAGTGCTCCAGTCCTGCAAATGATTCGTGAGGAAGTATGTCTTTATAACTCCTGTAAATTCGATTAATATTGCTTCTGGCCAGTTAGGTTGTTTCTGATTAAATGGCAGGATACATAACCACATGCATCTCAGCCCATCCAATTAAATAGCGGTTCTATTATAGCATAGCAGCTGCTATTTAGTGGTTTTTTATTCAACCACAATGCGAAATTACCGATATGCAACGATTTTAAAAGTTCACATTTATCGGCCGATAAATCATCGGTAAATTACTGATAAATCAGAAAATATCGGGGATAAATTGGGATAAATCGCTGGTAAGTCGGCTATTTATTGAAAATTCTTAAATGTATTGAAAAAAGCATGCATGATAATTTTTTATTATCATTTACTGTATATATGTTGAGCCAAGTTACTATTGATCAATAGTAAAGTATTTTTATTTATTACCTTTACATGTCCTACTAAATAATATGCATTTTTTTATTCCAAGGTAAATTTAGGGTTGTTAGAACAATTTAGCATATAATAACTCACTTAAATACTTCTAATATAATATTAACCACTAGTTTATTGAATATTTATATTCAAATGATAAATAAATAATAATTAAAGTATATATTGAAACAAAAATAAAAATTTATGCCACGACGACTGCGACACATAATTTATCATTCGCAACGCTCTCGTACCAAGACACCGCGACCGCAAATGTGAACATGACCGAGATTTTATTGCCAGTGTGAGCCTCTTTTGTGAAAATGTTTTTTAGCTCTACATCATTTGATCCAATTTAAATTGGTTTTCCTTGCCAAAAAATATATTATGTATGTGTTTGGGTAACTATATTATACATTAATTCCTGATGATCTTAATCTTTACAAGTTTTCAAAAACTACTACACTTTTTATCACAAATTATTATAAAGTAACTTTAAATAAATTAATTAATAATAAAGTACTTATCCAAAAATTTCAATATGGACCACTTCAGATCAGATTCAAATCAGAAATTAATTTACCAAATGGTATATAAATACTCCAATAATTTTATTTAACTATTTGTAACTTTATTGAGTGTGGCAATGATTTAGGGCATTGATCCTTCTAATGACATGGAGTATTGGTGTTCCATTTGGCCCTAAAGTTCCGTTTTCTCTTTCAAGTAGTTGTACTTGTCTATATTATGTTGATGTGTCCCTAACTAATTATAAGTATAGGTGACTGGAGATGGCAAGTACAGTTTAGTGTTGGTATTTGAGGCAAAAGCTTTGCAGCTGTCGGATTTTGAACAGAGACAGGTAAAAACAATCGGGAAAATTTCTTTATAGTATATTTAGGTGAAACTAATTAACTAAAAATCAAAATGGTCCAAAAGTATTTAGTTAGAAATATAAAATATCATGTACATATAATTACACTAATATGTACACCAAATTATATATAAATGTACAGGTAATATTCTCTATATGTACATGTATATTAGAATATCAAAAAAACTGGACTAAATACTAAATAGATTGTACAACTTTAATTATTTTGATCTAAGTGGACCACCAACTATTTTTCCCAAAAACAATCTGCACGGTCCTACTTTTCTAGCCAAATGTATGCGTGTAATGTTTCTGGCCTTCTGGGTGCAAAAACTATTGAGAAAGTTTACGGAATACTAACCACCTCTAATTTGTATTTATTTCAATTTCAGGCAAAAATTGCTTCATTTTTCGGACCAGGGATCACCGCCGAAGTAGGTAAGCTTTTGAATTCTGTTATTGTTAATTGTCCGAATAGATTATAGGAGCAAGCGCGCTCAAGTTTGCATAAACATTTGTGTTTACTTCCTTGTTATTACAGGAAAGGGAGGCGATAATTTGTATGAAGTCCGACTAATATCCAACACACAACCTTGAAGAATGCATATTACAGGAAGATCTACAATTTTATATTGAAAATACCCTGTTAAGCATATATAGACAAATATCCATTAACCATGTGGCAAAGAAACTTGTGCGTAATGTAGATATGTAATGCCCGCTGTAATGCTTACTCATATGGTGTATCAGGTCTTTTATATTTTTTTGGGTAATCATGATCTTATTTATATATATAAAGAGATGATCATGTTAGACAATCAGCAGATAATTGTTAGCGAAATAACTGTTTATATGGATAATATTAGTTGATTTTATTAGCTTATAGCATTAGCAAATTTTATGCGGATGTTTGATAATTAGTCGTTGGCCATTAGCTGTTTGATTATATAAAATGACATATGAGGAGATTATTATAATGTATATAAAATGACATATGAGGATATTATTATAAATATTTATTTATTGAAATTTTGTAATTAATAATAGAACCATCTTGTGGAATAAAGTTAGAAGTCACAAGATTATAGGTTTTTTTAAAATATTTTCATTTCTTATGTATACATTTTAAATAAATTAATGATATTTTAGTTATTATTGTGAAAGGTTTGTCAATTTAGAAAAATCAACACCTTTGCCTAAAATATTTTTGAAAAAATCATAAAATTTTGAAATAGAAGAATATAAAGAATTATTAATAAAATAAATTAATGTTCAAATACCGATGAGATAAACTTGAAAAATTCTTTTCATGAAAATGTCAGCCAAATTTTTGAAATTCAATTTCTGATTTTCTAACTAGAGAACTTTTTCTAGGCACGACCCTCACATAGATCCCAAAAAGAAAGAAAAACAACTTATTTATAAACCCCTATCACAAAGTCCCATCAAAACTTGGTATGAGACCACTGATATCCAAAAGTAATTTTTAGGAATTTTTGTTCTTCGGCTGGTTCGAAATCTATGCTAAGTATAATAATATTAACCTCGCTTTTTGTAAAATCAATCCTATAACAACCCGAAACAAAACTAAAATATGGCAAACAAATAAAGGCATAATTAAATATGATCACCTCCTCTTCAAAATATTAAGATGTCCTTCGGAGAAAACTCACTTGAGTTAAATCCTCTGTCAATGCCAAGAGAGGAAGAGAGTGAAAATGTTAAGATCATCATCCTCCAAAATAACTTTACCACCATCTATTTAAATATCATCGGGTTCACAACTTACAAAGCTTGACAAGCAAATACAAAATACCATCCTCTCGGCTTTCTAGACCACTCCTTCACCTCAATACCCTAAAAATAATAAATTTTCTATCTTTAAACCTTTCCAACTTTCAAAGTCTAGCCAAAAGGCTATTTAGGATGGAAAAACTAAATTCCTCCAGGCTATTAAGTCCCATCTTAGTCAAATTAATCATGTTTCTTCTTCCTCTAACCAAGTTCAGGTTCCTGACACTCCTAAATTAGGTTATTAAATTGACACTCTTGGTTTCATATCTTCACCACAAACAAAAGATGAGACTAAAGAAAACCCAACCCTTTCACACCTTCATGAACATCCTTCCTCTTCTAGGACCCTTAGCATGCCCTTTGGGCTTAAAAATACACCTTATAAGTTCTAAAAAATAATGAATGGCATATTTAATCCTTACTCAAATTTCGGTATTATTTATATTAATGATGTCCTTATATTTTTCTATTAATTAAATCAAACATTCATTTCTATCATTAAAAAAAATGGTATCGTTGTTTCAAAGTCTAAGATCTCTCTCTTCCACACACGTATTAGGTTCTTAGGTTACTACCTCTCACAGGGTATTATTACTCCAATTGAAAGGTCTCTTGATTTTGCATCAAAATTTCTTGACAAAATCTTAGATAAAAATTAATTATAAAGGTTCCTTGAAAGCCTAAATTATATCTTAGATTTCTGTCTAAATGTTAATAGATTAATGAAACTTTTCCACGATCGACTTAAGAATAAATATATATGTATGTAGCAAGGCAAAATGCAAATATCAGCATAACAATAGAGCAGAAGTGAGAGATTATGGTAACATTTACGGTTTTGATTGATAAATTTCAACTTGGTTAGCTTATTTAATTTAATAAAATAAGTTTAAATTTTTTTAGATTTATTTATTGAATAAATTAAATTCAAATAGAATAAAGGCTTGTGTATGCATGAATCAAATTGTTTATAAGCTCATTTAAAATCTTGATTAATCATCATTGAAAATTTTATTTTAGACATAATTAGATATTTGTTAGAAGCTCATTTATAAATATCACATTACATTTATATAGTGAGTATTTATTATTTTATAATAACTAATTTCAAATTAAGTATTGTATATAAACTAGTCAAATATAAAGGATATAAGAGTATCATATATCTAATTAAATTTTTGTGTTCAATAAAAAAAATATTTGTGTATACAAATATAGTTAATAAATGATTTTTTAATAAAATAAATTAAAATAACTCAATGTATTTCTATTATTAGAATTAGTTTGCGAGTTGGATTTGCTTAATTCATTTCTAAATTAAACAAACTCAAATATTAATATTTAGAATTCATCTAATGACAAGCCATTTTGAAGTTGAGCTCAAATAATTAAAAAGAGGGAATTCAATTCAATTAGTTATAGATTCGGCCTATAAGGATATGAAACACAGAAGCCCAGAAGAACAATAAAATAGATTGGCCAAAATAAAGCTAACTAGCAAAAATCCTTTAAATTGATGGTATAGCTTATGTTTAGATCTACTTATTAAAATTAATTATCCATAATAATTATTTATTTTTAAAAAAATTAGTATAAAAAATTTCTAAAATAAATAATTATTATAGATAATTACTTTTAATAAGTAATTCTAAACAAGCCAATAATCCAAAAATATAAATATCATCTATACTGTTATTATTTTAATATTTATCCCCCTCAATCAACATAAAAATAAAATAAAATAAAATCTACTCTAATTTATATTAATATTATTTTAAAGCATTCACTTCCCATCGACACCGCCATTCCCTCCGTATAGTTAGAAAATTGACCGGTCAAAACTGTAATTTCAAGTTGAATCCAATATCCAGTCTTTAAAAACTTTAATTAGTAGCGATCGCTGCCCATAAGGGAGAACGAACGATAGTTTGCGAACTGGTTCGAGGGTGGGTCGGTTGTTGCGGAACGGGCCAAACGGTCAAAAAAGCGGAAAGAAAGGCCCCGAGCGATAACAAAACCTACTTCTTCTTCTATAAATTTGTATTGTTTCTTCAAATGAAGAACGCCGAAGCCGTCTCCGCCCCTATACGACTCCCTTAATCTCCGACTACCTCCTCTGTCTTAACTTCCCCATCCCGGTGTACTCTTTCTGTTGTTTACGTAAACCCTTTTTGGATCGTTGTCTTTTATCAGAAAGGCCTAATATTGCAATTCTGTGATCCGAAATTCGTTTCAGGTGGATGGCGGAATCTATCATTAGGCTAAATCGATGAAAAAGAAGAAAGAATGTTTTCCTGTCTTTCTTCGTCTTCCTTTAGCTCCGGTTTTTCTAATCTACAGAAATTACCGGTGACAAGGAAGACACACCTTCTTGATTGTTTTTCGTTAACTTTTGTGCTTTGATGGAGTTTTTGGTTTGGTTCGGTGTTTGAAAGAATTAATGGCGGATGATGAAGACAATTCATTCGGATTCCCAATGATCCAAAAATGTGATTACATAACCAGCTACTTCTGACGCTAATTTACTCGCACCACCAATCATACTTATTTTTTACTCTTTTCTCGGAGTTTTTTTTTGGGGGGTATCTGGCCTGAAGCATTTTATGTAAATCTATGCAAAAGGCTAAATGTTGTGTGTGGCTGGTGATGTAAGATAAATATTTGCTACTCTTGATGCTGGGATTCGAACAGAATCCATATGATGATCATTTTCCACCAAGATCTCTGAGGCCACCCCATTTGTTTGTTTATTTTGGCTCTCCGGTTTTCCCTCTATGCGGTTTTTCTTCTCATAGTTTGATTCTTGAACTGGAATATGCTAATCAGCCTATTTGACCCAATTTGTACTTCATTTTAATTATTTCCTGCCTGCACTTCACTTGCGCTATGTATGTGTGGATTGAGTTTGATCTGGTATTTTTGATATAAACTCAGGTGGACATGAAATGTTGGTGTATTTGGATGAATATTTTAAATATATGGATAATATGAATCTAAGCCGCCTAAGGGGAATGAAACGAAAATATTGTTAGCACTTGTCAAAAAACAAAGAAAGAATCATTTGATTGTTACTTTTTCTTGATTATCTTTAAATGTTGGAGTGCTTCGTGATCTACAATCTTCATGTGTTTTGAGTTAAACTTTAATATTATAATCTTCATGTGTTTCGAGTTAAACTTTAATAATTAATATTTTTAATATATATATATATGTTGATTTGGTGTGTGGGTGAATTGGTAATTTTGCTTTTAAAGAAATGATGTTATAAAATATATTTAAATGTGAATATATATATATATATATGTATATATATATATATATATAATAATTATATGTTTATATAGGTACAAGTAAAATTTTAAGATTAAATTTATTAACTTACAAAAAAATAGATAAATTATTAAAATAACTTTTTTTAGTGTATAAAACAAAATTTTAGCACCTCCATTATGCTAGCCTCGCTCTCAACCCTCACTTTCTGTTCTTTCTCTTGGTACGGACCATCAGGCCTATTTATTTAAGTTGGAATTTTCTTTAAAAAATATGTACCTGATTTAATAACAACTAGTTATATTTGCCCGTGCAATGCACAATTTAATTAATATGCAGGAGATGAATAGTTGGTTGTATATGTTCAAGTAATTAATTAATAAAATACTTGATTAATATGTATTGTTAGATATATGTGCGGCAGATGAATAGTTATATGCATTTATTGCATGTAGGAGATGAATAATTGTACTGTATTAATGACAGAAGATGAATAGTTATATAAATTTACCGTTCGCATGAGATAAATAGTTGCATTCATATGTTCATTAGTTTGACAATTCACTTAATATGCAGGATATAAATAGTTGGCTGCATATGTTCAAGTAATTAATTAAGAAAATACTTGATTAATATGTGTTGTTCGACATATGTGCAGTAGATAAATAGTTACATTCATATATTTAATAGTTTTACAACTCAATTAATACGCATGAGATGAATAGCTGGCTGCATATTTTTAGATAATTAATTAAGAAAATTCTTGATTAATATGTGTTGTTCGACATATGTGTAGATGAATATCTTAATTAATACACAGGAGATGAATATCATTTTGTTATTATGCAGCATAGGAGATGAATATTTTGACAAATTAGTTAATACGCAGGAGTATTTCATCATTTATTTGACCTTATTAATTAGTAATAATATATGATAGTGATAATATATTATTAGTAATAATAGGTATAATTTAAGCAAAAAAATTTGTCGGTATATTGTCTACCAAACAACTTTGTTTTTATATAATAACTAATGTTGTTGTTATGTTATTAGTTTTTTAATAATAATTATATTATTAATCATGATAATATTCATAATAGTAATAATCAATTATATTAATATTCATTATTATATTATAAATTATGATAATAGTAATTATCAAAATTATATAAATAATTATATTAGTATTAATTATATTAATAGTTATAACTATTATAGTTATATTAATGGATATATGCATGTGAAGCAAATAAATATACACTTTGGTGTATTAATTATTTATATATTAATATGGTGTATTAATTATTTATATATTAATATGCAAGAGATGAATAGTCCGATAATTCAATTAATACACAGGAAATTAACAGTTTTCTACATATGTTCGGATAATTAATTAAAAAAAAGATGTGATTAGAAAATATATAGTTAATACTTTATTGAAATTAATTGTTGTGCAGCAAATGAATAGTTATGTATATTTAATGCACATAGAAGATAAATAGTCACATTATATTAATAAATAGTTATATTAATTATTCCATCTTATTAATTAGCAATAACAATAATTAGCAATAATATATGGCAGCAATAATTTATGATTAGTAATAATTGATATAATTTAGGCGGAAAAATTTGTCCATATATTGTTTGTTAGAAAACTCCGTTTATATATATATATAGATTAAAAATTTGTCCTGATTCATCTTGAATCATTTTGTTTCAACTTAATTGATATTTTTTGTATTTTCTTAATTTATTTTAACTTAATCATAATTAAAATGACTTTTAATGTATTAATAATATTTTTAAATATTTATTTTAATTTACTTTTATTTTTTAATTAAATTTAAAATATTTATCCTTACTTTAATTACATTACTCTAAATTAGGTTTTCACTTGCAATGCATAATGTATTAATATGAAACTATAAATTAATATTGTAGTTTTGAGTATTTTAATATGTATAAAAATCAATAAATATTAATTTAACGGACCTCTGCTAAAATAATATGTAAATATATTATTGATACAATTACATGATTAGATTTTTTAAAAGACTTCCTTGTTGTTGAGTTACTTTTATCAATATTATCATCACATATAAGGATTTTCAAACCTCAACGATTTGTAACTCTAGAAACAACAATATATAATTGACCATTACTAAATATTGAATTTTTTTTTATAAAAAAAAAGTCAACGTTTGAAAGAAATTGACCGTGACTTTTATTGATTGTCATTGCATATGAAACAATCAATAAGAATTACATTCAATTGAATTTGAAAGGCAATCTTAGATCAGACGGAGTCAATGATATTCTCGGTAACAAAACTTTATGGCCGACATTGCTTCCACCTAGGATTTTTACTTCTAAGGGCTTGTTTGGTATGGGGGTAATAGGGGTAGAAAAATTTATCTTCTATTTTGTATCTTTTTTATTAAGTATTTAATAATAATAAATATATTTTAATAAAATACCCATTTTAGATCCCCATTTTAGATTAAATTAAGATCTAAAATGGGTATTCATTAGAATAAAAATATTTAATTTTAAATAAATTATATAAAATATATAAAATATGAGGGTAATTTTTCCACCCCTATTACCCTCATACCAAACGAGCACTAAGACATGTGATTCTAGCTTTGTAATAATCATCTTGGTTCCATTACATAGACTAAGGGAATGATCTATATTCCTCAATAACATGATAGGTGTACCAATCTTTAAGTTCAACACATGATTGAACACGCCAGAACACTTTATTAAATTTAAGAATTTTGGAGTGTGTAGATCTTATAACAAATCATTATTTAAATCTAACATGTATGTCATATTTGAGCTTAAATACGTCTTCTGTTTTACTGGGTTAATCGACAACATGTAATCATTTATTGATTCAACGATGTCAAGAGTAGGTGCTAATATTGATCTCCCTTGAAAAAAGGTATCATCGGCAATTTTTTCCTTAAATCCTGGATATGTGCTTTCCATAATAGCTGCAATTGGATCATCAAAATATTTCAATAAAATATCACTTGAAATTTTAACTGTTACATGACCATCATTAGGACCTCCAATTACTCCATCTCCAATGCTAGCAATCCAATCTGAAAACTCTTTTAAATTAGTCGATTCATCAGTTGAGCTAATATTTTGAAGCCTCATGTTTTTGGTCAATCGTAAGATTTTACAGTCCCTCCGTATGTATGAAGAGTTAATAGTCGCATGAACGATGTCTTGCCGACTTTCCTTTGGAATGACTGGCAGTATTTGCCTAAAATCTCCGCCAAGAACAATCGGTTTTCCTCCAAACGGCTTATTAGAGCTTGATTCATTTGTGAATTGTAAAATATCCCTCATGGTTTTATCCAAAGCTTCAAAACAATATATGTGCATCATTGGAGCTTCATCCCAAATTATGAGCTTACACCTTATAATCAACTCTACCAATGGATTGCCTTGTTTGATATTACACATTGAATCTTCATTGAGATTTATAGGAATCTTGAATCGAGAATGAGTCGTTCTCCCTTCTGGTAATAAAAGAGAAGTTATTCCACTTGATGCCACATTCAACACAATATATCCATTGCATCTCAAAGATTTTCATAGTGTCTTCCATATAAATGTCTTCCCGATACCACCATATCCATATACAAAGAACACACCTCCTAAATTTGATTGAACGGCATCGATTATGGTGTCGTAGACATTACGTTGCTCATCGGTAAGATTGGATAGATATCTCTTATGTTCTTCACGTAATGTAATATGATCGTAACACATTTCTTCATGTATCAATCTATTATGACCACTACAAAATATTCTGGTGGTGAGAACGACATTGACTGAAACTCTCGTAAGCTCCTGCCATAGTTTTGTAACAATTTTTCAACCTCAGCCAAACCATAATTTTTTATCTCATTGTCATCCAATTGAAGTTCTGAAAATAAATCCACAGTAAGTTTGATATTCAACTATTATGTACCAATCATCGCCAAACCATATTAAATGCTAATCATATAATATGCAATTATTCTTATTCTATTCTATCAACAAAAAAAAAGATAATAAAGATGTACATAAATTACCTTTGTAATGCAAGGTTGTACTTTATCTATATAATATATCATCGGTCAAGTAAATCCAACACTCATCCCAACAGACTTCAGGTCTACTAAGTGAATCTGATGACAATAATGTTGCAAATAACAATATCAAAGAAGATGCAGACGCCCAATGACTTGCCTCGATAATTCCATCAATATATTACTTATCACTGTCTAACAATCCCAAATCATAGCAAGCATCACGATATGATGTATACTGGACCCCGTTAATACATTTTATATCATCATAGCTTCTCGGTCCATGAACAACGTTAAAAAGACATTGCAAATAATAAAGTTCTCCATTACTAGGAGGAACATAAAAAAATGCATCCAATAGATACCCTCTGCTGCCTTAGGCGCCACTCTCATTTACATGAATCCCAAACAAATTTCATAGAGAACTCTGCATAAGTCAAATTCCTTGCATCTCCATACTTATAAGTTGCCTTCATCCAAGCTAGAAACATACTTTCCTCACCTGATAAACGATCAACAACATCATCGATCAAATCTTCATCAAAAAAAAATAACACTTTGTTCGTTTGGAAGATGAAAGCCTAACCTCTCAACTGGTGGATTCTTTTGTTTAATTTCATTTTTAAATAATCTCCATGCTGCCTCACATGATGAAATATATCTATAATCATAATACATTTGAATCTCATCAGCCTTTTTTACTACATCATCACCAATCATGCTTCTATAAAAAGATGTAATAACACGGTCATACCCTTTATTCACATATTTAAATAAATACTTGATGAAACGTGACTGATTGCACCACTCAACATTCATATGGGCACCATACTTAAGCAACAAATAACAATTGTGTGGCACAATAAACCTATTATCAAGAGGGATCTCATTCTTCTCCATCGTTCTTCCATTATCACGTCTTTTATATATTGGATATCCATCATCATCAATTGTTGTACATTCAACAAACTTTTTTGGAAAATGTTTCGTACAACGACCATCAGCCATGTAAGGAGAGTTCTTTTCCAAAGTTTCACATGGTCCGTGTATCATGTATTCTTGAACAGTTGTGTAATATACAGGATCAGTATTGTAATCAAGAATTTCAGCTGAAATTATTCTATCAATGTCTTTTCTGGTTGGATACTTGTCTTCTTTTTCAAGAAAAACCAATATATGGGTGTGAGGTAATCCACACTTCTGGAACTCAATAGTATATATAACTATAATTGAAAACATCATTAAAAAAAGTTAGAAAAATTAAAAAATTTAAATATAAGTAACTAAAATCATCAAGTAAGTTTAAAAAATTACCTGATTTAATATTCCCAAATATCTTGTTATTCCGAAGATCTTTTATAAGATAATCGAGCTTCATTTTGAAAACACGACAAATAATATCTGGAAAATCATCAACTTTAAGACCTCTATTGTGAACAAAATGAATGATCTCAGACCATTTTGGATTGTAAGTAAATAAGATAAAAATATTAGGATAACCAATCCATCTACATATGGCCATGGCATCTTGATAATTTTGAACCATATATCGAACACCACCGGTGAATGATGATGGCAATAAAACTCTTTTTCCTTGCATAGATGGATCTGTATCACCTCTTAAAATAGAATCTGTCAACCCACTGTATAATTCACAACGTAATTGTTCTTGATGTAGTCGGATGTATGTCAATCTTGCTGACACAATCATTGTATATGCATCAATAATAAATTGTTGTAGAAGTCTCTTAGATGATAGTATAACTGATGTCTCTGAATTTCTCTCATGTAGTCGATAGCAAAAATACTCTGTCGTACTTATATATTTTCGACCACGTTGTTGAATTCCATCATTACACGTTAATGGAATATCTTCTGTATAACCATCTTCACCATAAGGAACAATAAAGGATATTGTAACCCTAGGTAAGAAGCATACAATTAACTTATCCACTTTAGCAATCCTATTTATGTTTCAACCAGGATATCCCTTTCACCAAGAGATGCATCAATACCACCAATAATTAATCCAGACCCTTCTGAAGCTGTCGGTAGGTTATACCTTCTTCCATCTCTCCATTCCTTCTACGAATCAACTTTAGCTTAACATTAGAATAACCTTCCATATTTATTTTTTCCCTCACCATTCTAAATGATTTGATAAAAACATTATTCTCATCAAGTATAGTCTTCAAATCATAAACAATTGATGTGTTAAGGTTGTTCAAACTTTCAGTTTGCCTATTAGAAAATATGTTATAAAAATTCATTATAACTATTCACATAAATATATATCTAATGGATTAATCATTAATGAAAAAAATTGTAAGAAAACTTACCTAACAGAATAGACTCTATTTTCAACTTCATTTTCTGTATCGTAAATGTATAGTTGTACAAATTTTGGTGCCGAACCGTCCGCTAGTAGTAAACTTTCCATGAGATGATAATTTTGACCAAACATTGGAGGAGAATTACCACTGTTCAAACTCCTATCAATCTTTCCACCCAGAGATGTGAAAGAGAACATACCATTGTATGATCGGATATTTTCCAGAAAGTGGTTACTTCGATTATTTTGTGAATAGAACAGCTCATGCAACACTTGTAGAGGATTTCTCATACAATAAGTATTTTGGTTTTCGAAAATTCTGACTTCTATACAATATTTCAACGTACCAGAAGAAAGAACCACAAAATGTACATGTGTATGTAGGATCACCAATATTCCAATATCCTATACATAAAAAAATTAATCAAAAAATTATAAGAATATCAATAAATGAGTTTAAATTTAAGAAGAAACAATAGATACCAAATATAATTTAAGTGGATACATAAAAATATGAATATATATACACGTGTGTGTGTGTGTGTGTGTATGTGTGTGTGTGTATTTATGTTAGAGCATACCACACAATAATAAATCATTGTTAACTTCTATTTCAGTACCTGCAATAAATAAAATATCCAAAATTAGAATACATAAGCTTTAAAATTCATTTAAGAAAAATCAATTAATATTTATTAAGTAATACAATCTTACTACCAAAAACTTGTTCCAAATTGATTGCCACATCTGAAATCATGAAAAAATAAACAATAAATGAGTACTTATTTTTAACATTGTAATCTTAGATAAGAATTAATGAAAATTCATATATTTAAAAAAATATGAAAGAAGCAAACCTTCATTGGACTGGAAATGTTGTTGTTTTATAGAATCGTTATTGTTAATAAAAATCTCACCATTGTTAATATTAGGTACCCCCAAAAAATTGTGGAACCATTTTCATTTAGCACTTGACAATGCGGTGTTCGATCTATGCAGATGTTTGAACTTCTAAAACTTGAAGAAAAGGTAAACACATTATTACTGCTCTCCATTTTCTAGATAAAATGTCCTGGAGTAGAAATTACTTTCAAAAATAATAAAATATATTTTAACATGAATGATAAAATGTATGTTACATTAATATCGGATAAAGAAATGAAAATTTACCATAGGTAATATCACTAAATGGGGATGACATTTTTTGACATTGAAATGGATAGTACACATGTTTTTGAGGTGTAGCTTTTTCAATAGAATATTATTTTGACACTGTATCAGTATTCTCTGCATGAAGAACAAATATTAAAAAAACACATAATTAGTAGGATTGATGAATCATTAAGTAGTTGTCTATAATCTATAATGTATAAGTAACTATCTATAAGTAAATAATAATTTCTTGTTATCTATTATCTAATATAATAATTTCATACTACTAGATAAATAAAATCTAAATCCAATGTAAACTTTGAATGTATAAGGTTTTTTTACATTTAAAATTAATAAATTAATATGTATCAATTTTTTTAAAATATTGGATTTATTTTTATTATTAGGAGCACATTATGTTTGCCAATTGCTATTTTTATTTTTTTTGTTTTTTTTTAAAGAATTTTATATTAGAAATCTAATATTTTACAAATTTTTTTTATGACCTAATATAATAATAGTACTTAAAAAATTAAGACTAATGGATAAATAAAGTATAAATCCAATGCAAGCTTTCAACTAATAAGCTTTTTATAAATTTGGAAATAGTTTATTAATATATATCAATTTTAAAAACATATTAATTTTTTCATTAATATTAATGAATTATTTAATATGTCTATCAATCATATGATCAACTATAAGTAGGAATGATGAATCATTAAGTATCTATCTACAATCTATATCTATCTATAATCTATGAGTAAATAAAATTAAGGATAATAATTTATATTTGAACATAATAATATCAACTAAATTTTAATTATCTTAGGTAACTATTATTAAAATAAAATGGAAGTATAAGTCCTATAATATTTGTACACAATAATATTATACATTAAAGTCCCAAACACATTTAATTTTTTAACCATTATATAATACAATATATAATATAATTTGCAGAACATAATTTTTTATGTTTCCCAATTAGTTTTTTTAGTTTTTTGTTTATTTTTTTATAATTTTGTATTTAAAAACTAATAAATTTATAATTATGGATAAATTATAGTCTAAATATTTATAAATATTCTAGGAATTTTTTTTTTCACCAAATATAATAAGAGTACTAAAAATAATTTAAGACTGCTTGATAAATAAAATATAAATCAAATGTAAGCTTTCAACTAATAAGCTTATTATAAATTTAAAATTAAATAATTAATATGTATCAATTTTTAAAACATATTAATTTTTTTAATAATATTAACATATTATTTAATTTGTCTATCAATCATATGATCAACTATAAGTGCAAATGATGAATCATTAAGTAACTATCTAGAATCTATATCTATCTATAATCTATAAGTAAATAAAAATAAAAATAAGGATAATAATTTAGGTCAAAAAATAATAATATCAACTTAAGTTTAATTATCTTGGGTAAATAATATATAAATCAAATGGAAATATAAGTCCTATAATATTTGTACAATATTATAACGATTCAATAATATTATACGTTAAAGTCCAAAACAAATTTAATTTTTTAACTATTATATAATATAATCTGCAGAACATTTATTTTTTATGTTTTCCAATTTATTTTTTTAGTTTTTGTTTATTGTTTTTAGAATTTTATA
Organism: Tamarix chinensis; assembly: GCA_030549775.1. Classification (NCBI taxonomy): domain Eukaryota; kingdom Viridiplantae; phylum Streptophyta; class Magnoliopsida; order Caryophyllales; family Tamaricaceae; genus Tamarix; species Tamarix chinensis. The sequence goes on from CM060175.1 coordinate 56,008,796, forward strand.
TCAGAAATGTAATAGTTTTTAAATTATGGATAAATCATAGTCTAAATCTTTATAAATATTCTAGGAATTTTTGTTATCACCTAATATAATAAGAGTACTAAAATTAGTTTAATACTATTTGATAAATAAAATATAAAACAAATGTAACCTTTCAACTAATATGCTTTTTATAAATTTAAAATTAAATAATTAATATGTATCAATTTTTAAAACATATTAATTTTTTTTATAATATTAACACATTATTTAATATGTCTATCAATCATATGATCAACTATAAGTAGGAATGATGAATCATTAAGTATCTATATACAGTCTATATCTATCTATAATCTATAAATAAATAAAAATAAAAATAAGAATAAAAATTTATGTTAGAAAATAATAATATCAACTTAAGTTTAATTATCTTGGGTAACTAATATTTAAATCAAATGAAAATATAAGTCCTATAATATTTGTACAATATTATAACGATTCAATAATATTATACATTAAAGTCCAAAACACATTTAATTTTTTAACTATTGTATAATATAATCTGCAGAACATTATTTTTATGATTTCGAATTTCTTTTTTTTATTTTTTGTTTATTGTTTTTTAGAATTCTATATCAGAAATGTAATAATTTGAAAATTATGGATAAATAATCTTTATAAATATTCTACGGAATTTTGTTATCACCCCTAATATAATAAGAATACTAAAATTAATTTATGACTACTTGATAAATAAAATATAAAACAAATGTAACCTTTCAACTAATATGCTTTTTATAAATTTAAAATTAGATAATTAATATGTATCAATTTTTAAAAAATATTAATTTTTTCATTAATATTAATCCATTAATTAATATGTCTATCAATCATATGATCAAATATAAGTAAGAATGATGAATCATTAAGTATCTATATACAATATATATCTATCTATAATCTATAAGAAAATAAAATTAAGGACAATAACTTATGTTAGAACATAATGATTTCAACTAAAGTTTAATTATCTTAGGTAACTATTATTAAAATCAAATGGAAATATCAGTCCTATAATATTTCTACAATATTATAACGATTCAATAATATTATACGTTAATGTCCAAAATACTGTTAATTTTTTAACTATTATATAATATATAATATCATTTGCAAAACAAAATCTTTTATGTTTCCCAATTGCTTTTTTTTAGTTTTTTGTTTATTATTTTTTAGAATTTTTTATTAAAAATCTAATAATTTTCTAATTATGGATAAATTATAGTCTAAATCTTTATAAATTTTCTAGGAAATTTTCTTATTATGTAATATAAAAAGAGTACTAAAAATAAATTAAGATGACTTGATAAATAAAATATAAATAAAATGTAAGCTTTCAACTAATAAGTTTTTTTATAAATTTAAATGTAGATAAATATCAAGTAGTCATTTTTAAAACATATTAATTCTTTTTAGTAATATTAACACATTATTTAATATGTCTATCAATCATATGATCAACTATAAGTAGGAATGATAAATCATTAAGTATCTATCTAGAATCTATATCTATCTATAAGTAAATAAAAATAAGGATAATAATTTATGTCAGAATATAATCATATAAACTTAAGTTTAATTATCTTGGGTAACTATTATTAAAATTAAATGGAAATATAACTCCTATAATATTTGTACCATATTATAACGATTCAATAATATTATACGTTAAAGTGCAAAAATATTTAATTTTTTAACTATTATCTAATATAATTTGCAGAACATAATTTTTTATGTTTGCCAATTTATTTTTTTAGTTTTTTTTTATTTTGTTTAGAATTTTATATCAAAATTCTAAAATATTAAATTTTTAAAAATTATGGTCTAAATCCTTATTAATATTATAGTAATTTTGTTATCACCTAATTTAATAAGAGTAATAAGATTTTATTATTATCACCTAATATGTATCAATTCCTTAAACAAAATATTTTTATTGTTATTAATATTAACACATTATATAATATGTCAACTCAAGTATCATTATCATAAAATTTTAATTAATTAATTAATTAATGTACATCTATTAATCAATTAATATCATAAAAAAGATATATTTAATTAGCTGATTTTTATAATGTTAGTAATTTTTTGGGGTAAATGATGAATTAATTAAATAATTAATATAATCTACATTCAATGTAGATATATCAAGTTACCTAAAAAAATTAATTAATTATCAAATCTTTACAATAGTAGTTAATTTATTTTGTACATGATTAATTAATGAAATAACTAAATTAATATAGTTTAACCTATGATGAATGAAGGCAATGAATTAATTAGATGTGCAATAATTATAGCTCAATTGTAACCGTTCAATTCAAATTAAGCTGATTCAAACCGTTAAAAAAAAGTTTGACACGGATCGACCTTCAACAAACACAAAATAAGTCAATCTATACTATTTATTTATGTACGAAATAATCCTATGTGTAGGTTTGTTTCGGTCCAGATTGCCGAAATAAACACAACACCAGTTAATCACAGTCGTCCATGTTACACTATCCTCGTGATGGAGTGTCTTGATTGACGATATGCACTGACGCACGAAACCCAGAGACTTCCCCTTACACTGCTCGATGCAGAATTCATATCGTCCGAATCTCTGCAATCTACTTTTGGCCGACCTCTCCTCCATTCTCCTAACCTCTACCTTCTGCTTCAGATATTCAAACTATATGTCTATCATCAAAATGGAATAATAATATGATTCGAGTCGAAGTTTCATCTTCGGCTACTCAAATCGGTTCCTATATTTGTATTAGTTTCTTTATCTAATCTCAACTCATGTTAAAAGTTCATATGTCTGACCCTGTGATCCAAATCCGATGTATATAGAATCGCCAAAGAAGTAGGTCAACTTCAGATCTTTACTATGTTGCTCTTCTGAAATCGAAGAAGTTCCTGCAAATGTGTAAATCTATTCTTATTTTCTCACAAAAGGAGGTCAACTTCATCATCTATTAGTTTCATATGCCACAATAATCAACTAATTAACTTACAAACTATTCTAATTTCCAAATTCACTTATTCATAATAAAATCAGAAATAAAAATACAAACTATTTCAATTAACAAAAACACACAGCTAAATCAAAATTACACAATAATGAACTAATTCTTATAGCTAAACTAATTCATACCATACTAATTTGAAATTAACATAACCTAATTAAAAATATACAATAATCAACTAATTAACATACAAACTATTCCAATTTCCAAATTCACATATTCACAATAAAATCAGAAATAAAAATACAAACTAATTGAATTAACAAAAATTAAATTAGATTTCATCTTAAACAAAAAAAAAACCCTCACCCTCTCAGTTTCTCTGGCTCTCGATCTGTTGACTTGCTAATGCTGGCTGCTGCCTGTTGAGATAGATAGGGATGGCCGGCGGGAGGTGGCTGGGGTGCACCGTGCAAAGCGTCGAACAGGGCAGCGACGGAGGTCCCGAGAGGTCCAACAATGGCTAAACTGCTAAAGGCAACATGCAGCACCGCATCAGCCAATAGGGTTATTCCAAGAAGCTGAGAAGCGGCGGTGGGCTCCTGGGCTTGGTGGCCAGCAGTCCTGGGAGTGGCACGGTGGCGATCGAGGGGTAAGGTTATTTCGAATAGGAGCTGAAGACCAAGGCGAAGAGAAGCTGGAGTCTGGACCTAGAGCTGGAGGGCTAGGGTCGAGCGGGCGTGGGATGAAGTGCGAACCAAAAAAGCACGCAATGCACAGTCACACAAACACACTCTCATTGTTTCGCACAGAAAAATAGAAGTTGAAAAAAAAGGGAAAAAATAGAAGCTGAAAATTTTAGCAAAATCGGGGTTCGAACCCAGGACCCCAGGCTTCACTTAACATTCTTTATCCCTCTTTAACCACTACTCTAGAAATGTTTTGTCATATCTATTGAATATATAATATATATAATTTTAAAAAATCCATAGGGTCAGGCGACCCCATGTGCTCTGAATTGGCTCCGTCCATGATCAGAGTTGATGTCCAAACTCTTATTTAATGTTATTAAAAGTTGTCTCAACTCTTTCTTATCATGTTTTAAATTTTATAATCTTTTTGCCATGTGATTGACGTAAGGATGGTATAAACTATACTTATGTCAATTACAGCGGTAACACCCAACTATTTGATTATACCCTTCCGCTTAAAACAAAATTTTTCAGTAGTAGTAAATTTGGGGGTGTTACAACCACCGTCCTGCCTCTTCCGCCGCCGCCACAGCCACCAATCCACTCCCTATAACCTCCCTTACCACTGGCTTGCCACCCTTAGCCAAAACCTAACCCTGCAATCGCTCCTTTTCCTTCTTCTTTTCCCTTCCTTCTTCTCCTCTGCCACCCTTACAACCATTTTCATAGCTCTGTAGTCGTCACCTCTGCCACCCTGAGCCACCGATCATCGACCCCGACCACTACATACACCCCTACTACCTCCCTACACTCAGCCACTACCCTAACTCCCCTCCACAAGCTCTCCACCCCACTCCCAAACTCTTACCCAAAACAGCCACCCCTCCCTTCTTCCATCCCTATTTGGTCCCTCTCCCTCTTCAATTTTGCATGTAGCTCACGCTACTCATGCAGCGTGAGTTCTACAATCATTTGAGCCATGGTTGGTTTAGTTTTTGAGGTATAATAATGGTTGACATTAGTATGTCTTTAATTAAGTTTTGATAAAGGTTTGTTTTTTAGGGTTTTCTACTTCTAATATGATACTTATTGGTATTATTTTTAAGTATTAATTTTGTTAATCAAAGCTTAAGCCTTTAACCAGGGTAACGGTAATGTTTGATTAGTGTGGGAAATAAGGTAACTGTTATACCCTACTAAAATGTATGGATATACGTATGCTAGCACATTAGGGTTTTTAATATGTTTATATGCATGATATATTTTGTTAAGTATAATGTATTTAGAGGCATATGTTAATTGATGAAAAAGAAAGCATATTAACTTATGTGTCATGTGTAGAAATAATGCTTAAGGAGATTTGTCGTTAATAATAATGTTAAGTGCATATGTATGATATGATATGATATTGTGGCCATTTGGTGCATAAGTAATGTTAATATGAGCCCTAGGGGCATTTTGATAAATTTGCTTATGAAAAGGGTGTGGCCTAAATAAGTGTGTGGGTGGTAGGTGCTAATATGTATTAATGATAAATAATAATAGTTGGTGGGGTTAGATGAAGTGTATGGAGTATGCATATCAATATTTTATGTAGTGAAGGTATTTTGGAAATTTTGTAAAGTTAAAGGATCAAATGGTAATTTGGTATAAAGGAAGGGTATTTTGGTAACTATGTAAAGGGGTAAGATGGTAATTTAATAAAGGATAAGGGTATTTTGGTCATTTACCATAAATAAAAGAGTATGTTGGTAATTTGGTAAAGTAAAGGGGTAAAATAAAATGGTAAGTTAATAAAGGAGAAGGGTATTTTAGTAATTTGGCATAAAGGGGGCATTTTGGTAATTTTGTAAAGTAAAGAGGTAAGATGGTAATTTAATAAAGGAAAAGGGCATTTTAGTAATTTGGCATAAATGAAGGGCATTTTGGTGATTTTGTAAAGTAAGGAGGTAAGATGGTAATTTAATAAAGGAGAAGGGTATTTTGGTAATTTAACATAAAAGAAAGGGTATGTTGGTAATTATGTAAAGTAAAGGGGTAAAATGGTAATTTAATGAAGGAGAAGGGCATTTTGGTAATTTTTACATAATGGAAAGGGTATTATGGTAATTTTGTAAAAAAAAAGGGGTGAAATGGTAATTTAATAATGGAGAAAGGATATTTTGGTAAATTGGCGTAAAGAAAGGGTAAATTGGTAATTTTGTAAGTAAAAGGGGCAAAATGGTAATTATAATAATAAAGAAGGACAATTTGGTAATTTAGCCAACCAAAAAGGTGATTTGATGAATTTAATAAGTATAGAGGATAATTTGGTGATCTAACACATGTAAGGGGCATTTTGGTAATTATGTCACATGAAGGGTTATTTGGTAAATAAAAAGGGATGACCTGGTAATTTTACAAGTAATGGGTATTTCAGTAATTTTGTAAAGATGATAAGGGTAAATCAGTAACTTGTGTTTCACGTGTCAATGGATTAAATGAGTTTCATAATCAGATGTAAATAATAGTGAATAATAAGATAATAGTACTCGATAAGGCATTGAGTCTCATAAGAGCAGGGCATAACCTAGGGTTGGATAGATAATTAAGGGTATGATATAGTATTTATCTCATAATTATGCAAGAGGTGTCTGGTAAGTATGCATGGAAATGTGTGTCAGATATGCTTGAAGTACGTGTTAGGGTTTTATGTATGTCGTGAACCTTGATATGAAATGCTTGATTCTATGGCTAGTACATCTTATGTCTTTGAATTCGTGACCTTTTTCCTTCCCTCAAATTAAATAAATGGACCTGTTGAATAAGATACGAATAAAGTACTAATTACATAAAGTGAAAGAGTATTGAGCCGGGCCTAGACCGGTCCACCAGGGAATAATAGTGATCAGGTGCAAGATGCCCTATAGACCAATCCACCAATAAATAATAGTGGTCAGGTGTGTTCTGCCCTATATGTCTCCGATCCACCGGTTATAATAGTGGGGGGATCTCGAGCTAAATAAACCAAACGTTGGATATTAATAAAATGTGGGAGGACACTAATGACTTACAGTGGAACACCATGTAAGTCAGGGCCAGACCGATCCACCGGCGAATAATAGTGGTCAGGTGCGTGTTGCCTTGTATGTTTCCGATCTACCAACTATAATAGCGAGGTTCCCGCGCTCACATGGATATAATTTGAGAGATGATGATTGAGCAATGATTAATTAATGGCTTAAGACCAAAAGTATTGATTTCATGTCATGATATATTGATATGACATGATTTTGGCTTCAGTGCTCTGTCCCTACTTGGGTATGTGATGGATTTGCTATGTACATGGATTTGTGTTGTGCATTTCTTATTGTATGAGGTGTTGCCTTGAGTATTAGTCCGTATGTTATCATTCTATACGGTGTATGTATTATGCGTTGCATGCGGCCTTTCAGTTTGGTTTAAAAGGATTACTCAATACCATAGTACTAAAAGGTTTCATTCGTAGGCCCCTGCCATTCAATGGATAGTGTCCCTTGCAAGTCCATTTCAGGTGTTATTCAAGAGGGCATTGGATATGAGCATAAGGATTATCCGATGAAACTTTTAGGGTTTCTCTTCTACCCTTTTTAATTCCTTGGTAAATGATTTTACCCTTGTAACCACTGATTGTGGGTTTACATCTTTTGTAATGAATTTAGTGAGCTACTCTATTTTAAATTGAATTTATATAAATCGTATTCTATTTCTTTTAACCTTAACACTTGGTACTGGAACAGTAGAAGTAAACCGATCTGATACTAAGTGTGGCGGTAACATCTCCGAAATTTATGAGTTTTACTTCCACTAATTTTAAATAAAATGAAACTTTTCGGTAATAAATTTTGGGGTATTACACCAGTAATTCTCATTTTCATTTTCTGCATAACCAATCGATTGGTTTCCCCAAACCCACCGACTAGTTAGGCTGCGATTCCATAATCCTTTTCTATTTTACTTTGATTATCTTTCTAATGTTTATGAAAACTCCTAATTAGAGTATCTTTATGCTAATTAGTATATTTTGATGCTTTGGGATTATTTTCACATTAATTAGATTATTATGTGGTTTTATTTTAGCTAAAAATCTTCTAAAAGCATTTTTAAGGTACTTTCTCCTCATCTACCACCTTTCCTTTCAACTCCTACCTTTTCCCTCTCACCTCTTGCTCGGACAGAACTTCTTACCCTATTGATGCTCTATTTTGGTCTAATCTTGCTTGACTTTACCCTTCCTACCCCACACTGCATCATATATTCCTCTTACGCATTTATACACAACACTCCACTCTACCCTTATAAGTTAACTTCCTCTCTTCTCCCTTCCTTCCTTTCGGGTCAAACAGCAGACCTTTTCTAGCTCTCCTTATCTGATTCTTTCTCCTCTTCACACACACTCATTAAACCCCTCTTCACTTTCTCTCCTTTCCTTAAAAATTTTCTAAGTGTTGGGTGTTCTACTTCCCTCTCTTTTTGGTATAAAGAATCACGCCTTTCCTATTAGCCTCAAATTTTGATCTTAATGACCACTTTAACTCTTGTTCTCCCTTTCCTCTTTTATTCCTTTGGCATACCTTGCTAAGTGTGGAGGACTTATTTCCTCTACTTTCCCTTTTCTTGTTCTAACAGAGAGCCAATGTCCCTAGCCCTTTGAAATACCCCAAATTGCTAATTCTCGAAATTATGGCCAAATAAGGATTTACTAGGAAAATTAATTATATAAATTATTTTATTAAAATTAAGAAATTTAATTAAGGTAAATTAATAGGAAAATAATAAATAATTTAATTGGGAAAAATTTAGGGTATTTTTTTCTAATTAACATGGAAGTTAAGGAAATTTATCTAAAATAGCCTAAATTAAGCTAAAAAGGAATTAATTATTATTTTCTAAATATTGTTATTCTAAATAACCCAAAAATATTTTAAATAATTTATGCAAAATCCAAAACCCTAAAAAAAACCTTTTTCCCTTTTTCTTCCTTTTCCTTTTCTTCCTTTTCTTTTTCCTTTCTTCTTCCCCGCCGGTTGGGCCTCGCCCGGCCCAACTTCCCCTTTTCCCTTCCTTCTCCCTCCCCCGTAGCCCAGAGCGTCTAGCCCGCATCGCAAGTCACGACGCAGCGTTTCGCCTCTAAAATCGTTGAAATGCCGTGTTGCACTAAGTAACAAATAACCATTGCAAAGCGACGAGACGACGCAGCGTTTTGCCCAAATATCCACCGAAACTCCGTGTTTCACTAAGCAACAAGTAACCATTGCCGACCGGCCGGTTCTTCCCCTCCTTTCTTTTTCCCTGGACCGCCGGTCCACCCCCTTTCCCTTTTCTTCTTCCTCCTGCGTGACCGTACCCCGACCCTGTGACCCTGCACCTGCCGGCAGCCACCTGCATCGGCCAACCATCCTACCCTTCCCTCTCCCGTCGTTTTCTTTCACAGATTCAACCCCAACCGACCATTTTCCCCTCTCCCGAGCAACCTGCCCCTTTCCCTTTTCCTCTTCCCTCGACCTTACCACCCTGCCATGGCAGCAACTCCTCGACTGCCGCCACCGATCGGCATGCCTGGCACTTGCACACCCTTGTCTTCTTCCCCTTGGCCTTGCCCAGCCAATTGACCTATATATATACCCCATAGCCTACCTTAATTCAAGATTTTGGACCTCGAAAACCCTAGAGTCAGCCACCTCACCGCCGCCCCATTAGACGAGTCGTCCGCCGCCGCCACCTATCGCCGACGGTCCAAACACCCCCAAAACCGACCCTTGCACCACCCTCTACCTAACTAGACCCTCCTTGCTCCTCGATTTTCCCTGCACGAGCCACCTCGGCCGTGCAAAACCGCCAACCCAATTAACACACTTCCAACCCCTACCGCCCTTCGCACCGCCTTCCGCCGTTGATTCCGCCGCCACTAGCGCCACCTCTACCCTCCAAAACAACCAGGGGGACTCCTCTACCTCCCCACACCTCCCTTTCTTCCTCCTCCCTTCCTTATCCTCCTACCTCCTTTCTTCTTCTTCCACCACCTCAAACCTCCACAACCGCCGCCGCCGCCGGAGCCACCACTGCCTTAGGTGATCCTCCAGCCTTCCTCAAACCATAAACTCATTCTATACAAATATTAATAATATTTATGGTACTATCTACATTATTATTATTATTATTATTATTATTATTATTGTTACCATTATTATTATTATTATTATATTTATTATCTTGCTAACATTGTTAATATTAACTTTATATATTGTCACTTTCACTATTAATATAGATACTTGGACCCTTATATTATTATTATCATTTTGGTTACTATATTATGGTTATTATCATTATTATTGCTATGCTTAACGTTATTACTATTATCATTATTATTTTTATTATTACTATTATTATTATCATTATTACTTTATTATTACTACTATTAATATTGTTATTATCATTATTATTATTGTGGTTATTGTTGTTGTTGGCGTTGTTAATAATATTACTATTATTCTCATTATTATTAAGGTTATTGAAACCGAAGTTGGCATGTTTTCCCCTTTTGTTACTATAGAAGGAGAATACCCAACCTTGGTATTATTACTATTATTATTATTCAAACTTTGTCAATATTGTTCCTAATGCCTTTGTTACTAGAATTATTACTATGGTATCATTATTAGTTATTACTAGTACTATTGTTATTATTTAGTTAATATTATTATGACAAAAACATTCGAACCCCTTATATTATTACTATTCCAAATATAACTAATATCATTACTATCTTTAATAACATCAATACTTTGTTAGTAATACTAATATTATATTATTATCTTATCCCTAAAACCATTATTAGCCATAACCTTAAAAATAATAGGGGTTCTATTTCTAAGAGCATTGGTATTACTACTATTATTATTATTACTATTTTATTTTAACAAGTATTAGTACTATCATTAGAAGAAATAAAGCTATTAGGTTTGATGAGACAAATATAGTTATGAATAATAACATAAGTATATTTTGACTAGTAATAACTATTAGGCTAACTAGATGGTAAAAATCCTAGTTTTCACTTATAAAACTCCGTGTAATAATAACAACCCTAATCTTAGACTAAAATAGGAAATAATAGTATTTTTGGGTAGAAGGGAAACTAATCGTTAGTCTTACCCTCTTATAAGTGAATCGAGCCAAAGCCCTAAAGAGTCGTAGGAGCGTGCTCCAAGCCCGGCGTTGCTTAGGTAAGGATGTAGTTAAGGCCCATGTGTGTTATATGACTTGTATGCCTTGGTTGCTTTATATTTTGTGTTATATTATGTATCGTATGATTTTCCGTAACTTGTCTTATGTGTAGCGCAATTTGGAGTTGAGATATGTTTTGTATGTGTTCTTATGGCATGAGTATGATATGTATGTGTGGTGATTGTGGTGTGATATGATATGGCCCTCTAAGACATGCATGCTAGGACAAATGATATTATGATATGGGAAATGAAAGGAAAATAATAAACAAATGGGAAGTGAGATGCTAAAGGGGATATGAGGTTGACCAAAATGTACGAGAGATAAGAACCATGCATGGAAATCCTAGGGTTGCATGGGAACTTTGAGAGTTTGCATGGAGTGGATAAATCTTGCATGGGGATGATCCTTACTTGAGAAAAGTTGATTTAGGGTGTAAATAAGCTAAGGGGAGAGTTGTGGAGTGATTGGAGTCTTGGGATGAAAAATAGTACGTAGGTCATTGTAAGGGTGTATAATGGACCCGATTAGGGTTTTGGGAGGAAGTAATAATCTGAAAATTGTGGAAGTAAAAATGATTAAGGGAGAGTGGACTACGGGTTAAGAATGGGAATTTATTATGTAAGGAGTGAGTATGGGTGTCATGGGAGAGAAGGGATATTGAGTGAGAAAAAGGGAGAGGTTACTTGTGAAAGAAGAAAGGTACTAGGGTTTGAGGTGGCTAACTAGGGTTTTTCCAGTCATATGCGAAGTCGAGAGGTAAAGCGATACGTTTGGGGATTAGATCTGATTAAGGTGAGATGTGGGGAGATGGATGGAGCAATGGTTGTGTAAGGGAGAGGAAGTTGGGCCACATAGGTCTAATTAGGGTTTTCAAGGGAAGACCCTCGAGGGTGATGGTAGGTGGAGTTGATGTCGTGAGGTGTTGGGCCCTAACCCGCACCCTTAGGAGTTGGGTTTTCATTAAAGGGTAAGTGTAAAGGGAAATGGATGACGGGGTGTGAGTTAGTGGGCGCCGAGTCTCAAGATATGGGGCGGGCCCTCTTTGGGGGATAATTATAGCTGGAGTTAGTCATGCATGTCTAGGGCGGAATTTTTTGAATAAGATACGATAAGATACTAATCATGTAAAGTGAAAGAGTACTGAGCCGGGGCCAGCCGATCCACCAATAAGGAACAGTGGTGTGGACTATTGTCCGGCAAGTGACCGATCCACCGGCGAATAATAGTGGTGTGGACTTCGTCCCACAAGTGATCGACCCATCGGTAATAATAGTGGGGGATCCCGAGCTCAGTAAACCAAACTCTAATTTGTTAATACATGTAAAAGATACTAAGTACTTACGGTGGAATACCATGAGAGTCGGAGCCAGTCCGATCCACCGGCATAAAATAGCGGTTAGGTGCGTTCAGCCCTATAAATGACCGATCCACCGGCTATAATAGTGTGATTCCCGTAATCGCATGGATTAATAAAGATTATGATGTGGATTAATTATAATTACAGAGATCTAAAAGAATAAGTCTATCCGGACCATATCTAGCCTTTATCATCTATTTTACTATATGTTGTTCATATGACTATGCCAAGTATACTGTGTAGTGTGTTTTGTATGTTGGCCTTAGCGCATCTGTTACCTTACTCAGTACGTAGCATACTGATCACCCGTTTTATGGGTGCTGCTCATTCCCACGAGCAGAAGACCCGTCTGAGCTTGTGCAGGTAGGTGATGATGTCTTCGATGCCTACGACACCTACGAGGCATCGGGTGGGGCTGAGCGTTGAGCCTAAATCTGACTTGGGGATCGAGAGCGACTTGGTCGGACTCTGTTTCCTTTATTTGACCCTGTATTATCATATTTCGTTGTGTTATCGTACTATGTTTCATGTTTGAAAAACTCTAGTCACGTACTCCCTGGTTTGTAACCTTAAATCGCACTCTGATTTCTGTATGACTTGTGTTTTATTTATGATTCGTATTTAATGTTAACTTTGTTTAGCCTTAGCACTTAGTACTAGAACGATAGGAGTAAACCAATCTGGTACTAAATGTGGCAGTAATGCCCCCAAATTTACGATTTTACCTTTTTGCTTCCGTTAAACCTTTTTAATTAAACGAATTTTTTCAGTAGTAAATTTGGGGGTGTTACACCCTTATTCTTCCGATTGGATTTGATATTTCCCTTCTTCTTAATCTTTACTTTAGTTCCTCTTTGTTTTCTATAAATAAAGGGAGATCAGAGTTTTGAGAGAGTTGAAGATTTAATCCTTGTTGCTCTTAGTTATCTATCTTGTGGGAAAAAGGTTGAGAATTCATACCTCTATCCTTCTTCTCTATTTGAAATGTTTAAATTAAAATTTTAAAAGTATGTTTTACCGATTTTGGATTCTTGATTTCCTTAGATAATCAAGGATCTTATAGTTGGCCATCAATTTAAGAGTATTTTCTCTTTGCTAGAAGATTTGCCTTGTGGTAAGACTAATTTTCATTTTATAATGAGGTATGGTGTTCATGTTTGCATTAGTTAACACCTCTGAGTTTTTAGCATGTGCCCATAGAAAAGCACAATCGACTAGATATGTGATATATTAAGATATGCTTTGTGAATGTGGATAGTTGCAAGCATGAGATGTGGCATCATATGGATCTTTGGTCTTAAGTATGGATCAGATGTTTACATCATAAGTTAGCTTAGTAAACAGATTATAAAGGTTCTATGTATCAATGATTTGAGAAAATAATATTTGATTTGTTAAGGTAATGATTTACCCTAGTTCTTTGCATAACTCTTGTAGAATAATATTGACATTGGCTTGTCCTGCTTTGGAAAATAGGATAATGTCATTAGCAAAGAGGATGTGATAGAAATATACCTTATTTCATGAAAATAGGCATCGACACCATCTCTTGCCTTCCACCCCTTATGTAATGTGTAAGAATAGAATCTCTATAATACCTCATTTTTTTAACCCTAATTACCTTGCGTCATTAACCTCATTAATTATCTAAAATATTCTAATCTCATTTATTCAATCCTTTCAACCCATTTTCACTCATTCCAACCAAACCATTAATATGTTGCTTGGTATTACTTATGAAAAGTGATTATCTTACTTAATAAATTATTTTTAAAAAAATTTCCCTAAAAATTTTCTAAAATAAATAATATATAAGATAATCACTTTTCATAAGTAATACCACACAAGGTATAAATCACAAAAAAAAAATCATTTTATATGATTAGATGATTTCTTCAATTTTGCCTAATTTAAACTTTTGGCCTTTAAAATAATTTTGATACCAAATATTTTATACATTTGGGTTCTTCAAATTATTCATCACCTTTCCATAATCTTTTCATGATTATTAGGATTTATTTGTTATGTTTCTCAATAAATGATCACTATTAGATTTTCTTTACAATTTTATTATCTAAAATGGATTATAATCAACCGCTTAACTACTATTTACCATCCAAGCAACCTTCTAACTAAAAGAAATCATACTGGACTTGGTTACTTTCTATTTAATTGAAAAAATAGCTAAAGGTACACTAATCAAGTGCTTCACGTTATAAAAGTCTTACATCTCACCTACACCCCTAATCCTATACCTCAATTTTAGTATCTCAATTCTCATATATTAACAAACAAAATAATCAATATAGTTACATATTCAAAAGTAATTTTAAATATCATTCTCTAATAAACTACTCCCTCCTTTCTAAAAATATCACATATTTTAATAACAAACTTTGACTATCAATTTATTTTTAGAATATAATATATTATAATATAAAATATAATTATTATATTTATATTTTCAAATATTTTTATAATATTATTTTTTACTAATATATATTAAAAGATATTATTATTTTAAAATAAGGAAATATCCAAATATTTACAAGTTGATAGCATACATATTATCTTCAAAGATCCCAAATATACTTGATTATTTTGGTGGCATAAATAATGTTTATTTTAGTATATCATAATTAAAAGGATAAAATAGAAATACTAATTTTATAAAATGGCACAATTCCTTAAAAACTACACAAATTTTAATGTCAAATGTTACTATGAAGTTGCTCAGGAAAAACAAAAGGATAATTAGAAGTTACCTTTTGAAAGCCGATTTAAAATTTAATAAAGCAATTGATTTTAAATTTTATTCTTGTGCTCATCTTCTCTCTTTTTTCCACCCTTTTCCCAATCAAATTTCCTTTTAATGGACTTGGAAGAGAACCGCAAATGCCCAATGTAGGACAGAGCAGTGATCACCATACAAAAACAATAAGGCATGGGGAACTCAATAAAAAGCATTTCATGCTGAAGCAAATGTCTTCTGCAATCACTCATTACGTTTACTTAAAACCTTCTACTATTTTCGACAAAATCCAAGGTGGTTTTTAGGGGAGGGGGTCGTAAAAAGAGGGTGATACCTAAAGACAAGCTTCTGAATGAGAAGATAAGATGGCTTTCATTGCATTTCTATACACACTTTTAGCTGAAAACACAGGTAGATGCTCAAACGATGGTGGTCCATCGAGTCCAACAACATCAGGTATCGTCGGTTTGACTTTGATCTACTTTGAAAAGGAAAACAGCGATCAACGAGATCGCAACTTTTCTGTTACCACATGCATCCTTCATAGGGAATACCTAACGGACAGTCAAGGAGAGATACTGCTTCAATCACAGACCAGAGAGTCAAGCATTGGCGAAAGCCTATAAAGCCCTATAGAACAAAAGTAACATCAAATTTACCTGGCGGTGGAAATGTACTTTTCAACAGCTTTTTTATCATCATCACCAAAGCTTAACCATTTATCATTTGATACAATGAGATCTAGGCTTCCAATATCTGCAGTAAAAATAAGTGTTTATTGAGCATCAAAGACAACCCTGATGGAAGATTTGTATCACGTAAAGTAATATGTTTAGTATACTGTTAACAGCAACTAACCTTGCAGTAGAATAATCGATTGATCGTATGCCTTCAGTTTCCAGAAGGCATGACCTTTACCACTCAAAAATATAGGATCAGTCCTCACCGCATCCGATCTTGATTTACCTAGAGACAATACCGGGCAGTGTCAGAAAATACAGATACCTTGGCAAAGATACATCTACCAATTCAGACATGGGAATCAGACGACAGTTATTTAACATGCAGATATCAGGTAGAGAAAAAGTCCACACTGAAAATAAAGAGAACAATTTGGGGGGAGAGGGACAAAAATCGTACGGAGCACAGAAGTTCATTTTCTTCTCGGTAACGAGGAAAGGATACTTGATGGCGCAAGTTGCGAAAGCGAAGCAAACAAAGAGCTGATAATTGATATTAAAACTTGGAAGGCTCTAATTATATATACTACTGAGCATCTTTCGGTATAATTTTTCCCCAGGATTTACCTTTCCACTCTGACATAAATTCACGATATATACAATGACATTCAGAATAGAACCAAAGCAAATAGTTTCTAGCCAGTAATGGCTTGTTCCCCTAATTTGTTCATCGGAAACAAAATGCAGATGCCCTAGCGTAAGCAAGATATTACTACTGAAGAAGTCCGTCAGTTTCAATGATCATTCCACATCAGTTGTCTTAGGGCTATAAATAAATAAAACATTCCCGAACTCAAACTTAACTTGTTTAAATAAATAAACTTAATATAAAACAGTCTCAACTCACAATCAAAAGTAAAGATAAACAGACTCTTACTTTTTCAGGATCTTGGCTTGATTAATAAACAAATTCTAAAGTAAGATTTAGACTTGGCATATTTAACTAGACAAACAAACTAAGCCTATCTTATAATAAAGAGAGCCAAACCGAATGGAAAAACAAGTTGATTCATCTCATTTACGTCCCTAATTGTCATTACCAAAAAAAACAGCCAGTCCCCGGCCAAATTGATTGCAAAAAAGCTTCACGTAAATTTGGCTTACTTCAGCAGTTGTCGAGACAATAAGAAGGAAGCCCAAACCATTTAAGATCAAACAAGTTGCTCAGTCATAACAAAGTTCAAAAATAGCTTTGGCTGCACAAAATGTGTATCCTATACATGTGCTGGTTCGGTAACGTTTTAGAATAGCCTCGAGCCAAAGAAACGCATTAAAATAGTAAACCAAAAGCCTAGGACATACATTTAGGAACCCTGTCCATTACGTTCATCATCTCTGCATGCGCCTTGGCAGATTCAACCTTTATTTCTGAAACAATAGACTGATACTCTGAGACTGAAAGAGGAGCACCATTCTTGGCAATGATAGCTTTGGCAATTTCATCCTGTTTTTTCTGCTTCAAGATTTTCACCTGCAGACAGCCTTGAATTTCAGAGCAAAGTGACCATAACAAGCCTACATAAAACTCTCCAAGTTGATAAATTTGTCATTACCTTATCCCTTGCCTCCTTCAGCATTTCCCTGACTTCTTTCTGGTTCTCCACAAATTTTGACTCTTGCTCTTCCATCCAGTTTCTCATCTCCCTGAAACAAAATAAACTTACTACTACGCCACCCTTTACAAAAGAGAGTAGGATTCATTTTTTGTTAACTTACATGGTACAAAGAGTTTCGTCGCAAAGAAAAATGAGGAGTCTGAGCTTTTCAGAGGAGCTTAGACTTTCATATCCTTGTAAGCCTTTATCAAAGCAATGCGGGGGCATATCTTTCACCATACAATCAGATTCAGCTAAATAGTTTTTTAGAGCCAGTAACCAAGAACTTTCATCATCATTCGTACTTAAGGATGGTGACCTGAACGAAATGAAAACCAAGTAACAAATGCATTATTAGATTTACCTACCAAAATCTAATTTTAATCTTACAGTAGTTATTATTGACTGATTTATACTAAACCTACAATCTAAACTAAATAATATGTGGACTTACACCTAAATTTACCAAATAACATCCAAAATCTCAAAATAATAAAGATAAAATATCTCGGAAAAATCTACTTCAGTTTAACCACCATGGAGGCAAATATTGATTTCATGAAGAAACCGATAGGAAGAATTCTTACTCTTCTCCCGAGTCCTTCTGTATTAAATTGAGAAGTTGGATATGAAACTGGACATGTGAAGAACATTTTCCCCGTCTCCCACGCCTGGACATCACATCTCGTAGGACAGACTCAGCCAGCCCTTTCTTTATTCCAAGAATCTGTAAAACAAATTAAGATCGGTGACGATTTTAGATGAAATTGCTGTTCTTTTTTTCTTTACTTTTTTTTTGCAGAAAAATATGGGCAGCAAAAGGTGCAATGCGATATGCCGATATCATAGTTCATTCTTCTCAGAGTGAATGACAACTGACAAAGTGCTAAAAGCCGGTTTGCATATGCATGCTTGTGGGAAAGGGAGGAAGCAACTAATATAAACAAAGAACGCAAAGATCAATGATATATTCAGAGCGCAACTTACCTCACCAAAACCAGCACAAAACTCCAAAAACTGCAACGCATTGCCTACATCTTCGGGAGACAAATCAGTGCCAGCCAGCTTGGTCAACTGTCTCCCTTGGGGCAATGTAACCTCCTGATGAATGTCACTGTCATTTTGACAATTGACCTTGGCAGTATCCTTTCCAAGCTTATCTGCTTTCGCTTGTACATCCATCTGGCCTGCATTTTGCTTCGTTTTCTTGTTATCTTTGGCAACTGGATCAGAAACAGAGTTAGTAATAAAATCATCGAACTGCCTCTCAGATGGAACATTGTGATTCCCTGCATCCATGTTCTCTTCATTTCTCTTAGTACTAGATTTTCCTAAGCTGCTTTGGGTTTGGTTACCCTTGCTTCCTCCTCCCTTATTTACTTTCTTAGGCTTCTTCACATCAGGACATGACACCAATGGTTGAGACTGCAAGTTTGGATCACCAGTTCCATCAAAAAGGCTCTTTTTCCCATGATTCTATGGAGAAAAAACAATACGACCCAGTCAATCATCATAGTTAAACTGAAAATAAACACAGCGTTTGCTCAACGGTCAGCCTAACAAAGGATATGGATAACGATACGAGGAGGTAGGTCATCCAACCTTAATTGATGCTCCATTTTCAGTCAACCCTGACGTATTCTCAGTAACCTTCCCAGAAGGTAGATTCTCAGAACCTTGAGTTTGAAGCATTTGGGAAACTGAAAACCCAGCTTTTTTTGCAGTGGGAGCCATTATACCAGTAGGTTGCTGTCCTTTTTTAAGCCTGTAATGCCATTTTTTCCTTAGTAAAGTAGTCAAAATAGAATTATAAAAAACACCATAGAATTATGGTTATGCAGTGTTAAGCACGCGAGGAAATTACATGCACTGACTGCAGTTACAGATGCCTCTACACGAGGGACATATCCAAGTGCCTAGAGCTTGCATTTCCTCAGCATTTTCTCCATACCTAATCAATACAATATATGAGTTAAGAATCTCGACAAAAACCATGAATTTGTGTGCTTTGTGTGTGTGTGGAGCGCCCGGGGGGGGGGGGGGACTACAAAGACAATCCCTGTGCCTTACCTATTCTCAAGGCACTTGAAGCAGCACTTCCTCGTACAATGCTTGCCATTATCCTTCATCTTGGTGCATTCCGCCACAAAATCCATGGTTTTTTGCCGGCACTTCAGAGCAAATTTAGATTATTTTTCAGTACAAATATAATTCTTATCTATCCAGGTATTAACATGAGCAAATCACAAAAAGATGACGCCTATTGCTCACTAAATCGTCAGCAAGATTGAGGAAAGAGAAAGGCAATGGACTAAAGAAAACAATATCGCTTCAACTCAAAACCTAGTAATCTGCTTGCTAGACACCGGTCACTTCTGAAAGCATATTCCCAATAGCAATGCATCCTCCCTTATCACCTCAAACCTTGAACAAGAAATTTCCTTTTTCACTACACTATGCGGCTAAATCAAGCAATACATTTGCATTTAATATATATTAATACATACAATTGCAGTATAATATCTATAATTTATCTCACAAATACGGACCACGAATCAATGAGCATAACATGTCTACAGTTGAGACACTACAAATGTCAGTCTTCCTCACAAGTAATTAGCTCAAATTCATACTCCTTACGTCAAGGAAATAACAAGCACTAACATCATCGTACCATTTCTTTACGTAAGCATGGAAGTATCTAAATACACAAGCCTACATCATCATATTAACTCTTCTAACAGAAAATAATATAGCCCTTGCAAATCATCAATTGCATGTAGATCCCTCCTATAACGAACTAGATTCAGCAGAAGGAGCTGATGGCCCTAATTCTAGGACCCAAAAGAAAAATTAGTCTACGATACCAGCACTAAGTTTCTTGCTGTTTATTCAGGATATATCTATCGCTATGAATCGGCATTACACATTTGATAGCTGTGTCCAACATTAAACTTTAATCCGATCTAAAGATCATGAGTTATCCTTGAATCAGTAAAAAACCAATTTCTTATCTCACTAGAACAAAATATATTGTACATAGAGAATAAACGCAAGGACACAAATTAATACACTCTCGGATTCTTAGCATCAAATTACCTGATGACAACTTTTCCCGTTTTCAGAGTCGTAGATCCGCGCGCCTACCATTCGGATTCCACGATTTTTCGCTCGCTTTCTCGCGCCATTGGGTGGAGGATTCTGATCTCCACTTGAACTCTCTTGCATCACCATTTCGCTTTCGCTTTCGTGCTCGACCTCCTCCTTTCTCCTTTTCTTCGTCTTGCTGTTGATGACTTTGTGATTTTTGCTGGGAGAAGGTGAAGCGACTGCCATCTCCTAGAGAACTTGACTGATTGTTTAGAGGCACAAGCAAATTGCTTGGACAGCTTGGTAATGTAAGAGATATCAAGGAGGTTTGTTAGGATGGTTCTGAGTTCTAGTTTTCACTTCACCAGCACTGTCTGTATTTGAGAATCTGGACTTCTCATATAATGGAAATAAATCACTTTGGCGGGATGCATTCAAAGTTTGATAAGTGCTCGTATTTGAGAGGTGGTGCATTTCGGAGGGAAACGCTGCCCCAGGCGTAATTTTCGGTTTCTGGCCAAAGATTTTGCTTAATTTCAAAACCCAAACATGGAAGAAGAAAATGGGGAGAGCGCGCCCAAAGATAATAATAATAATTTTAATTAGATAATATCAATTTATGTCCACCTTAGCTTATTTATAGAATTTTTTAGATCATATTAATTTAAATTAAATTAAATTAGAAAAATTTTAATAATACTTTTAATGATAATTATAAAAATAAAGTTAGTGATAATAATTGTAATGATAAAAATAGTAA
The DNA here is from genome assembly GCA_030549775.1 of Tamarix chinensis. Taxonomy (NCBI): domain Eukaryota; kingdom Viridiplantae; phylum Streptophyta; class Magnoliopsida; order Caryophyllales; family Tamaricaceae; genus Tamarix; species Tamarix chinensis. The sequence continues at coordinate 56,030,026 of CM060175.1, forward strand.
TAATAATAATAATAACAACATTTAAATTTTAAATTTAAAGCAAATAAGGTCATATTATATTTTATTAGCTAAAATAAATTAATGACAACAAGCCCAAAGAAGATAATAAGGATAATGTAATTTAGAAAACACTAAATTACTAAATTAAAAAAAATGGTCATAAACTATAAATTGTTTTTTTAACTTATTTTGGCATCAAACCCATAAATTGTAGAGATGGCAACAAATTAAATATTTTCTATTCGTTATCCAAGTCCGATAAGAAAATATATATTTATATTCATAGCTAAATTTGATAGATATTTTTTCCACTCATTTATATCAATATTTATATTAGTTTATCCATATTTTTTTATATATCTACTAGATAAAACTTGACAAGTTTAAGGTAAAATTCATCTAGTTGAAAAAAAAATCTAATATTAGAATTAGATACTTTTAACTTTTAACTTTAAAAAATATATTGAATGTCGTATAAATGAAGATTGAAAAGGTAATTTCTTATCAGGTAAATTAATGCAGATATAGTAATAGATTTATATATCCTTTATTCGTATTTATACTCAAATCCGACAGATTTTTTTTACTTTCTTTTATATATATATTTATTTCTATTTATATATTTAACGGATATAATTATTAAATTTAAAACAAAATTCATCCACTGATAATCTTTAATCAATAAGGGCCAGATTGTGCTCTACTGACCATGAGTATGAGCGGTGAAAGGATTTTGTTACTCTGATAGAGTATAAATACATCATGGCAACAGTGAAATTGTGCATTACTCCGATAGAGTTTCATCATGATTGTGTCCTAAGCAATGCCTTTTATTGTGCATCACGACAATACATTAAAGTCAATCTATCATTACTCATTACCATAGTTGGTAATTAGGTCAGGCGGGACCAGTTTGATTGGAGTTTTTTACGAGTTTGTTGTGGGTTAGGTTAGATTATTTTGGGTTCAGATCATTTCGGATTAATTAATTTTTTGGGTTTGGTTGCTGTAGATTCAGGTTGTATCAGGTTAAGTTATCAGGTCAGGTTAGGTTTGGACTTATATAGTCTGAATTCTAATTTGTTCGAATTTTATCCATCGAATACTTAAACAAATATAGATAGATAGATATAAAATATAGCATATATATATGTCGAGTTCGGATACTGATATTAATATCTATACACGCATCAATATCCGTATACGTTTATCAAATATGTAATTACCCTTTTACCCTTAATTTTAAAATAAATATAGATAGATTTTATACGTTGGATAATATCCTTTAACAAGTAACCATATTATCTGTTATGTAACAGATATCCAACTAATACGAATACGGATATGCTAGTGGATACTCATTCGAAATACGGGTATGAATTCGAGTATGGATTTTCTTATCAATTATGGGCACAGGTACAAGTATGGACATGCCAACCTTGAATCAACCCCGTTTACATCCATATTGGGTTGAGTTTGGGTCAAGCAAGCTCATGTTTGGATGATTTCGTGTTCGAGTTAATTTGATGGATCAAGTTTGAATTAACTTAAAATTTTAAATCTTTTTAGGTTTTGATAGGTCTGGGTGGGTTCGGGTAGAGTTAATCTTGGATCAAATCACTTTAGATTTGGTTCAAATTGAACATAGGTCACCGAAATTAATCTAACTCATTAACCTCGTAAGTAATCATTAAGTTTAACTTCATGTAAATATGTAATTAAGATGTGTTATTAATTGCTATTTATTTATTATTATAACTTTTTAATGTTGTATTTTTACACAAAAAGATATAAATTATAATATTTTTGGTGAGTAAGTAAGTTCACAATAAAAGTAAAAAAAATAGTAAATTTTAAATAATAATATATTTTTAAAAGATTTAAATACATAATAAAATGTGTAGTTTTCTTTATCATCATAAATAGTTAATATCAAAATTTATTTTGTTGAGTCGGATTGATAATGGGTTGGATTAATGTCAAGTTATAGGTTGGGTTTGGGTCTGATCAAGTGACATATATTCGAGATAGAGTCGAGTTGGGTCAATTTTTTATCGGATTTGTGTTAGGTCGGGTTGATAAATTTATCAAATTTTGCACAGATCTAACAAATCAGATAAACTTTTGTTAGTTATAGTCATTGCTCATGGTGAGTAGAGTACATGTAACAACTTAATTTTTGCAACTTAAAATTTAGGTTTAATTCAAAGTTTTAGATAAAAAAAATGTAATTGATTTAATTTGCAAAAGGATTAAGATAAAACTAAGTAAATATTATTGTAACACTTAGTATAAATTCAATCTCTAAACTACAAATATTATTCTAGCTTAATTGATAATCAGACAGAAGTAAAAGACTTCAAAAGTTAATATAAATATCACAAAAGTTCAAAATGTAGTATAAATTTTGATACAATAAAAAGCCAAAGTAAAATGTATGATAATGAAATAAGAGGCATGAGGCTCAAAATGAATATCTAAAATATAAATAAAAAAATTAATTGGTATATTTCCACACAGTCTTGACATCAATCCCTTAACCCAAATAAAAAGGATCACTTTGGATGTCAGTACAACCACTTATGTAACTCACATGTTCTTATATAAAAGTGTAATACTAGTACAAGTATTGTTAGATACACACCCTTAATGCTGAGTTGGTATCCCTCAAAAGGGAATTTTTTTTACCACCGTACCCTTTTCATTTGTGTGATTTACCAAAACTGAACTCTCTCTCCTTTTTGTCTTTTCCCCAAATAATTACATAAAATTTAATTTTGGCAACATTGAATACAATGAGTGAGGATGAAAATTACAATTCCAACAAAATATTCAATAAAAATAGTAATCCATTTTTTTTTCAAAATTTTTGTGCCTGACAGGTAACTTACCCATTAGATTTCACACATGACCGGAAAAATACCCTTCATAAAATTTATATGGCGGGCAAATCACCCATCACAAATTATTATTAACAGGTAATTCACTCGTCAGCAAGGGCTAGTGATGGGCAAATCACCCACCATAAAGGGTTAGTGATGAGCAACTCGCCCGTTTCTAATTATCTCCGACCGGCAACTCACCCGTCAACTTATCATTTTTCATAAATTACTATTATTCGTTTTTATATTTAAGTACTAAGAATGTAATATTTTGAATATTATTTACATAATCTAGATTCAAGTAATACTTATTGGAGTGGATTATTTGCAATGTATGAGATTTTTAATGATTGAAAGTCATTAATTTGTTGGGTCAGAGAAATTGGAATGCCACATAATATGGTTTTCAATATTGAGAAATAAAAAAAATGTGGGATATGGATTTGTTGTGAAAGAGAAGGCGCTTATAGAAGACAACCTTCGGTGAATCCGGAAAGTGTTCGATCTACTAAAACCAAAAAGTGTGGTTGTGAATTAAGGATTTGTGGAAGGGAAGATACTTGTGGTGTTTGGAAACTAGTGGTAGAATGTGGAATACATAATCATAGATTGGGTAAGTATTTACAAGGGTATTAGTTTGCTTGTCAATTATCTTCAAAAGAATGTAGGTTGGTGGCTTAGCTAACACAAATAAATGTCAAACCAAGAGATATTATCAACAAGTTGAAACGGGGTGATGGTGATAATACCGCGACACTTAGAACAATCTTCAATGCTAGACATAAGTTCATGGTACAAAGCTTGATAGGACAGACAATCATACAATAGTTATTCCACTCATGGAAACAAACAAATATCATTCATGGCATCATTGGTTACCGGACTCTTACATGGTTAGTGATATTATATTTGCGCACCTAGATTCTATTGCTTTATTGCATGCGTTTCCATATGTCATTTGTTTGGATTGCACATACAAAACTAATAAGTACAATATTCCTTTCTTGGAGGTTGTTGGTTGTGTGTCTAGCGATAAGAATTTTACCATTGCCTTGGCATTTATGACAAAAGAAAAAGAATATAACTATGGATGGGTGCTTGATAAAGTAAAAAGATTGATGGAGCTCCATGAACCAAATGTGGTGATCACTGATAGAGAACTAGGACCGACACAAACTATGCCAAAAGTCATTCCTAATGCACCACCCTTATTGTGCAAATGACACATTAGTAAGATGTTATAAAGAACGTGGAAATTATAGAAGCATGAAAAAGTTTTATAGGATGTTGGAGGAAGATTGTACAAGCTGCTACAATTGAGACATATGAGAATGAGCTTCTACTGAAGGGTGACAAATGGGGTGGATTTCCACAAATTTTACAATATGTGTACAAGAATTGGTTGAATCCATATAAGGAAAGGTTTGTTTCAGTGTGTGCCAACAAAATCATTCACTTTAGTACTCATACGACCAATGAATATAGCATATTTGCTATAAATATTCAATGTCTATTAACTTATCAAGTGTGTAACAATTAACCATTACTTATTTTTTAAAATTAATATTGTAGGGTGGAAAGTGAACATGGAAAGATAAAGAGATATATAACATCATCACATATGAGTTTTGATACATTATGCCCAAAGATCGACACACTTATAAGACTCCAAATTAATGAGGTAAAAAAAGATCTAGAGTAATCATGGGTAATTATTCCACATTACTCTACAACTGACATGTTGTTCAAGGAGCTCACATCTATCTTGTGTGTCGTAGAGCATTAAAATTTATTGAAGAGGAGAGTAAGAGGTCCAATATGGTTGGTCCCGAATCTTTAGGATGTGGGTGTTACTTGAGGTTGACACATGGTCTACCATGTGCACACAATATATTGCATTACAAACAATATCATCAACCTATTTTTTTTGTATCGGTAGTGTATAAATTTTGAAAGACTTTCACTACTGTCATACCACAAGAAGAAAGGTTTGCATTTGATGGTTCAATTGTTGATCAAACTATACGTCCATTTGCTTCTAACATTATGTCTAATGTGCAAATGATGCTTGACCAACTACCGTCATGACCAAGCTATTATTCTAATGTTATTGATGAGATTCTCAATCCCACCCAGACAAGTATGGTAGAACCAAATGTTCACAAAGAAAATGATGCCCCAATAATAGCACATAGAGGGAACTATTAGAGCGGGAGCACACAGAGCGTACTTATTCGAAATCACCGATGGGGCGAGGTTGATTGGGTTTAGGATGTGGCAGAGGTTGCTCATCCCCTAGTCGATTAGAACATGCATCTCCTAGTAGAGGCCACTATTCCCTTGGTCGATTGGATCGATAAGGAATTAGTAGTGGGAGGCATATTACTAGGAGGAGTCATATCCATGATTTCTAGTGGTCTTATGATATTGAGCTAGTTATGCTAATGTGGGTGGAATATTGGTGTGGTGTTTGGGCGATGAAAAATGTGAGTTTAGAGCACTCGCACTACAACTCTTCGGTAGAGAATCATAATGGTCAAATGTTAGAGCCACGATGTATAGGGACTTGGTGATTCATCAAGAGTTATATGCTATTGCCTTTATATATAATATTGCTGAAAATATACAACAATTGGTACATTGGAAGGGATCGGCTCCAATAGAGAAACGGTGGCATCAGCCTAACTTTAGTTTCCTTTCTATGACAATGTACAATGTCATATTTATTTGTTTGAGTATACATGGGTCAATCACTTGTTTCCCACACAAAGCTCCACCTAATAGCGAACAACCTGATGAGATCATCACCATCTTAGGTGCAAATAATTTGTCATGCTACATATTGGTATGTAAGTTATTACACTCAAAATTTTGTATATTGCATATATGTCTGACACTCATGTTATGATAATCTATATGCTTGTAGGTAACCTTGATGCAAAACGTAATATTACCACCCATATATAATCAATGGTATAGACATGTTGCTTCAAGCATATCTGGATAGGATGAGCCATATTGTGGTCGTATTCAGCTGCATCAGAATTTAATATGTATGGGTGTCTACCAAGGGGGAGACTTAGGTAAATAATTTGTGCTTAAAGTAGTAATTTTATCATTTAACTTGTTGTACATTGGTTTATTGCATTATCTTAATTATTTTGTAACGTGTTGTAAAGACAATCATGGTGTAACGTAAAATTAAAATTAGCATGCATCAATTAAAATTATTCTGATAACACAGTCCTAATAAATAAAACTAAAGTGTACAGAAAAAATCTACTACATATCATCACTAGGGTTTTGGTTGACTTCCTCCTCTTCACTAAAAGATAATCTCAGCCCGCCCATTATAAGGTACATCTCCTTCAGCTTATCAAAACTTTCATCCTTACCAATTCTACCCTTATTTTCTTCTTTAAACCAGTATTGGAATCCACCCATCAACTAATTATTTATCTCCATATATGTCCTAATGTACGAGGCATCACTCGACCTTTCATATACCAATATAGGATGGACTACTAGATACGTTCAAGGATGATACCAAGAAAGGTATTAAGCTAAGGCATCATGCTTATATGTTGAGCAACGAAAATTGGAGTTGAAGCTTAGTCGGTGGTGTGGCCAAACGTTCCAAAATGATGCATAGTTGGAGCAATATGCCTTTCACTTCTTAATGTTTGCACTTTGACATAATCCATGTATTGGAATGATAAGAGGAATCGAGATGAGCTGAGGGTAGCCAAACTGTCGAGAAACTCAATCTAGCATATAAGGCTCAACCAAATCCATAAAGCGCAGGCGCCTTGGTACGTCGGCATAGGATGTTTCATACCCGAATCTTGGTTGAATGATAAGAAGTCATTCTACATACACATGTAAAACAAATTGGAATATCGTTTATTTCAAGAATTCAACAATTGAAAACTACTTACAAAAAAATATTTCTTCAACCTGTTATGCCCTTAGAGAATCTAATTACCTATTGTACTAAATTAGGCCATCCATGGACTCAGGTGGAATTGTCTGATGAGATGTTTCCCACCTCATAGTTGTAGCATTGCATGAAGGATTATACATACGATAATCACTCCGCCAAAAGTAGGGGGAATACTCGTAAATCCATGCATGTGCACAAATATAACATGATTAAACTAACAATTAAACAACTTTTGTCAAACTAAAAATATAATAAACAATTACCTCTAAAAGTGTCATGCAACCACCAAATTGCTTGCACCCATTTCTAGATGCTATCCCAAGTTGCCTTTACAAATAGGCTAAAGTCCCAGCTCCAAGGGCTTGATCGCCTAATGTACTCAAGTCAGCTACTAATCTAAGCACTGATTATGGAGCACGGTGGCTGGACTTGTCAACAAAAAGCATACAGGATAGCAGTTACCACATATAAAATCGGGCATAAGAATTATCATCCTCAACACAGTCAACCACAAGCTTATAAAAAATATCATCCAGTGCAACCGTGCTTCCCTTCACAAAAGCAAATATTATCAACACGTCAGTTTCACCCCACATCTCGGCCAAAATCTCTATCACATCACCATTAATGGAAAAATGCTCAATAATACACCTATAGCCACGAGAATTAACATCCATAATGTAGATAACGTCATGTAGAGTGATCATCATCTCACCGAGTGGAAGGTGGAAGTTGTTGATCTCTGGGTACCACCTTTTAACAAAAGCAGAAATGAGCGGAGCATTATGATGGTGGAATTATGTGGAACGTAGATGTTTGAGGCCGGTAGTCTCGATATAGTCATATGCAATACCCATGCCCTCATAATCATTGTGTAATCTTCTCCAGTTTTTTTCCTAGACTAAACCCTCCGAATAGGACATAGTTCCTATAATAAAATCAATATTAGAATAATAAATTACACAATAAAATTATAGAAACCAATATGTATACTAATATAAGTTACCTTAGCATCATTCCATATGACGTATGCTACATGACCCTTAAAACTAGTCAGAAGATCAGGAATGAGTGAACCCCCACCAGTAAGCCCAGTTAATCTCCAATGTTCATTTGATGATATCGATGAAATAGAACCAGCTGCATGGGCAGGTGTGCTAGTCCCAAACAAAAGCTCCCTCATTGAGATAATCATACTCTTCCTCAAAAGGAACATGATCTCTGTCTGTAGTACGTGGAGCTTTTCCATGCTCCATCGTTGCTCGTGCTTTAACACTGGCAATAAATGTCCTCTTCGTCACCCTAGTCGTAGCGGGAGTAACATTTCTCAAATCTTTTCATCTACCTCTTCTACTAGCCATCTGCCAATAATAATAATAAATATCATCAAATATTATGCATTAGCTAATCAATGATTTAGGGTTTAAGGTTTATGATAAAGGGTTAAGGGTTAATGGTTTAGGGTTAAGGGTGGGGTTCATGGTTGAGGGTAAAGGGTTTCGGGTTTAGGGTTTTGTCTAGTGTTAATGGTTTAGGGTTTATGGTTAAATGGTTAAGGGTTATGGTTTAGGGTAAATGGTTAATAATTTAGGATTTATGGTTAAGGGTAAATGTTGTAGGGTTTAGGGTTTAAGATGTATGGTTAAGGGTTAAGGTTTAAGGGGCTAGGGTTAAATGGGTAGGGTTAAGGGTTAAAAGGTTTTGGTTTAGGGTTGAGGCTTTATGGTTTGTGGTTAAAGGGTTATGGTTTAGGGTTTTGGGTTAAAGGGGTTCCGACGGGTGAGTTACCCGTTTGGAACAATGTTTCATGAGTATACTACCCGCCGGTGGTGGAGGTTGACGAGTTACATACCCGCTAAGGAGAGTTTGTGACGGGTGAATCACCTACCCATTGTGGCTCTTGACGGGTGGATTACTAGATGGATGGTGGATTTGACACGTGAGTTACCCGTTCCTAGTCATGGTTGATGGGTGAAACACCCTTTAACCACTATTTCTACACTGACCACCATTTTTATCGTTCAAAGCTCGAATTTTGGTAAAAAAAAAATTACAATCTGATCACTAATACATGTTCTATATATGTATACAAATATTAATTTTGGTTAAAAAAACACCAAATTCAAAAAATTCAATAATTACACTATGCATTTCAATATTTTGGAAAATGATAAAAATTCACAAATAAATATTAAAATCTTACATAATTTTTGATGTAAAATGTGTTGGATTTTTAATTTCAATCAAATTTGCTCAATTGATTGAAGATTAGGAAGGATTTGAGAGGAATTGGAATGAAGGAGAAGAGAGAGAAGAGAGAAAATGTGTTATAGAAACTTAAGGGGTGGTGAAATGAGAGTGGTAAAATTGGAAATAGTGAAAATATTAGGGGTATATGGGTACGTGGTTAGTAATTTGGGTTTGTAAATAGCGGTGAGGTATTAGTAAACATCATATATTGAGGATAGTGAATAAAAACCCAGTCCAATCGGATACCAAAGGTATTTCAGTACATAATTATCCAATTTTACAAATAGATTTCCGATCGGGAGAAAAAATGAATGAGATCAAAAAAATTGGATTAAATCGATTTGACCTAGTACACACTAAAACGTCGTCGTTTCAATTATAGGAAAAAAATTATGAGTGAATGACCCGATTGAATCAGGATCAGACTTGTTTATACCGTATCATATTGGGTATCTTTTTAATAAAGGTAAGTATCGATCAAATCACTGTTGGATTGGTTGAACTGAGTATCAGAAGGTTCACTGTGTCAATTTTAATCCGATTATTAAAAAACTAATTGAGGAGACCATAAACACTCTATAAAAATACATTGTCCACATAATGTAACATCCATTTTTTTGAAAACCGAGTTCTTAATAAAATATCTAATTATGATTTATAAGATTTGATTTTTATTTTATTTAGATTATCTTATTTTATTCAAACCGCAATTCTCATAAATATTTTTCACAATTTTTATTCATTTTACAAATTTTTAATTATTTTAAATTCATGTTTAAATTTATTCAATTGTTTATCATTATAGAAAATTTTACATAAATTCATATTAAACTCAAGTGATTTTTATTTTTGCCAAAGAAACATATTTATGTTTATGTTGCATATTTTAATTTAATATTTTGAACTTATTTTCTATTATAACTTTATTATATGATTGAAACTTTATTTTAAAATTATACTTCATTAATGAAAGTGAATTGTTTTAAATTATAAAATATCTTTAATGTAATAAAGTTGTGTTAATAATTTTTATCTGTAACAAATATTTCACCTTTAAGAACCCTAAATAACATAAATATAGAGAGGTTATTGAGGGCCTGTTGAGATAAGAACGCGCCTCACGCGCGCGAGCAATTCCATCTCCTGCGATGGGAAAGAATCAACGGAAACGTACCAAGCCTACGAGCACTTCTGCCGGAAAGGAATTGCCGATTGCTGAATCCATTGAAGATCAGATTAGTCCTGCTTGGAAACTCAATTTGGATACGCCAGAGGATTCCTCTCGGGGTCTGTTGAACGGGGCGAAAAGGAATTGTGAATCGAAGGTTACCTCTATTGATTCATTGATGGGAGTAAATACGCCCTTGCAGATTGATGATCCTGTTTTGATCGGGTTAAACTGTGATAATGATATAGAGAAGAGAGAAAATCCAGTTGTTAATAACCCTACCGATAGCTGGAAGGATATTTTGCTTAAAAATCGAAAGGAGGAGGGTGTTATGAGTCCGAAGTATGCTCCCCCGGTGATTGTGAATGGTGAAGCCAGAGCACAATTAATCTTAGAGGAAATTGAAGCTGAGGAAAAAAGATGGGCGTATACTATAGTGGGTATGGTTGCTGGTTTTCAACCAACTTATCCTCAAATGGTGAAATATGTAAAAGAAAACTGGATGAAAGTGTCTAGTCCTCCTCAAGTGTTTTTGCATGATCAGGGGTATTTTTTATTTTGATTTGATAATGAATCTAACTTCTTATCCATCTTAAGAACACCCTACTGGAGTTTTGGAGTGCAACCCTTGCTCATCAAAAGATGGAACCCAAATGAACCTTTTGACAATGCTTAATGGAGGAAAATGCCTCTATGGATTACATTGCCTAGTCTCCTTGTGAACCATTGGTCTACTGATTCACTAAGCCGTATAGGAAGCTGTATTGGAATTCCATTATGTGCAGATATGGTTACAACCACTAGAGCACGTGTGTCTTATCCTTGACTGCTAGTGGAGGTGGATGTTAGCCTTCCTTTTATTGATCATATACAGATTGCTCTACCAAATGGCATAGTAAGAAAACAGAAGGTTGATTATGACTGGAGACCAAGGTACTGTCCTAAATGTGATCGGGTGGGACATGATGAGAATGTTCACCTACAAAAACCTCAGCTAGGGAAAGGACAACCCATCCAACGAGTATGGCAAGTTAAAAAGACTGATCCACAACAGATTAACAAACCAGTACCAGGTCAGGAGAGGGGTTCTGATATTCCTCTGAATGTAACTCCTAGTATGCAGAGTAGGACATTGGACTCTGTTGCAAGGTCAGAGCCAATTCCTTTCAGTAAGGAGCAGGAGCTATTAAATGTGCTGGACCCTGTAAATACAAATGACCTATTAGAAGTTACTGCAAAGGGGAAAGGCAAATGGGTGTATATTGAACCTGGAGGGGTTATTGCACAAAGTGGTAGTGTACCAATCTTTGAACTCAAATGAAGCTTGCTATGTGGAATTTCAGGGGTATTAATAAACTCCTGAAGTAAAAGTTAGTTAGTAGATGTATATAGTATAATAATCTTGATATTATTTGCCTTTTAGAGACTCGTGTGAAAAAAGAAAAAATGAAGGGTGTTTTGCAGAGAATTGGGAATCAGTACTACTTAGTCCATAACTATTATGCACACCATAATGGTAGAATATGGATTCTTTGGAGAGACTCTATGCTGAAACTCCAAGTTCTGGGTATTTTTGAAGTTATTCATGTTTCTGTTGATTTAGTTGATGGCAAACAGTTTTATGCTTCTATTGTGTATGCTCATAATGATAATGTTGCCAGGAGAGCACTATGGTCACAGCTTGTGGATTTTCATTCCTCACATAAGGGTAGATTAGTAATTGGTGATTTCAATGTAGTTCTCTCAGCAAGGGAGAAGAAAGGTGGTAATTTACACTTAGTTGATATGGATGATTTTACAGACTGCCTGTGTACTTGTGGATTGGGGGAGCTACGATCCACTGGCCCTCTTTTTACATGGTCTAATCAGCAATCAGGGTCGGATAGAGTCAGTTGTAGACTGGATAGGGCTCCTGGTGATCAGGAGTGGTTTGCCAGATTTAATCATGTTTGGGTTGAAGTGGTTGAAGACTGTCTCTCTGATCATTGTAGGCTACAACTGGTGTGGCAGAATTATGATAGAAGTGGGGTGAAACCTTTTAAGTTTTTTAACTTTTGGACCACTTCTCCTGACTTTTTACAGTGTGTTGCTAATGTTTGGCAACTTTTGGTTATCAAGCTCAAACGGTTAAAACAGGCTCTAAAACAATTCAATTTAGAGCACTTTGGTAATTTGAGTAGAAAAATGGATCAAGCTAAATCAGATTGGCTGCAGTGTAAGCACAATCTTCAGGCCAATCCTGGAGATACAGAATTGGATATACAAGAGGGTATTCTAAGGAAGAGATGGTGGCGGCAAGCTAAAATGGAAGAACATTTTCTTCAGCAAAAAGCCATAATCCAGTACATAAAATTGGGGGATGGAAACAATGGCTTTTTCCATGCAAAAATTAATGAGAGGAGAAGATACAATGCTATATATGCTCTGTATGATGCAAATGGGAGAAAGATCACTTCCCAGATGGATATCAGCACAGAAATCCAAAACTTTTATGCGCAGCTGCTTGGTTCTTCTTCACACATGCTAGAGGTGGTTCATCCTGAAATTGTGAATAAAGGCCCTACACTACACAGTGCTCACCGAGCACATCTGATTAGACCAGTTTCTGAAGGTGAGATAAAGGAGGTTGTGTTTAGTATGGGAAACACAAAGGCTCCTGGACCTGATGGCTTTAATGCCCATTTCTATAAGTCAGCTTGGCCTATTGTGGGACAAGATGTTATGGATGTTATTAGACAATTTTGGGAGACATGCTTTCTTTTAAAAACTTTGAACAACACTTCCTTGCATTTAATTCCAAAAAATTCCGCTGCTCGCACTGTGGCGGATTATAGACCCATCTCATGTTGTAATGTTGCTTATAAAATTATCTCCAAGATACTCACTACCAGAATGCAGAAGATCATGCCAGATATAGTACACAACTCACATAATGCTTTTGTGGAAGGGAGATGGTTAGGTGAAAGTGTTCTGCTGGCTCAAGAGTTGCTGAGAAAATATGGAAGGAAGGGTACTAGCCCCCGTATGATGCTCAAGGTTGATCTAAGGAAGGCTTATGATACTGTGGAATGGAGTTTCATTAAACATCTTATGGAAGGTATGGGTTTTCCTAGTTACTTTATACACCTGATCATGCGATGTATTTCAACAACACAATTCTCCATTTTTTTGAATAGTACCTTATGCAAACCATTTAAGGGTGGTCGGGGATTAAGACAAGGTGATCCCTTGTCACCATATCTGTTTGTTTTGACCATGGAATATCTCCATCGGTTATTGAAAACTTTGTGGGATGAAAACCAGTTCAGAGGGCATCCAGAATGCAAGACTACAAAGATCATTAATATCAGTTTTGCAGATGATTTACTCATTTTTTTGTAAAGGGCATGTTAAATCAGCTGAGTTGATTCAGGAAAAGCTGAAGATCTTTCACCTCACCTCTGGTCTCCAAGCCAACCCTGAAAAGAGCACTGCATTTTTTGGAGGGGTTAATGAAGTTGATAAAAGACTGATTTTACATAAGTTAAACTTTAAAGAGGGCACATTTCCATGCAGATATCTTGGTGTTCCTCTAAATCCTGCTTCTCTCTCTGTCAGCCAATATCAAACTCTCATTGATAAAATTGTGCATAAGCTAAAATCCTGGACTATGAAATATCTTAGCTTTGCTGGGAAGGTGCAGTTACTTCAGTCTGTTATTTTTGGTATTGAACATTTTTGGATGCAAATGTTTGTTCTGCCAAAGGCTGTCATCCATCAACTAGACAGTCTGTGTAGATGTTTCCTGTGGAACAATATGGATCCACAAAAAAGAAGAGCACCTGTTGCTTGGTCAAAAGTTTGCATGCCTAAACAAGAAGGAGGGCTGGGCTTGAGACAATTGATTCACTGGAACTCAGCTTGTCTTGCAAAATTCTTGTGGAAGCTTATTGAAGTTAAAGAAATTCTATGGGTTAAATGGATTCATTAGAGGTACCTCAAAGGGAGGGATATTTGGCAGCTGGAAAAGAAACCAGAGTTTTCGTGGAATATAAAACAACTGCTAAGGGTAAGAAATCAGATAAGAACTTGCTATGCCAACTACTGTCGTTCTGGAAAATTAAGTTCTAACCTAGTGTATCAGCATATCAGAACTTCAGGCCTGCCAGTTGAATGGAGTGCTTTTGTTTGGAAGCATAGAGGGTTGGAGAAACATAAATTCATTGTTTGGCTTATTTGTCATTGTGCTTTGCCTGTTAAATCCAAACTGTATCAATGGGGGATAACCATTGATAATTTGTGTGAAGTTTGCAGAGATGAAGAAGAGGATCTAGATCACCTCTTTACTAAATGTCCAGGTGCTCAAGTCCTTTGGATTCCTATACTGAAGTGGCTGAAAATGCAGGGGGATTTCAACAACTGGCAGAGTTGTTTTCAATGGTTGATCAAGAAGACTAAAGGAAAAGGTAAGAAAGTGGTGTGGAGAGCTATCTTCAATACACTGCTCTATCATATCTGGATTATTAGGAATTTGGTTGTATTCCAGATGCTACAAAGGAATCTGAGGACCATTATTAGACAACTTATTACTGAGATTTTTGTTTGCTTTGGTGACACTCCGAATGTGCATATAAAAAATTATCTAGAGATGCTTGATAGATGGATAGTATAGTTTGATAAGGGGAATGCCCCTATGAGGTTGTGTATTTTTGACAATCTGTACTCCATTTCTCTATTTTGGTAATAAAATATTTTAATTACCAAAAAAAAATATTTCACCTTTAAATTTATTTATTTATTCGAGGTTGATGAGATATCTAGAAAATTTTAATTAAATATTTCCCCAGTTTATTTATTTATATTTTTTGAAATTAATTTTTTCCTATTTCATGTTTTGGGTTGCAAAATAATTTTTTTTAAATATTTTAAATTATTTATGGTCATTTAATTTTTTATATATAAATGTTGTTTTGATGTATTTTAAACTATATTTTGAATTATTATTTTTTATTTTTTATAATAGTGTTTACTCGTATGAGTTTTTTATTTTTCTCCAGATTTTTATTTAAGAATTTTTTATATTAAAATTTATCCTAGCTAAAATGTCATTTAGAAATTTTAAATATTTTAAAGTTAGATTAATTTTGTGTTTTTATAACATACAAAAAAACTAAATACTAACCTTGATGAGCCTCCTCCTTTCTTATTTTCATTTTCTCCCTCTTTCCTATTCTTTTTCCCTTGGGGCAAGAAACTCAAACATCAACCTTGTCCCTCAACCCCCACTGACCCAAATTTGTCTCGATCACCTTCATCCTCCATCCCCTGTAATCCCCCAAAATTTTAGGAAATCGTTAATTTAATAAATAGCTTTTACTTAAAAAAATTAGCTTTTAAAATTATTTAGTTTAATGGATTTTTGAGTATATAAATTTGGATAGGAGTATTTAATAAATTAAAAATAAATATTTTGTTATTTTACCATATTATTTTTACTTAAATAAATTTTCAAACTAGTATTTTACTATAATTATCCTTTTTATGCCTATGTATTTAATTATATTAAATTAGATTATTAAATAAATTTATTATTTAAAAAAAAATATTTCATCCTAATATTTTATAAATTCAATTATTTTAAATTTTCCCAATTTCCAATTTCCAATTTCTTTTCCTTTTCTTTTCCTTCTCCTTTTCCCCCTTCCTTTCTTTTCTTTTTTTTTTCTCTCTAGCTCGGGCTGCCAGGCTTGCCTCGTGCACCTGGGCCAACAGCCCATTCTTCCTCCACCCACACGCACAACCGTCGCGACCCAGACCGGGCCGGACACCTGTTTCTTTTTCCCCCTGTGCGCCGGCCTGCACCCCCCTTCGTTCTTTCTTCTCCCTTCTCTATGCCTCGAAACAGCAGCCATGATCAGTCCCCTTCGCCATGCCCGACCACCGAGACCCCGACCACCGCCCCGCTGCCACCTTCTATCGCCACTTGCATCCTTCTCTCTCTCTCCCCCTGCATTTTTCACCAATATGGAACTGGGCAACCATGCACCCCGTCCCGCATGGCTCCCTTTACCCCTCTTCATCAACCTCCCCCTGCCACCCTACGACACTGCCGCTGATCAGCCCCTACCCCCTCTCTTCTCCCTCTTCTTTTTCTTCTCCCCTTCATCCATTTTCTACCCATCATTTCGAGCTCCTTACCCCCGATCCTCCCTTCTCTCTCTTTTTCTTCCTCTTCCATCTCCACCCTGTTTTTGGGTCGCCACCACCTTCCGCCGCTCCTACCGCCTCACTGACCCCCCTGCACCGCTAACTGCCACCCTCCAACTCAGCATTGCGCCACCACAACGTCCCTCCCGAGCCATCCAGCAGCCCTCTTCCTCTCCTCTCCTTTTTCTCCCTGTTTTTCACCCTTCTCGACAGCCCACCTGTAACACCGTAGATCGCCGCCTTCCGGCCGCCTATTCCACCACCCAAGCCACCATTCAAGACCCTGCAACCCCCTCTACTACCAACATGTCTTAGTTGGTCGAAAACAACCCTTGCACTCCTCCATTTTTCCTTCCACTTTTCCTTCCTTCTCAACCCTTCCACCTCGACCCACTTCAACAGCCACCTTTGCCACCTCACCGCCGCCACCTCAGCCGCCCTTGGCCGCCAACATCCCATCCCCAGCATCCACCTACATCCCCTCTTCACTCCTACACCATCCCCTTGCCTCCAAACCTCCCCCATCTACCTTCTTTCCTAGCCCAAATACCCTACCCCGAAAATAACCATCTTTTCTCCTATCACCCCCTCTTCGAGCCCTTTTCCTTTTATTTTGCATGCAGCTCATGCTGCATATGCAACATGAGTTCCTGCATTATTTGGCCATTTTTATTAAAATCTTTAAGGTATGATAATATTTAAATTAATTATTTCCTTAAGCAAAACTTATAAAGTCTTTTATCTTGATTTTCTTATTTCTAATAAATATTGATATTATTCTTAGGTATTGGTTTTTCTAATCAAAGCTTGAATCTTTAACCGGGATACCGATAAGATTCGAATTTTGCGGGGAATTAAGGTAATCTTTAAACCCCACTTAAATGCATGATAAACGTATGTTTACACATTAGAAATATTAATGTGTTATTATGGTTGATATATGGTTGTTAATATAAATTATATGTTTGCTTGTATTCTTTAATAAAAAGGAAAGTATGATCTTTTATGTGATATGTGTGGAAATGTGGTCTAAGGGAAGAATTTGATTATTAATGAAATTGTTAATTACTTATCTATGTTATTTGATGTTATTGTGGCCATTTATGCATGAATAATATTATTGTGAGCCCTAGGGGAATTTTTGTAATATTACTTATGTTAGATTATGGCCTAATATGTGTAGGTGCTAATATGTATTATGTTAAGATATAATGGTTGGTGGAGTTGGATATTGTTAATGGAGTATTAATATTATTATTCCATGTGGTAATGTTAACTTAATAAAAGTGGTGTAATAAGGGGGTAAGGTGTTAATTTTGAAGGAAAAGGGCAATATGGTAATTTTACGAGTGAAAAGGGGTATTGTGGTAATTATGGAAGTTAGGGGTATTATGGTAATTTTATGAGTAAAGGAAAAGATGGTAATTTTTCAAGTAAAGGGGCATTATGGTAATTTTTGGAGGTAGAAGAGCAAAATAGTAATTTTATAAGTAAATGGTAATATGGTAATTTTATAAGTGAATGGCGAAATGGTAATTTTATAAGTAAGGGGTATTATGACAATTTTGGGAGTAAAGGGGTAATATGGTAATTTTGGAAAAAAGGGCAAAATGGTAATTTTGGAGGAAAAGATAAAAATGGTAAGTTTGGAGGTAGAAGGGTAAAATAGTAAATTGTAAAGCCAAAGGGGTATTATGGTAATTTTATGAGTAAAAGGGTATTGTGGTAATTTTGTAAATAAAAGGATATTTATGGCAAACTTGGGAGTAAGGGGTAACTTGGTAATTATGATAACAATGGGGGATAATTTGGTAATTAAATTAAGATTAAAAGGGGGCAATTGGATAATTATAATAGAGAAGGGTAATTTGGTAAATTAACTAACAAAAAGGGTATTATGGTAATTTTAATAATAGAGAAGGGCAATATAGTAATTATAATAATAGAGAGGTGAAAATGGGTAATTATAATTATGGGAAAGGGGTAAATTAATAATTATGAATATGGAGAAGGGTAAATAAATAATTATAAATATGGAGAAGGGTAAATTGATAATTATAAATATGGAGAATGGTAAACTAATAATTATAAATATGGAGAAGGGTAAGTTGGTAATTACAATTATGAAGAAGGGTAAATTAATAATGGAAATTATGAATAAGGGTAATTTGGGATTTATAATAATTGAAAAGTGTAAATGGCAATTATAATAATTTAGATGGGTAAAGTGGTAATTACAATAAAGGAGAAGGGCAATTTGGTAATTTACCCAACTAAAGGGGCAATTTGGTAATTTAACTGAATAAAGGGTAAATTGGTACTTATTTAACCAACTAACAGGGCAAAATTGATAATCATGATAATGAAGGACGGTAATTTGATAATTTATCCTACTCAAGGGCAATTTAGTAATTATAACAAGGGAGAAGGGCAATGCGGTAATTTAACCAACCAAAGAGGAAATATGTTAAGGATAACAATTATGAAGGGTGAATGGTGATCTAAAAAGCGTAGGAGATAACTTGGTAACCTAAACCGAATAAAGGGTAATTTGGTAAATAAGCAACCTAAAGGGTAATATGGTAATTTGTCAAGTAATGAAGGGATGACCTAGCAATTATATAAGTAAGGGGGTAAATGAGTAATTGTACCTGACATATCGTTGTGATTGTGGAATTTTATAATATGACACAAATAACTCCGATTAGCAAGGTAAGAGTATTTGATAATTAGTAAGTATTACAAGAATAAATCATAATTTGGAATTATATGAGATTATGATGGCCTTAATGAGTTCTTTGTATTGTCTTGGATAACCGCCTGAATAAGAAATGACTAACGATATCAGAACGATTGAAAGTGAATAAGTATATGATTATTGTGCTTTTCGTGATCACCTTAATTAAGACACTAATACTTAAAGTGAAAGACCTCGAGATCGGGAATGGTGACTCTTTAGGGGTCGCTACCCTAAAGACGTGGTTTAGTCCACGATTATTCTGGTATTTGCTGGTGTGCCTTTGTACCCTAGCCAGGCCCTATATCTTACTCTTTCTAGCTCTACGGACCTAGTTAGGGGGTATGCATACTTATGGATTAGGTGTCCTTGTCGGTAGGGTACTGAGTAGCTTTATGCACTAGTACGACCAGGGTACCTTTGCGTCCTTGGGTTCTTGGTTGAAGGGTACTGAGTAGCTTGTATGCACCGGTACGACCGGTGTACCTTTGTGTCTCGAGTTCTTGATCTCCCATCCAAGGCAAATAAATGGATTTGTTGTGTTGACTAAGAAAGGAAAAATACTAATCATGAAAGTGAAAGATTACGAGCCGGGCCCAGTTGGATTATGATATTGATTACCGATCCACCGGTTATAATAGTGGCCCGGGAGCGTGTTGCCCTGGCAAGTGATTATGAGTACCGATCCACCGGATATAATAGTGGCCCAGGAGCATGTTGCCCTGGATGATGTTGATATATATACCGATCCACCGGCAAAAATAGTGGGGGTCCCGAGCTCAATAAAACCAGTCATATACATGAATAAAGTTATGGGTATAAAATATGAGATTGAATGAATAATGATGGACTAATGGCTTAAGGCCAAAGGTATTGATTTTGCACTAAGACATGGCCTAAGGCCCAAAAGTATTGATTGTTCATAATGATCTATTGATATCTGATGTGATTGTTAATTATGTGAATGTTATATGTACACATCTTATTATATATGTATGTAGTTTTGTATCATGTGTGACATTATGGGCCTACTTCTAAGTGTGACTTTAAAGGGTTACTCAGTACCATAGTACTGAAGGGTTCCATTCGTGGGGCCCCTGCCTATTCAATGGGCAGTGTCCCTTGCATGTCTTTTCAGGTGCTATTCAAGTGGGCAACGGGAAAGAGCGTAAGGATTATCCAGCCTTTAGGATTTTATTCTCCCTCTGCTAATGTATGGTTTAATTGTAATTTTATTCTTGTAACCACCATTGGTGGAATCTATTCTTATAAAATGTTTACTTGCGCTACTCTGATTTAGCAATTGATATTTTATTCTTTAGCCTTAGCACTTAGTATTGGAACAGTATGAGTAAACTAGTCTGGTACTAAGTGTGGCGGTAATATTCCCGAAATTCACCTTTTTATGTTTTGCTTCCGCTATTTGTTTTAAATAAAACGAAATTTTTCAGTAGTGAATGTTAGGGGTGTTACATCCCCAACCAACAAGTCACTTCATGACCCCAACAACAACACAACTGGCAACCAATAGTGCAACAACAACAACTCGAGCCACCACTAGTGACATCAGCATTGATATAAAAATAGCCATAGATGGTGATGAAAAATGGTAAAAGACAGTGGTAACCAATAGTCGTATAGTTTACAACCATTTACATGATAGATAATGGTTCAAATAACAACCGCTTATAATGAAATAGAAAATAGAAAAAGACGCTTCAAAAAATTATGGATTAAAAATGGATGAATATTGTCCATTATAAGCAATAGTTTTAGTCCAAACTTGTCACTTAATCCTTCCTCCAAAATTTTTTTGAGTATAGATGGTGATTTTGACCTAGGATTGCCATCTATAGCCTATTTTTTTATTAAAAAATATCATTGCTACCTACATTATACACAACTTTGTACACACAAAAATCTGCATATATCTAACCAGTACAAAATCATCCATTGTGTATAACCTAACTTAGAGTATTAATTTTGCACTATATCAAGTGATAAATCATAACATCAATCAATTTACATTAAAATTATACCTAGATAACATAGGAATCTCTTCAACAAAATACACATATGGTGCTTTTTTAATAAACATCAAATAATCTCTATCACCATTATCCTCTATATCACTTCCTCTAGCTATAACAAGATATTATTAGTGTAACACCCCCAAATTTCGTAGTTGAACATTTTCATTTTTATGGAAAACCATACACTAAAATAGGGGGTACTACTCCCATGATCGACACAAGACTGACCCTCGCCCAATCTCATACCAACCATAAGGCTAGAAAATTTAAAGACTTTACTTCGAGTAGTAAATAAAACCACAATGTTTCCAACATTTCATAAATAAAATAGAGTGCGTAAATGTCAGAGTCAATACAAAAATAGAAAGCGAGTACAATAAAAATACCCCTATGGGGAAAATAAAATGGTAAGAAAGTTAGATAAAGGTGAGTCCGGACATTACCCTCTCGAACCCCATGATAATTCCTATAGGCCATCACTCAGTCCCGCCCAACACATTATAGGTGTCAAAGTTATCACATACATCATCTTCTACCTGCATAAACTCGGGAGGGGCCACTACTTGTGGGAATGAACATAACCCATGAAATGGGTGATCAATATGCTATGTATTGAGTAAGGTAACCATGTGGCTTAGACCATACAATATAAATGGCAGGTAATGCATATAGTGAGTCAGTCAGGTTAATCATAAGCATTAAGATGTAATCCATTAATTCCATCTTCACACAACTCTCAATTTAGGTCAATGCAAGTATGAAAATCCCACTATTATAGCTGGTGGATTAGAAACACCTAGGGCAGGATGCTCCTGGTCACTATTATTTGTCAATGGATCAGTCTCCAGGGTAAAGTGCTCCTGGCCACTATTATGTTGGTGGATTGGTTTGGTCCCTGCTCTCATGGTGTTCTATTATAAGTGATTAGTGTTTCCTTATGGCTTATTATCATTTAAGGCTTGGTTTACTGGGTTTGATATCCCTCATTATTATAGCCGGTGGATCGTAAAAACTCAGGGAAGAATGCACCTAGCCACTATTATTTTCCGGTGAATCGGTCTCTAGGGTACAATGCACTTGACCACTATTTTTATTTGGTGGAATGGTCTGGCCTCAGCTCAATAACCTTTCACTTTAAATAGTTAGTGTCTTATTCAACAGGTACCTTCTTACTAGACATGCATGTCGCACCAGACTTCCCATTCTCACCCTTTCACTCTAGCTCCGCTGAATAGCCCCATCCCATATCTTGGGACCTCTACGCACCCTAGGACTCTAAGGCTTCTTCCTCATGTTTCCCTTACTCACCATGAAAAACCTAAACTCCCACGTACGTGGATCAAGGCCCACTTTCCCATATCTTTGCTTTAACTCATCATCACTCTCTAGGGTTAGTTGGTCGGGGTAAGGGTAGGAGACGATGGTAGAAAGGGAAGAATGAGAAAGAGGAATGGAGAAAAAGGAAGACTAGGGGGAGGTGTTGGCTTGTGCGAGGGGTAAAGAAAAAAGAAAGAAAGGATGGGTTAGGCTGCACGGGGAGGAAGGAAGGGATGGAGGGGGAGAAGATTGGGCCACACTGAGTGGGGCTACACCAGCGAGGAAAGTAGAAAAAGAAGAAAAAGGAAGAAAGAAAAAGAGAAGGAAGAAAAATAGAGGAAAAGGGAAAAGGGAAAAAAGGAAAAATGAGGTGGTTGGGGTAATTAGGATTTTTTTTTGAGAATAACACAATTAGTAAAAATAAATAACTAAATTTTATTTTTATATTAATTTAGAATTTATGGTTAAATTTTCTGAAAATCTATTTTAGTTTAGCAAATTATCCTAACCTCCACTAATTTAATTTCTGCATTGTTTTCTTCTTTTTTTAGCCTTAAATATTTTTATTGTAATAATATTATTTTATTAAAAATATTATATTTAATTGATCTCACCTATTAATACCTATTTTATTATCAATTCCTAAATTAAGATTTTGGGGCATTACAATTAGAGCATTCATTACATAAGTTTTGCATTCTAGTATTTCATCAATATATGAATTACACTCATACAAGTTCTTTCATTTGAACTCTTCACTTCTTTTTGCTACCTTTCTCCCTAAATATATGGCATTTACAAATAATATACAATTTAAGCAAGACATAAATTTCAAATTTCAAAAAATTTAAGTGTTGTATATTATATTTACATACATAATATATCATTTATCTAACTAACAAATCTTGTGATCTTATTCTCTTATAAGAGAATATTTTACCTTATGAAATTGCACATGCATACATGCCGTATTATCTTATAGTTATCACAAACATAGGGTTTTGAAACCAAAAACATAAAAACCTCATTTTAAAAAATCAAAAGAGTATTTTTGTTTGATCTCTAGACGTGTCAACCCCCCTTTATATTATTTTAGTGTGTAGATCTTGAAAAAATATCTAAAAAAAATCCATATAAAATAGACAACCAAGTCCAAAATTCATGCCCATCTGAAGATTGTAAAAAATTACAATAATTATATATTAAAAAGAATGTATAAAAAACACACAAAGGCTAGTATATACCTAGCAACATTAGACACGACACATGCATTAAACTAACAACTACAACATCAATGCCAATGAACTTTTAATGATATATAAAGCACATAATAAAACAAACATGAGGAAACATTTATGAAGAAAGAAGATGTAAAATTCACACCTATTAAAGAAACAGTAAATAAAATAAAAGAATAAAAAGTATGGTTGAAGAAGGTGACTAATGGAGGAAAAGGAGGAAGTAGAGGAAACAACAATGGTGGATGACTTTGGAGAAAAAGTAGTTTCTGTCGTAGGTCTTCGT
Source organism: Tamarix chinensis (assembly GCA_030549775.1). NCBI lineage: Eukaryota > Viridiplantae > Streptophyta > Magnoliopsida > Caryophyllales > Tamaricaceae > Tamarix > Tamarix chinensis. The sequence goes on from CM060175.1 coordinate 56,054,066, forward strand.
GCGTGGTCAACTGGTCATGAAAATGTGAGAAGTGGAAATTACCGGCTAGGTTAAAAGTGAAGAAAGTAAAAAGAAAAAAACTCCTTTAAAGTATTAGTATGGATAATAATAAAACAAGGAAAAAATGCACTAAAGTATAAACAACGGTTATAACCTAAAGCTTCCTTTTATACCCTTAAATTTGGGGGGGGTGTCTTACTAAGGTATAGAAGGTGGTTTTGGTTGTGGTTATAATTCTCCAACCAATATCTATTTCTTTTAACATGTTTCATCCCACTTGCTCTTTTTTTTCTTTTTTCTTTTAAATATTGGAGAGCGTATAAACAGTTGTTCATATTAGAATAAATGTGTATATGTTATCACCTATGTTTATTTTTATAGTAGTAAAATCACCGCTCCAGCCCGCTGAATAGTCGTTAGGGCCTATCCTTGAGCCAGACAAGCGTCACTAAGCCTATAATAGCTTGTTCCATTTGGTATACTTTTGAACCCTTCTTTACCCATTTTTGATTAATTTATGTGATTTGGCTTTGATTAAGCCAAATTAGATATTAGTTTTTTATATGGGTTTGTTGTTTAATTTAGGTGGATTAGTGGTTGTTGATTTGATTGATTTCTAGGATTTTAGTTTTTAACCCAAATTTATCCTTATTGCTTAGGTTTATCTAATTTTAAGCTATTTTATTAATTGATTATGTAAAATGTTTTAGAATTCATTTGATTGTATATTGAAACTACCCACTTCAAAATTTTGAGTGGATTCAAACCATTTGAGAGTTTTAGGTTGAAATTCTAAACGTGTTAAATTGGGTCATTCTTTTTTGTTGTTTTTAATCAAATTGATTACATAGTATGTTTTAGATTACGTCTTATTATATTTTTGAACTTTCATCTTAAATAAATTAATAAGAATCGACCAAGATATCTCTTAGACCCTAAACTCTAATTTTATAAGTGGTTTTCCTAAATTGATTGTTGTTATTTCATTTGTTAAAATTGATTATCTAGGTTCATATAGAATTAGTTTAATTATATTTTTGTACTATCAATTTGAAGGATTTAGCTAGATTCAAACAATTCATATTTTGGGGTTTAAAATCCTAATTTTTGGGAATCATTTTATGTGACTGACTAGTTTTACACTTGGATGATGCATGGATACTCGTCACTATAAAATATAATATAAATAATTATAAAATAAAATTGGTGATAATGTAAAAGAAAAACTTCATAAATTTAAATAGTCGGTAAAAAATTATATCTAAACATCCATTTTATTATATTATAATATAAAAGAAAATGTTTTCAAAATAAAAAAATTTCAAATAATTATATGAATAAAACATTCAATGTAGACTTCATTCATCATATTCAATGTGCATAATACAATTATTAGTACTGCATGAAACAAATTATATGATTATATGATTTGATCTTTAGGAGGACGGTTTGCTCATATCATTTGTTGTATAAAATAAATTGTATAATACATTTAATGTCTTCCTCACTATAAGTATTTTATTTTTTCTATACATATAATAGGAAGAGTATTGTAGATTTCGACCCTTGTGATCCTTACAAGGCCTTACTTTATACCATTTGTGCACAAAACAATGTAGACCTGGTGGATTATAGACACATATCCCAATATTTATAACTAACAAAATACCACTCATAAGATATGATAATAACTTAAATATATAATATATTGATAAAAGTCTTTGATTTTTATTAAGCATATATAAAACATATATGAATTATCATACCTTAAAACATGCAAAACACATCGCCTCTCACTAATGAAGGATCGTTTATTAGTCTATTATATTCTATTTAGCTTTAAAAAGTTTCATGGAAAAATAAAATAAATAAAGAAGTTTTTTTTGTTTTTAATTCTGTGATTGCTTGATAAGATAATGTAATTGATATATAGTAAGAAATGAAATAGTTGAAGATTAACTAAATTAGTTTTGGGGGGTGTTAAATAAACACCCCTTTTACTTAGTTCATAGCCTATAAAAGCTAAAATAAAATTTGACACATCTACCCTTTTACACTATCACTATTCTCTTCCGCCTCTTTCCCTCTCCTTCCTTTTCTCTATTTTATCGCCTTCTTCAATCACTTAATTTGACCGATTTTTTTAATTTGAATTATTCAATAGAACATTATCTCACTTAAACTGAAATAGAAGAAATCATGGGATTCAATTTTTCTTATCAAATTTGAAGGCTGCAGGTGAACCACCTAGACTGACGAGGCAGCTACGGGTGAACCACCCTAACTAATGATGCAAGGACAGGCAATCAACCAGTCACCAAGAGTCAGTGAGGGGAAATCCACCCAAAGGTATGGTTGAGGCACGGGTGAACAACCCGTTATAAGCTAAAGGCCAACGAGCGATTCATCTGTGGGTAAAGGAAAGAGATGGGTGATCCACCTATAACCAAAGCCAATCCATAAGTAATCCACCCATCGCCTGGGTTCGGTAGTGAGTGGTCCACCTATAGCCCACCCCATCAGATTTTTGATTTATTTGTATATATATTTAATAATTTCATTTTTTTTAATTTCATACCAAAGATCCAATCGATACTAATTGGACCAGTTTATTCTTTATGGATTATATTTTTAATGATCGCGAGTTCCTAATTAAGCATGTTAATGACACTAAAAGGCCACGTAATATGATTTTCACTATAGAACGATAAAATTCAAGTAAGGTTTGGCTTTGTTATGAGAGAGGTGGTAAATATAGAAGACAAGTTTTAGTGAATTCAAAAATTGCACGATCTTCTGGGTTGAGAAAATGTGACTCTAAATTTAGAATATGCATGAGGGAAATTCCTTACAATGGTTGGGAATTAAAGGTTGAATGTGGCATACACAACCATATTTTGGGAAATTTCAGACAAGGACATTCTTATAGCCAATGGTTATTGCTATAAGAATGAAAGCTGGTAGAGGAACTAATCGCGATAAATGTGAAACCAATGGAGATCATTGAAAATTTTCAACGGGAAAATGGTGATAATACTAAAACACTTAGGACAATCTACAATGCAAGACACAATTTTAGGGCATTGAACTTGGTTGGGCATACAGTTATGCAGCAGCTACTACATCTGATGGAAACCAACAACCACCGATATTGGTATCGTAGGTATCTAGACTCCTATATGGTTAGTGATATTATATTTGCACATCTTGATTCCGTTGTTATATTATGTGCATTCCCATATGTCATTTGCTTGGATTGTAGATACAAAACTGATATGTACAACCTCCATTTCTTGAAAGTTGTTGGTTTTGTGTCTAGTGGTAGGAATTTTACCATTGCTTTGGCATTCACGGGAAGAGAAAAGAAAGACAATTATCAATAGGTGCTTGATAAGGTGAAGAGGATGATGGAGCCCCATGAATCAAATGTTTTCATCATCGACGGAGAACTAGATGTGACAAATATAGTACCTAAGGTCTTTCTTAATGAAGCCCCCCTCTTATGCAGATGGAATATTGGTAAGAATGTTCTCTTACATGCAACAAAAAAATAGGAATTGTAGTATTTAGAGAACATTTCATGATATAATGGAGGAATATTGTAAAGGTAACCACATTGCAAAAATATGAGAATGAGCTTTTATTGATGCTCGACAGATGGAGCAGATTTTTTCATCTAATAGAACATTTTTATAACACTTGGTTGAATCCTTATAAGCTGAGGTTTGTTTTAGTGTGGGTTGATCAAGAGCTCTAATTTAGCACTTATACAACCAAGTGGTATAATTCTATTAGTGTGGATATTTTTTTTCATTTAAATTGCAATTAAATAATTAACACTTGTATTTTAAAATATTAAATTTAGGGTGGATAGTGAGCATTTGAGGTTAAAAAAATATACAGCATCGTCTCAAATGAGTTTTAACACGTTATGGCTAAAGATTGATACGTTGATTTGACTCCAAGTGAGTATGTTGAAGAAAGATTTGGAGCATTCTTGGGTCATTATTCCTCATAACTCTACACATAACATGTTGTTCAAGGATATCACATCCATTATATATCATAGAGCACTAGATCTGATTGAGGAGAAAAACAAGAGATCTAACTTGTTTGGTTCTAATCCTTTACGGTGTGGGTGTTACTTCATACCGAAACACGATCTACTATGTGCACACGAGATATTTCAGTACAAAATAGATAATCAACCTATCCCAAAATTAATAGTTCATCAATTTTGGAAGACTTTTACTTTTGTCAGACAATATAAAGAAAGATTTCAATTCAATGATTCAGCTATTCCTCCAACCACACGTCCCTTTGCCTCTAATATTATATCAAAGGTACAAATCTAATACAACTAATCTAATACTACAAAGTATTATATCTCTGATTCTAACATTTTAATTCTAACATTATATCTCAGGAACAAATGATGTTGGACCATTCCAATTCTCCTGGCCGTCTAGAGCAATATTCTAATATCATGGATGATATCTTCGAACCTGCTACTATAAGTATGGTTGATTAAGATGTTCAACAAAGTTAGGGTTTCCCTAGTAATAGTACAAGGAATGAACCATCAGAGTGGGAATATACAACATGTGCTTATTCTAATTCACCTAGGGGATGTGGTCGATCGGGTCAAGGACGTGGTAGAGGATGTGATTCTCTTAGTTGATTGAGAATGAGTCAAAGATGGATTAATAATATTAGTTGGAGGCATAGTATCGGGAGGACATGCTAATCATTACATGATTTTCCATGACCATTGGATATCAAGGCATTGATGCTTCAGTGGGTTGAATCATGATGTAATGTTGAGGGGGATGGAAATTGTGAATTTACAGCTATTGCACCACAAATATTTGGGAACTAGGAGCTCTGGGTCGATGTTAGGGAGTGATGTTTAGGGAATTTCTACAACATTCGGGATTGTATGAGCATGCATTTGTAGATTCGATTATCCAAAATAGGGAGCATCTTACCCATTTTTATGGACCAACTCCAACAGACAAATGATGGCAGCAACCTAACTTTAGATTTCTATGGGAGATAATGTATAGTGTGGTATTCATCTACTTTGAATACATATGAGAATGAGCTTTTATCGATGCTCAATTGATGGGGTAGATTTTTTCATCTGATATAATATGTTTATGACACTTGGTTGAATCCTTATAAGGAGAGGTGTGTTTCAATGTGGGTTGATTAGGAGCTCTACTTTGGCACTTATACAACCAAGTGGTATAATTCTATTAGTGTGGATAAATTTTTTTCATTTAAATTACAATTAAATAATCAACACTTATATTTTAAAATATTAAATTTAGGGTGGAAAGTGAGCATTCGAGGCTGAAGAAATATATAGCATCGTCTTAGATGAGTTTTGAAATGTTATGGCCAATGATTGATACGTTGATTCGACTCCAAGTTAATAAGTTAAGAAAGATTTATAGCATTCTTGGGTCATTATTCCTCATAACTCTACACATAACATATTATTCAAGGAGATCACATTAATTGTATATCGTAGAGCACTGGATCTGATTGAGGAGGAGAACAAGAGATCTAATTTGGTTGGTTATAATCCTTTAGGGTGTGGGTGTTACTTCATACCGAAACACGATCTACTATGTGCACACGAGATATTTCAGTACAAAAGAGATAATCAACCTATCCCAAAATTAATAGTTCATCAATTTTGGAAGACTTTTACTTTTGTCAGACAATATAAAGAAAGATTTCAATTCAATGATTCAGCTATTCCTCCAACCACACGTCCCTTTGCCTCTAATATTATATCAAAGGTACAAATCTAATACAACTAATCTAATACTACAAAGTATTATATCTCTGATTCTAACATTATATCTCAGGAACAAATGATGTTGGACCATTCCAATTCTCTTGGCCATCTAGAGTAATATTCTAATACAAAAGGGTGTCCTAAAATACAAGAGATCTATGAGTGGAAAAAAATATTTATAAAATACTTAACGACTCGCGGGCCGTAAAACCATTACAAAAATACATAACAACACGTAGGTCGTATTAAACAGGGCCATGCTATATCACTATGATCAATTGCTCCATACCTGTACTCATACATTTATCACATAAAGTAACATACAAGCATGTGCAAAATAAGATACATAGGGCTAAGGGAAGTTCCCTAGGCGGCAGTTATTAAATTAATCACATTAATTAATTTCTATGGAAAAAACCTTAACGGATTGATCCAATCAATCCAAAAACCATCTGAATCCCATAAAATTAATCAAATTCATCATCGAATAAAGATGATAAAATAAAACCGAATCATTAGATTCAATCGATTAGATCTATGAAATTAGACCAAATCAATTAATCCAAATAAAAAAAACAGATTAGAACGAATAAGGGAAAGATCACATCAACCCCTATTGAAACAAAGAACGAATTCAACAGGCTGAAAGAAATCATAACACTTCGCTCTGATACCACTGTAGGAATTTAGCCAAGCGAAACACAACGCAGGGGAATAAAATCAAAGGCTAAATTTACCAGGAACATATGCTAGATTAAAGACGCTCCTGCTAGTCACCCAGACTAGGTTACGATTGAATCAGAATCGGCTTGAAGTTGTTAATGGTTTAATTGATTTCTTGATCCAATTGAGTTTATTTCAATTGCTGGATTTCAATCTCCTTTGAGCGAGCGAGTGTGAATTGCGTCACACCTCTACCGGTATCCACACACTTTGAATCTGGATCACTAAGGAAGCGTGCTAGCGCCAATGGAACACTCTCTCAATTTCATGAATAACCAGCGTCGGTGGCTAAGTTATTTTCTCACACTTAGAGAGAGAGCAAAAAGGTGTATATATAATAAAACCCTAGCTTGGGTATTTATATTAACACTCTAGCCCACCTAGTGGCATTGGACTTGGGCCTTAATCACATTAAAACCACTTGGACTTGATGAGATATTAATCATATTAAGATCTCATCTTATCTTTTTGATCCAGTTCAGTCGGTATGCGACCCTGTAGGTTCACGTAATATTGGCAGTGGACCGAAACTCCTTTCGGGCCCACAAATCATAAGAGGCCTCTAGCAAGACGTTATGACTACCCAAATTACGCAAATGTCTTATGCTCGACATAACCTATTGATAACCCGTATATTTGTCCTTTTGTCACACGATATTTAGATTGAACACAAGGCATTGGTCGTGTCATCCTTGCTATGTTCAATCACACTCTTTCTTGATCACCAAGTAAGACTAACCTTAAACAAACGACACCTCGTTTGCACATGACCATGCTAACATTAGTCATACTTATCAAGGGGCCCAAAGATATCTCTCTCATGTCATGAGAGGGACAAATCCCATCTTGATCAACTATGTGCCTCTATATGATTCACAACATGGCTAATCAATACCTTTATGATCACCCCTAATGAGGGTAACGATTGGTAAAGTTAAAACAGAATTATCATTATACAGACAAATACGAAGATATCATATCAAAGGACGATATACTATTTGGAGAACACTGATGACACTTTGCATAATATTTAATGTAGTGTCCTCCTATTGGGTCGGCCCAATATCATATTCCATAACATGTATCTATGTTATTAGTACTATTTGGAGAACACTGATGACACTTTGCACAATATTTAATGTAGTGTCCTCCTATTGGGTCGGCCCAATATCATGTTCCATAACATGTATCTATGTTATTAGTTTGATATCTCATATCAATGATAAGTGGAACATGATCATCAACTAATCAACATACTAGTCTTATAATCACTAATATCCCTTAATTAGATGATATTAGACTAGGGACAATTCTTGAATAATAATCTTTCTATCTATTAGTAGAATTCCACAATCCAATCACATACTTGATTATCTACATAAAGAATAATTATTCAAAGGGATAACAACATTTGAATGAATAACATCAATTGATGATTTTATTAATAAGCACAATCACTAAATATGCAAATACAAATCATAACATATGATTGGTTCTAGGGCATATTTCCATCATCCCCCACCCTCGACCCTTGCGTCTTCCTCCTCTACTCCTTCGACCCAGGCCACACCACCACTAATGTAGGAGCAAATACTCAAGAATTGACTTTCATAATTATGGAACCGATTATTCTTTTTTTAGAAAGGAGCTACCACAAATTTAAGGACAAACTGATGGTTGTATTGCTAGAAATGTACCAAACAAGCTACAAAGTGTCTACGTGCATGTGCATGCATGCATATAATGAATGACCACGTGTATGGGGTGATTATGTGTATCTTGGTTGAGCACAATTAATAATTTATCTAATTAATTAATTAAGTTGTAGGATTGGATATTAGATAGAGCATAAAGTTAGCATAAAGTAGCATAATATCTTTTAGCTTGGAATCTTTTTGAATTATGCTTTTTAGCTAAATTGTAGGTTGGCTATATGAGCCATTGAAATTCATGATTATGGAAAAGAGTTTGAAGAGTAATATTAAATTTGAATGCCAAGTTGAATTCTGTGTGATTCAATTCAAGTTAATCAAATATGTTTGAACGATTTAGCTTGAAAGTTTTAATCTTTTTATCTATGTGAATTAGAGATTAATTCATATTTTTTCTACTCTCCATAATACTTATTTTTCTAGCCATTTTTATCATCCATACACCATCCTAATTCAAAGCCAATTGAACCCCTAAATCGGTTTTGACATTTAAACCTCAAGTTCCACCATTCAAAACCCTAAACCTTTCATTTGAACCAAACATCAACTTAACCCTTCTATTTGAACTAAACCCTAACCCTAACCCACAATATCATCCTCCATCTAAATCCTAAAATTAAAAACTCATTATCATCTACAAATTATTGTCAAATACATATTGTAATTGGTTCACACTATTTGAACCATCATCATCCCTCATCCACCATCATCGAATCATCAACACTTTGGTTCGACACATATTCAACCTTAACTCACCATATTCGAATGTTCTTCTTATCCATACCTCATTGTTGAAGCTTCTTCTAATTATTATCAACATAACCGAGCCATATTCTCATTAATTTAAGAATCCCATCCTCCCACACACATTAATCACACTAGCCATTGCCACTCGAGCACACCACCACCCCTCCTCTTGTGGTCATCATCCTTCAACGCAGTAGCAGTGAGCATCAGCAGTAGCCACCAGCAATGCATGAAGACAGCGGCGACATACCACCGCCCATCTACCTCCAATGTTGCTAGACACCGGTGAGTGGTCCTTGACCACCGCTGAAGCTCCTGCAGCCCTCATCCTCTCCAATTTTACAACAATTTGTTTGGTATAAATACCCAAACCCTAACTTTTGTTTTGATTAATTTTGAATGAATTAGCTTATGATAATATAAATTAAATGTTTAATTATATATATGTTGTATGAGTGATTTGAAATGATTAATTGTATTAATTGTAGTTGATTTGTGAAAATTGGATTTGTGATCTAGTTATATCCGGATCTGTCGATTTTATCTAATTAAGCTATTTTAGATAAATTGAATATACAATAAAATTTAAAATATATCTAATTTCATGTTAGAAATATCAATTTGAAAATTTTGTGCGAAATTAATTGGAATTAGATTCTTAGGTCAAAATTCTTGCGGAATTAAATTGGATTATGTAATCGAGTTATTTTATAAAATTGATTATATAATTTGCATCAGATTATGTTTAATTTCATTTTTTATCTATCAATTTAAATATTTTAGCAATATTTGACCTGATTTGCAGTCCGGGCTCAAAAACCCTAATTATGTTAAATTAGGTATTTTCTTTATTGTTTTAATCAATACAATATATGTTATCTTGAAAGTAAAAAATTAGGAAGGATTTTGATGGATGGTGGGCCTCAAGGTTTTCTTCATTACTTTATATTTTTGTATAAGATTTTTTTGATGTCCTTAGATTAGTTTCTATTTTAATTCATTTAAGAATTTCATAATCATTCAAGTTGATAAAATTAGATAAAGAATATGATGATGATCAACATTGACATTATTTTTTTAACAATGAACAAAATATGATGTAATTGGTGTGCTTTTATACTTTCTATTTCTTTCATTAATACTTTATTAATGATGCTTGGTGCTATATCTTTGTAATCCTTGTCGTGCATCCTTTAAAATGATAGTATGCATGTTTTATCTAATTTGAATTTGTTTTATAATTGTTATGTTTATGCCTTTTTTGTTAGAAAATGGCACCCAATAAGGAATGGATTGGCCTTGTTGATGATTATTTTCATAATCTAATATATTTTACTAGGATTGAAGAATTCTTGAACTATTCATTTCAAAAAATCAATAGAAATCTAATTTGATGTCCGTGTATCAATTGTGTTAACACTGGTTCTAGAACTTGTGATATTGTGAAAGCACATTTGATGATCTTTGGAATTATGAGAGGTTATACTCTATGGTTTCATCATGGTGAAGAAGGACACGAGGAACATTTTGACATCAATATGGATCCTCAAAATAATGAGAATGAATATGACTATGATGATATTGATAACAAGATAGCGGAAATTTTAGAAGATAGGTATCCTCATTATCGGAATCTTGAGCCAAATTTGGGAAATATGGGATCCCTAAACCATAAGAATAACCCAACTTTGAAGCGATAGATAAACAAAGGTTGTTGAATGACTTCCAACAACCTCTTTACGAGGGTTCTAAGGGATCTAAATTGTCTGCCTTAATTCAATTGCTTCATGTGAAGAGTACTAGAAAATAGAGTAATCGTTCTTTCACAATGTTACTTAAATTGTTGAAAGAAAGTTATTGCCCAAAGATTCAACCTTTCCTGACTCTTATTACAAGGTAAAAAAGACAATTAAAGATATTGGCTTTTCATATGAGAAGATTGATGCATGTGTGAAGGATTGTATGTTATTTTGGAAAGAATATAGTCATCTAGGGAAATGTAAAATTTAAAAAGCTTCAAGATGGAAACATAGCAAGCATAGTGGGGAAGAGAAGGTCAAAGCAAATGGAAATAAATACCTGTTAAGATATTGTGATACTTTCCACTAAAACCTTGACTTCAGATGCTTTTTATGTCCATTGAGACGACCTCTCTAATGATATGGTATCATGATAAAGATAATGATGGAGATTTGAGGCATCCAGCTGATGGGTTGGCATGAAAAAACACATGATGAGCTCAATCCAAATTTTGCTTTTGAACCTCAAAATGTTAGACTTGGGCTAGCTAGTGATGGTTTTTAACCGTTTAACAATGCGAGACTATCATATAGTATGTGGCCTGTGACCCTTATTCCATACAACTTGCCTCCTTCGTTGTACATAAAGGAACCAAGTATGTTGCTGGCCATGCTCATTTCAAGTTTACGATTGACTTTCAACTTTCATTGACCATTCTTAATTATGATATCAAAAAATTATGTTTTGTGCTTGATTCCCTTTGATATCCATGTCATCCAAATTTTTTTCTTTTATGTTGATTTTAGGTTCCGATGGTCCTGGGGATGTTATTGATGTTTATTTAGAGCCTCTAATCAATGAATTAGATGACTTGTGGAATAATGGTGTCCAAACATATAATGCATCAAAGCATAAAAATTTCAATCTCCATGCCTCTCTTATGTGGACTATTAATGATTTTCCTACGTATGAAATATTGTCTGGATGGAGCACAAAGGAAAAACTTGCTTGCCTTGTTTGCAATAAGGATACTCACTCTTTGATACTAATTAATTGGGGGGATGCTTCATGGGTCACCGGTGCTACTTGAAAAATAATCATAGATGCAGAAGAGAGAATATGTTATTTGATTATATTATAAAAAAGGTAACACCTTTGAAGCCTCTAATAGGTGAAGAGATTCTTCACCAAGTGCAAGATCTTGAAGAAATCATATTGAGAAAAGATCCTACCTTCAAAGGAAAGGTCTTCCATAATAAGAGGTAAGATAACTGGAATAAGAAGAGTATATTTTTTAAGCTCCCATATTAGAAGCACCACTTGATATGGCATACCTTAGATGTAATGCACATTGAAAAAAATATATGTGATAGAATACTTGAAACACTACTTAATGTACCAAATAAGATGAAGGATAACTATAAACCTCATCTTGATTTACAAGCAATGGGTATTAGGCCAGAGCTACATCCTATCACAAATGGCCATAAAATATTGTTATCTGATGCTTGTTTCACCCCGTCTCGAGAGGGAAAATACAAATTCTACAAATTTTTTAAGCATTTGAAGGTTCTAGATGGTTTTTCTTCTAACATTTCATAACTTATAAACTTGAAAGAGAATAAGATTTCCATATTAAAGAGCCATGACCATCATATTCTATTGCATCATATTTTTCCTCTTGCATTGCGTGGCCTTCTTCTAGAGGATGTGTATGAACCATTTCTTGAGTTGCCTATATTTTTCAAGGACTTAGGTTCAAAAAATTAGAATATGGAATACTTGAGGTGTCTTGAAGCCCAAATTCCAATAACCCTTTATAAGTTAGAGAAGATTTTCTCACCATCTTTCTTTGATGTGATGTTACATTTGCTAGTTTATTTGGCATATGACGCTATGTTATGTGGACCTATACATTCTAATTGGATATATCTAATGGAAAGGAATTTGTACACTCTGAAGTCTTATATACGTAACATGGCTCATTTAGAGGGTTCTACTGCAGAAGGGTATATAGTAGAAGAATGCATGAATTTTTGTTCAAGATATTTGCATAAAGCAATGAATAAGTTTAACCACCTTGATTGAAATTATGATGATGATGTGAATGTCTCTACCAAATTGTCTTCCTTTTCTTACAAGGGAAGAGGGCTAGGAAGTGGTAGAACTAGAGACTTAGATGCAGATGAATTAGAGAATGCTTATATGTATGCTCTTAACAATTTTGAAGAAGTTGAACCATTTCTTGAGTAAGTTATACCTAAAAACTCTTTCCTTTCTATCTATTTTTTTTCAAAGGCATGTATTAGACATATGATATATCTTTTTCATTCTAGAATGTATTTTCAAAACCAAGAAGATAATCGACCATAAGAGTCCTCCAATGAATGGAATAGAATGTTTATTGAATGGTTTAACAAAAAAGTAAGTTTTCCTCGCTAGTCAATATTCAATATATGTAGTAATGCAAGTTCATTTATATCATTGGGTTTTTAAGAATAGGTTATAATAAACATAATATTTATTAGGTTGTAGATTTATATGAAACAAATAAAAGTGAGAGGATAGAATCCATACTCTCATTGTCACATGGTCAGTCAAAATATGTGACATGTTTTTATGGATATGTAGTAAATGAATATCAATTCCACACTACATCTCACGAGGAAAGAAAAAGGTCACAATGTAGTGGAGTGGTTGTGGTTGGTGATGATGGTAGTGGATCCATTGATTACCATAGTTGATTGACCGATATTATTGAATTATAGTATTTAGGCAATAAATGCTTAGTCTTGTTTTGATGTGATTGGTTTGATGTAGCTGATAAAGTTAAGGGAGTGAAGGAAGATAAGTATGGTTTCACAAGTGTTGATTGCAAACGTATTTGGAAAACTACATAACCTTTTGTTCTAGCAACTCAAGCATCACAGGCATTTGACATTACAATCGGATGAAGACTTGTGAATCTACAATTTAACCATATTTGAGATTTATAATAGTGCTTAGTGATTTATTTTTGTATACTTATTACTAGTAGCTTGATTTTCTTGAAATGAGATGTATTCTTTTTATTGTTTATTTTGAACTCTTAATTTTTGTGTTTAATGCAGTAAGTGTCTTATGTTCTCTATTTTGGTAATACATTATAATGCTGATGAAGATAGGAGAATGAAGAAATGTAATTGTATTATGTAGCTCATGATGTACATACATTGTGATACAATATCTTCCACCAAATGTTTTTTTATAGAATCTAATTGTTTATATTAATAGTATGGTTGCAGGTTTCAAGGAAATGGTGTCACCAGTTGAATAAAAAATTGATCTACCTAAGTATATATCACCGTGTTAATTGAATGGTATTGGCAAGGGGCGCGCCCACATACTAGAATTGAAGACGTTTCGACTATCCCCTACAATCGATGGTAACATTAATGCCTTTGATAAGACAAATGATGATCCCCCATCATCATCAACTTTAAGAGCTGGTGCAAAACATAAGTCTAGCACTACTAATGTCCCTGTAGCTCAAAGGGACCCCCTCCACCCTTAATCAATGAGGATACTTCTCCGCAAGACAAAAAAACTACTACCCTAGGTGGAAACAATCATGCTAATGCTGAAAATGTCTTCCAATATTCTCTAGTGAAGCTTACAAGTGGAGGTTTGACACAACAAGATTTTTTTATTATTATTTTACTTAATGCTTGTTCAATTTTTTTAATAGTTTTATGTAATAGATAATTCTACTCGAAAGATTTGGAAGCCTTGAGGTAGAAATAGGTGTCAAATAGTGGCAAGCCTTAGTGATGGAAACAAACTACATGTGACTTTTTTTAATGGTCATGTTGCTGGAGATAATAACTATGAGTGGAGTATGCACATAGGTAAATTAGTTTGTGATCACAATATAATGCCTATTCGAATCCACTCTTGGGATGTAGTTGAGCAAAGAGACAAGGACCACATATGGGTTGCAATCACGGTAATGAATTGCGAGTGTTCATTTTGATATTTCATTTACTTTTACTTGTGCTACTACAATTTTCTCTCTCTCTTTATAATAGTTTCCTTTTACTTGTTAATTCTGAGTTCCATTGGATTCATTACTTTTGTGTTGCAGGAGAAGTTCTTCAACGATGACATGGAAAGTTACAAAAATTCTACTATTTGTCACATGAAAGACTTGTGGAACAATTGGAGGGGAGAAAATCACATAATCATTAAAGGCTTGGCTTTTCATGAAAAATTGAAGCTTAAACCAACTATTATTGAGGAGCAATCCGATTGGGAGTGGTTGGTGAAATGTTACTATCATAATCCAAAGTTTGTGGTAAATCACTTATGAATAATTGATTAGAAATATATTTATATATTTGATTACCTTGCTAATTATTCTTTTCTTATCTATCATATAATACAATATATGTGCACAAGAAATAAGCCAAAGAAATACAAACAACTGCTTGATGATGGAAAACAAATGTCTTCATCGCAGTGGCAACAAGCCTTATAGAGAGATCACCTATGATATGGTATATATTATATGTATTTGCCTATGAAGAGCAAGATACAAAGTTTTACAATACACTATTTTTGCCTTGTTTTCAATCCTTATAGATAAA
Source organism: Tamarix chinensis (assembly GCA_030549775.1). Lineage (NCBI taxonomy): Eukaryota > Viridiplantae > Streptophyta > Magnoliopsida > Caryophyllales > Tamaricaceae > Tamarix > Tamarix chinensis. Next base: position 56,069,422 of record CM060175.1, read on the forward strand.
TGATATATTATCTAGGGAGGAAAAGATGGAAAAAATCCAAATTATGGCACTATTTATTTTCAAAGCCATAAAAGGGTGAATATATGGCTACAACTGAGGCTATAGACATCCATGTACACCTTTTTTCCATATAACATTCATTTTATTAGTTATATATATATATATATATATATATATATATATATATATATATAACTAACATTCTTTATCTTAAAGGCTTAAATTATTGAGGTCCAAGCTGTTGAACCCTCCCTTACTTATGTTGAGGTGGCTGAACGTGTGCATGGGGTGACTCGAACAAGGGGCTATGTTCTTGGCTATGGTGGTAGAGTGAGGCCTAGAGATATTAGAGGCCCTTACAAAGGCAAGAACAAACTTTTTGAAGATCTCAAGGCAAAGGATGTCGCTCTTAAAAGAAAAGAAGAAGAGCTTGAGAAAAAGAATCAAGAAAATCAAGTACTAAAATAAAGAATGGAAAAATGGGAACCTGGTCATGGAGAAGATTTGATTTCGATGCTTCATGCAAAATGAAGAGAATGTAGATGATGGTGTAGATTACATACTTGCTTCTCCATCTATATCAAAGGATGCTAGGTGCCCTTGAACATGAGGCTATTTAAAATTGTTAAATGTGTTAATCATTACGAGTATGATTCTAACTAGTTGTCTAATAAGCTTAACAATCTAGTTTAGATCTAACTAAATTCAAATCAGCTACGTATGGTTCCTAGTGATGAATTTTTGAAATTAACAAGCACAAGGACCATCCCAAGACAACTAGATCTGACTTTTGAGAGATTACAAGTACTAAGCTAATACTAGTGGCTAGGAAATTATAAATATGTATAGTAGTAACAAAGATTTCAGAATGACCTAGAAATGACACATCCAATGTACACACTTAAATCATAATTAGGGGTAACAATTGTCATAAGAATGTCCTCAGCCAAACCAAATACCTCTTGCTTCAAAGAGTGCATTTGAGAACAGGTATTGTACAGAAATATAATGGCAAAAATATAGGTAACTGAAGTAGAAACTGAAGGCTGCAAGATAAGAACAATGCATGACACTAAATTACGAATCAACATAAAAAAAAATATCAAGAACCCAACTTTGACACCCATCATAAATAAGGTTTACAAACAACACAAAATCAAATTGATGTCAAGTAGATTTGGGGCATTTATCGATTTCTCATAAGGGTTACACGTAGATTTTTCCATTAATTTTTCTCTTCTTCACTAAAATCATTGCTTATAAGGGTTGCATGTTTAGTTCTTTACATTACTCTCTTTTAGATTGAGTTGTTCTTTCAATTAATAGTTTTGTTTCATGCTTTGTTTTAGATCTAACGATTGAGTTATTAAAATGTGCATCTAGCAGCATCTAAGTGGATATATTTTTGAACATGTCATTGATTTTGAAAAGGTAACTAGTGGTGATAATATTCATTGTGTAGAGGTAATGTTTATTCTCGTAATAATATGCATGTAATTATGTATATTTTTGTAACGACCTTAATTTTTTATTTCATACTTTATTTTAGCTTTAATGGTTGAATTATTAAAATGTGCATCCAACAACATCCATGAGAATGGACTTATATGGTCCGAATTGCATCTTGGTATCCTTAATGTCATAGAATATACATTCTCATAAAGTCGACTGTTTTCTTTGCAACTCTTGATTATCTTTAATTCACAATTAATGCTATTGAGTTCCAAGTGGATACATTTTTGTAAAGGTTATTGATTTTGAAAAGCTAACTGATGGTGGTAATATGCATTGTGTAGAGGTGAGTTTTTTTCCTCATAATAATGAAAAGCTATTTTTTTGGTTCTGATGCAAATTTGAACCTTATTCATTGATTTTTTTGGATCACCATATATCATTGACAATTGATTAGTTGGATTTACTTTGTTTGAGTCATTTATTACCTTGGATATCTTAGAGGAATTTTTTGGATATGATAGGGTTTGAGGGTATGATTTATGGTGCTCATTGTGGATGCTACCAACTTGGTTTGGAAGTAGATTTTATCTTAGGTTGAAGAGTAATGATATACTCTTATTTTTATTGCTTGGCGTAATGTTTTTTTTCTTTTGATATGATATGTCATTGTTTATTTGATACTTATATTAATTATTATTTTTATATTTTTGTTGTTGTAGATCCAGTTTATTTTGACAAACTGACCAAGTCTATTATGTCCAATGAATAGAATAATTCATTCTTAAGTGGCTGCTAATCATGATATTTTTTTAATGCAATGACATCTTGTAGCTCTTTTGTAATATATTTATATTTGATCAAATATTTTGCTGTATCGAATATTTGATACAAATAATTTGTATGAATATTTAGTTGAATACTTGTAAATAGATATTTAAAAAATTATATCCATGTGTAAGAGTATATATATATATGCGTATAGGTATAGGGTTTGAGAAGATTAAAATGAATATATATGCATACAAGTACAGGGCTTGAGAAGATTGAAATGGATATATATGCATATATACAGGTAAAGGGTTTGAGAATATTGAAATGGATATATATACATGCATATAGGTACAAGTCTTGAGAAGATTGAAATGGATATATATGCATATAGGTGTAGGCTTATAGATGAATATTGAAATGCTAATTATATTATTGAATATATAATTATGCCATTTGTGATCAATAAAGTATGTCGCTAATAACGAATGAATTTTATTGTTGATAGAAAAATTAGTCGTTATTGTTGTAATGTTTTTTATTTAATTACGATAAAAAAATTGGTCTGTAATATTATTTATGACAGCGTATTTTTTCGTCATTATTACTTTTAGCGACCAACATTATACGTCGTCGTTATTGTTTTTAGCAACCAACATCATACATCGTTGCTATTACTTTTAGAACAACATCATACGTCGTTGCTATTACTTTAGCAATTAACATAATATGTCGTCATTATTACTTTAGCGACCAAAAAATTTCAGTTAGTCGTTAAAACTTTTGACGAGGGAGCAATAACGACAACTGATGACCATTAATTTTTTTGGTCGTTATTGACATTAGTGACCAAAATGTAGTCTTTAACGAAGAAAATTGTTGGTCGTTAAAAACCTCATTTCTTGTAGTGTATGACAGAGGCAACATCATGATTATTGAGCTATTATTGAATCCTAAGGAGGGGTAAAGGCAATACTTGACGGAGCACACATCTCTCACCCCATGCACAAACAAATTACCTTCTTAATCCTCTTTCAAATATGAGATTTGAAGAATTCAATAAAGGAGGAAAATGAGAGAAGGGGAGAAGAGAAGCAAAACTAAGAAGAGAATGAGATAAGTAGAGGTGAGATTCAGAGGAGAAGGAAAGTGAAATCCGAAGAAGGAAAGGTTTAGTTTCGAAGAAGTAGATGAGAGAAGGGGAGGTAGATAGAGAGAAAGAGATGTGAGAGAGGAGAGTAGAAGGAAATGAAAGAGATAGGTAAATATTTTTCGTATAGTAAAATTTTATTTTTTTAGATAATAGAAAGATAATATTACTTAATATATAATCTTAAATTTTAAAAGCCTTATTAAAAAATTGTTAGAATTGAGAAAATAATATTTTGCTACATTTATTATAATTATTTGATATTCAATTTACACCTAATTTATATTTTTAAATATTCAAAATTTTAAATACCTAGAATAATTTACGGCGGATACCACTCCCATTATTCGTAGGGTTGTTAATGAGTCGAACCGAGCTGAGCCAGGATAGGTTTGGGCTTGAATCATATACTAAATGAGTCTAAAAATAAAGTTTGAGCTTAATTTGTTTATAAATGAGCTGAACTTTTAACGAGTCCAGCCGAACTTTTAACGAGCCAACTCCCGAGCTTTAGTGGTAAATGAGCCGAACTTTTAACGAGCCAACTCTCGAGCTTTAGTATTAAACGAGCCAAGCTCACGAGTGTTAACCAGCTTGAGCTCAAATTTATTATGCTTGATATTGACTTGTTTAGTAATTGAGCTGAGTTCGAACATAATTTTTAAGCTTATTTAATAAGTCAGTCAAATCGAATTGAGTAAAAATAATTCGTGAGTCGCCTTAATTTATCAACGACCCTAGTTATTCGGCACTATATAAATGGTACGAAGAGCACCACGACTCGCGGAGTTTTAGACTGAAATTCCATCTTAATATTTCGGTCAGACTAGCCCATCTGATTAGAAAATCAAGAGTAGTGTTACGTACCCAGATTTAAAACCCAAATCAAAACCCAAATTTTCCTAAAAATATACATATTAATATATTAATTTTAATTTTTATTAATAATTAAATATTATAAACTAATAATAATATATTATAAAATAAAATTATGGCATAAAAGTATAATAAATTCATTATTAGTATTATTTTTATTATAATCATCATCATTATTGTTATTATAATAAAAAATGATTTATATTTTTTATGTCCTAATTTTATATTATTGATAGTTTGTATTATTTAATTACTAATAAAAAATAAAATTAATAGACTAATATATATTTTTTACAAAATCTGATTTTTAGTTTGGATTTTAAATTTGGACAAGTAACATTATTTAAAAATCAACTCCCAAAATCCACTGGTCCCCACCGGAAATCTGTAGCCGGCAATCAACTTTAAGGCGAAGTGGGCATGAAATATAGGTGGCGACACCCCAGTGGGCTAACATAGATAAGCTCTGATTTGCTTAGATTCCACGTTTGTTTATGTTCTCAGTCAGATAATGAAACATAGTTCTATTGTAGAAAAGATACCTTTGAAAGCAGTTCAATAACAACTAGGTTCATTTATTAGAGGAGGGCCCACCCTGTCTGCTATTTGAAACTTGAAAGGCCTAAAGTCCCTATCGTTGCTGCTGCTCCAGCTCCTGCGTAGCTCCCCTTGGTTGCAGCTTTTCATTTTTTACTTTTGACGGTATCATCAACTCCCGACCTTCAAAATTGATGGTCTTGCAGTTTTAGAGGTTCAATTCTTTGTGGGCGTTATTGTTTCATGGTCGATAATTGAATGCGTATAACATATTTGAAGATATGCCTTTCTTCCGTTATATTGTTTTCTTTGTTCTTTCTGTAACCATATAGTTCGTTTGACATTAAGAGTGGCTAGGTCTGGATGGGATGGGATATATGAGATCAAGAAAAGGAAGCGCTAGGGCCTAGAGTTTGGCTATTTTATTACTTTCCTTGGTGGTAATTGGGAAGGGATACGATGTGTCTTCCCATTTCAGTTGCACTCACCAAATGAAATGCTAACCTGTTTTAGTTACCAATTATTTCTTTAAAGATGCCAACTTTGCCATGTTGAAATATGCTCTCCACGTTTGTTTCCCAGGAGGTTGCACGAAAGTGGCTTGTCAAATTTGTTACTCCATCCGTCATTCTGTACATACATGTTATTCTTTTTTAAGGCGTCTATTATATTTGCAAGGTTTGACATCCCTGCCCCCACTTTCCTTATATACTCTTACTAATTAAAGATTTTTGTACCTTTTCAATGAAGAAACTCATTAATAGCAAGAGTATATAAGGAATACAACTTAAAATTAATGATGTGATATTGTAGTTAATGCTAATTTGACTATTTTTTAATCTTGATGAAATTCATGCCCTTGCAAATACCATGAGACTCGGAGTAGTTAATAGCTTCTCTTTCGTACATTTTATTATTTTCATATTCAGCCTCACATTGGAAATCATTGACATTGATTCTATTAGATAAAGTTATGTTTTTTATTGTTAATCAATTTAGGACATAATAGGGAATAAACAAAATAAGCATATAAACAACTCTATATTTTGGGACATAATAAGATAGAAATCTAACCTATTATTATGGGATGGAGGGAGTACTTATGAAGCATCCTAGCATCTAGCATCTTTTATATTGTTTACAAATGGTTAGGTTAATTATGTTCTGGGCTGGTGCTTGATCACATACTCCAGCTATCTTCTCTATATCGGTACTTCTTCCAAATTCATCTGATGTCAACTGTCTTAATCTCATGTTTGGCCTGTCAAAATAAAACAAATCAATGCAAGTTTCATTACAATATTATAGCGTTATTCTCTTCTCCACTGAGTAAGTAACCTCCGTCTGGGTAGGCACATCTAAACGTGTTAGTATTTACCAGAACTGCAGCTTCAGGGATGATAGACCCTTGGTGCGATACACTTACGTGAGGACAAACAAGTAGCTGGGGATGGTTTATTTGAGCTGAATAACTGCTTGGGAAAGGGATTATTTCTTTTTATTTTTTATGTCTTTGTAGGGTCATTGGATTCTTTTATCATCCATTCTGTTATTTTAAATTTCTGTTAGGATTTACGGTGAGTCAGCTTTGTCAGTTACTACCTTATGTTAGCATGACTATATTAGAATAGGGGGCATAGACAATAGGGGACATCGAGAGGGAATTGTGGGTGTATTGAGAGGAGTCAGGTCCTCAAATTCATGGTGTTTATCGAAGAAATATCACCGGCGCCCTCTGATACTTCCACTCATTCATTGTTTTTACAATTCTATTTGCCTGCTACTGCTTCATTATGGATATTCCTATTAAATCTGGTATCAGAGCATCTGAAAGCTGGGGAAGGGGAGACGGATATCATTATGCAAATCCAGAAGCAAGTTGATGCTCTGGAGGAAAAAGTAGAGGTGATGCAGTTGAGTTGGCAAAAGGAGATGACAGCAATGCAAGATGCCGTAGGTGAGGGGTGGAGAAGGTTGTGGGAGAGATGATGAAGCAATTTGAACAAATGATGGTGAATGAATGAGAGGAAAAATTAGAGGGCGTCAATGATATTTCTTAGATAAACATCAGGAATTATATTACCTGGCTCCTCCCAATACACCCCCAAATCCTTCTCAACGCCCCCTATTTTCTCTGTCCTCTCATCTAACATACTCATGCTGACATAAGGCGGTAACCAACGAAGCTGACTCATCGTGACTCCTAACAGAATTATGAAATAACAGAATGGGTGATAAAATACTCCATTGATCCTACAAAGACTTAGGAAAGAATAAGAAATATTCCCTTTCCCAAGCAGTAGTTCGGCCTAAATAAATCACCCCTGGCTACTTGTTTTTCCTCACATAAGTGTATTGCAACAAGGGTCTATCATTATGGTCCTAAAGTTTTTCTTCTTTTGTTCTCACTGAGTAGCCATCAATTGAGATAGGTATATATGAACTTGGTAGAATATGCCCTCCAGTTTTGTTGTTTTTCTGCATATAGCAACAAAGTAGCTTATGCCATTGGGAGCCTTAAGTGTCAAAGATATCATGCTATGGGACAAAAAAAAAAAAATCTTGAATTATTTTGGAACGTGTGATGCCACTGAGTGTCACCTAGAGAATTGGAGCACTATTAAAACTCTTCCTTGTTATGTACTAAAAGTTTGCACACAACGTGGGCATCAGCTTATGTTAATTTCATATGTTTTTCAGTCACATAAGTTGCATATTGCTAGCCAAATTATTAGATAACTTAATTAGTTATGCTTCAGGATATCATCACAGTAAATGATAAAATGTTCCTTTTTCCAATCCTTTTTTCTCATCAAGAAATGTTGGGTTTCTTTTAATTGTCATTAGTAAACATGTACATCTCAGTTATGCCTTTATGTGAACTGACTATTGTACCTAATAGTAGATCTTTCCCCTCTGTTCTGCCAGCTTAGATGGCCCTGGCTCTGCTATGCTACAAAATGCCCTTCAAAGACAAACCCTGTTATTCTTCTCATCATGCAAGAAGGTTTGCTGCAGAATATCATGCTACCCCAGAGGCTTTTAGATGTAAAGCTGTTTGTGGAAGGAGGCCTGCAGATTTCCACACAGTGATGGAGGTGCCTTTCTCATGGAGTGGAATTTGCAGTGGATTCTCTTGGAAAGGAAAAGCAGGAAATACACGTTTCTTGTGTATCTCAGAATCCAGAAGTAGTCAAATGCATAAGAAATCATTGGAGTCTTACTTTGACAAACTTCATAATGAAGTTGGAAAATATTCCTCAAATTCGGTGAATTATATGGCGAAGCTTGATGACAGGAGTGGAGATTTGAAAGCAACCGAGAGACCACAATCTCTGGGTAAGTAATTTGCTGCATTTTCTGAAGCTATCACATTGTCTCTTGTTTCCTTGTTCCTAGTCTTGAGCACTTCGTAGATATTCTATGCCAAAAAAAAAAAAAAAAAAAAGAGGACAAGAGGAATTATAATGTTTGGATAACTTTGGCTGAAGCAAAGCTAATGGTAGGTTTTTTCTCTGGTCCCGATACTTCGAATGAGCAACCTGTGTTATGATCCTTCATTAAGCCTCTTGGTCAAGTATTTTCTATGATATAGAGTGATTTGTGGAAATCATCAATGTTCATGTTCGCTCTTGAAAAATTCCTTCCTGAGTAGGCTATGGTGAGGTGTTCTTGAAGTTGCATATTTACAATTATTCTTTTAATAGCTGCTGGACTCAGAAAACCTTTTCTGCCATGCAGATGTGAGGGCAGCAAATGATGTGCCGTCCGATTCTGGGAAAGTGACTATTGGAATGACACAAGAGCCCTTGCATCAAACTATTGGAAGTGGTCAACCATGGGGAGGAAAAATATTCAGAGGATTAAGAAGCAAGAAAGCTGATATTTACCCTGAGGAATTTTCCATGCATCAAATACATGATGACAATATGGATCTCTATTTAGTGTACTGTATTTCTTACTTGTTTACATGCTTAATTAGTTTAGATTCAACCTTGTTTTGTTTATTCTTTTTCCAAAGTTTAGCCTAACTTTACATGTCTGTTTGTTGTTGCCTGCAGTGGTGCTGTGGCGTCAATCAATGTGGCTGTTTTTATATTTGAGATAGCAAGTCCCATTAAGAATTCTGATTATGGGCTTTATTCACTCCCATCGATGTATGGTGCCAAGGTTAATGCTTTAATTCTCATTGGAGAATGGTGGAGGCTTGTGACGCCCATGTTTCTGGTACAAGATTGATGATTTGGTTCGTGGTTCCATTCTGTTTCTGTTGCATTCTTATCCGTCACCATTTAAATTTTAAATGGACTCGATAACCGCTATTCTTCAAATACTGTGCTGAGTACACTATAATGATCCTGATTATAAAATTCTAGTGTTTCTTATTCAACCTGAAGCAGTATAAAATCCCTGATTGGTGAATGTGGTGCTGAAGTCATCTTTATTTTGATATTGTACTTAAAAGTATGAGCTTCAACTAAGGCAATATCAGTAAATGCAGCATGCAGGACTGTTTCATGTAGCCCTCAGTTGTTGGGTTCTGCTTTCTTTAGGGCCTCAAGTTTGTAAAGCATATGGATGGTTTACCTTCTTCCTGATCTATATACTTGGAGGAATATCTGGCAACTTGACGAGCTTCCTTCATACGCCAGATCCAACTGTAGGTGGATCGGTAAGAATGTCATATTTCTATCCTTGTCTATTCATGGTTTCAGCTCCAAGCAAATATTGACATATTTTTCATACAAAATTTAATCTTTTCAGGGGCCAATATTTTCCATTATCGGAGCATGGCTCATTTATCAACTTCAGAACAAAGATGTGATCTCACAGGAACTTATAGAGAAGATGTTCTTAAATTCCGTCATTGCTACTGCTGCTAGCTTTCTTCTTGGAAGCTTTGGACCAATTGATTACTGGTAAGTAACGTCGATACTTTGGCCATAAATCTTTCCTGTTGAAAGTCATGTGGTTTATGAGTATAGCCTATAGTTTCAGAAGGAAGAATCATTTCACAAGTAGATAGCCGATCAGTGGTTTTTTATGGATGCCGAGCTATTCTCTGTATTTTTGGTGCAGGACGCATGTTGGTGCGGTTTTTACGGGGATCGTCTATGGCTTACTTACATGCCCTATGGTACAAATGGATGATGCTTCGTCTTCTAAGTCCACGAAAGAAGAAGGGATATTGCTTGTCAGAAGACATGCTAATCCTTGTAAATCACTCACCATTTTCGCCATCTTGGTCATGGCTTTAATGTCGTTAGTTTTCTTATTTGAGCCTCCGGTTGAGGCAATGGAGCTGGAAGATCTACAGATTTCTGAATGAGTATTTCCCCATCCCCATCCACCCCTCCCCCGAGTAAAAGGTTTTTTTTTTTTTTTTTTTTTTTTTTTTTTTTTTTTGTGTGTGTGTGTGTGGGTTCAGACAGAAGTCACAGAACGATGAAATACTTTACTCGATGTGTGATGTATTTTGGCGTGCTTGGTATGTGGTAACCGGAGCGAAGTATAACTTTTCACTAGAATACCCAACAAAGATTTAAAATAGATATTATTCTGAAAATAATTGCCCTCATTCTAAATACCTCACTTTCTAGGTCTAAGAAATATATTTTATTTCTCCCATTATCCCATATCATATGCCACTTTAGTACATTTTTTTGAGGTAAAACGGAGGGAAGGAGAAGGGTGACCCTGTGTCTGATAGGGTTCAATCCTAGAACTTCCAACGTAACAATTGGAAATTGATTTGTTGGTCCAACGGAATAAACCTATACTATGGTAAATTTTTTTATAACGTGTTGTTAGTTAATCATTACTGATGAGACGAAGTAAGTACACATGCCTCCATAATATGGCTCATGTCATTGGCCATTTCTCGTGGAAGGGAACAAATTCTAGAATATTTTATTTTACACGTCTTTACATATGTTTGAAGTTATTTATTAAAAATAATTATTAAAAATATTTATATATTTTATAAAATTTTTAGTCTCACCTCTTTTAAATTAAGTAATTATTTTTAATAAATAATTTTAAACAAGTAATTTATGTTATTCTGATATCTTCTAGGGTATAGAAACCACTATACATCTAGGAACTATCACTACTCATCTAACATTACATGTAGGGGTGTTTAAAAGGATTGTTATGATTTAATCTAATCCATAATATTTCAATTCATGTAAGTCATATGATTTATGGTCTAATCTATGGCATATTAAAGTAAATAATTAATATTTTTCAACTAAACCCATTGTAACTCACGGGATAGATAAGCCGATCATGGGTTACTGTAGGTTAATAAATAAAAATGTTACCACATCTATCTAGGGATAGCAATCTAGTTTGGCGGTTTGGGTACAAGTTGGGTTGTAGTATGTCGGATTATTCTTGGCTCGGGTTGTTTATGAATCATTTTTTTTTGCCAGTTGTGGCTTGAGTTTGAATCATTTTGAGTTCTTTTATTGGTTGAGTTGGTTTTAAATTCGGGTTATTTTAAGTTATTTTATTGTTGAGTTTGTTTTGAGTTTGGATCGTTGCAGATACTAGTCATATAAGGTTAATTTGTAGGCTCATTTTGTATTCAGATCATTTTAGGTTAATATGAGTGGGTCAGGTCTGGTCTAAGTCTAGTTAGCTAGCATTTGAGTAATTTATGGATTGGACGAATTAAGGTTGGATCACAGTGGGCATAGACAATGTTGAGTCTTATAGGGGTGGTGGAACATCCCAAAATTTTACTGATCAAAATTTTCGTTTACTGTAGAAATATAATGCTAAAATAGTTGGGTGTTACCACCGTAATTGACATAAGTATGGCTACCTAACCATACTTACGTCAATCAAAAGATAAAATAATTAGAATATAAAACATGCTAAATAGAATGAGAGAAGCTTCATAAATATTAATATAAGTTGGAGATTAACTCCAAGTAGAATATCCAAAATACAGATAAAGGGATACTATGTATCTACATGTACAAAAAGTATTCGGGTAAGCCTTTATTCAGATAACATGAATATATGTCCAAAAACCATGATACAAAAGTCGCTTAATCCCATATAAAGCATCTTAAGCAGCAAAATCATCTGTCGAGCCTTCATCGATGTGTACATAGACGTTAGCGCCATCTACTTATGGGAATGAACAACACCTACAAAAAAAGATGTTCAATACACTAAGTACTAAGTAAGGTGACAATATAATTGAATAAGGAATACTAATACTTACATGAGTTCACAACGGAAAATAAATATACATGTGAGATACATAAAACAATTCAAGGTAATTATTGGTCTACCTTTGATATGAGTGGATTTGAGCTAATCAAAGGACCCTGTGAACATCATTTATTTCATTATTTTTTTGACATACGAGAGTCATAGGGTGTGGTTCTATACGAGTTTTTCACCTTTTGAGATCTTGCATGAATCGCAAGAGTTTAACCTGAAAATAGCTCCTTTATCCTATGAACTCACAATATTCTCCACTTTTATGGCTGTTCATAGGCCTAATGCGTTCACTCGCCTACTTTCAAGATATGTGCAAGAACGACGACTCCCTAACATCTCATAGCATCCCTTAACCTTATTAGGACCACCTGAGCTATCATCCAAGTCACCATTATAAGCCTGCATGCCAACAAAAGTAGCACGCACACATTTTTTGAATCTGGTAGCATTCACCCGGGGACTACTACAGGACACTACTACCTAACAATAGGGTACAACTGCCTGACATCAGGGTGTAGTCGACCATTGCAAAGTTAGGAAATCCTTGTCCTATCTACATGGATGTACATTATAAATACCCCAAGCAAAAGAGCATCATGGAGAGAGATATAGAGGGAGGAACATTCATTCAAAAAAGCAAAAAAAATCAAAGATTCCAAAAAGAGAGTGAAATAACAATGACGATGGAAGAGTAGTGGAGAAAGGGAAGAAAGGAGAGAGTCCCACCAGAGGTCATTGAGAGAGGAAAAAGAAGAAGTGGTGATTAGGTTAGATAGGGGTTGGGAATACCGTGATCTCCCTATTCTTTCTCTTCTTTCTCTTCTATATATTATGTTAGCTAGAAGAAGTTTAGTCTCGGATAACTTCTAATGAAAGGAAAAGTTGATAGACTTTGTTGCTGTAATATTGACACTTATAGTCCTGTTAGCCTTAATGACATTTCATTTTGTAAATTGAATTTGTATGAGTATTGAATGTTGCCCACATTAGGCACTTGACCAAATTATGCATCAACTAGATAGTGTGCAGAACCTATGATGACAAAGGGTGATAGGGTTAGCACTGAGAGGTGAAGAAACCTTATCATTAATCCTTCAACCCTTATCGCGTGACATTGCCAAGACCCATGCATCGTGATGGAGACGACTTGAGAGTATGTTTTGTTATTGAGTGAAACCCAATAAGGTTAGGAGGATTAATATCCATTAAGATCGACATGCTATGAATTATAACAAGGTACATATATTACAACTAACAATTCTAAATCTCATGACTCTTCCTCCTGATTTTCCTCATGTTTGTCTTGCATTGAATATGTTAATTCTCTACGTACTCAATTATTTATTATGCTATCAACATCACCTTACTAGCATTTTGTTACATTAGAAAATTCATAGGATACTCAACTTTAGTGAGCATAATTCACTCCTTTTAGTCCCTGCGGGATTGACATCCTCTTACTTCTTTACTACTTGGGGTGACCGTGTATACTTGCATGAGTTGTGTTGTGTTCACTTTATTAACTTCACCCTACCAGCTCCTTTGACTAAACACACACTAGCACACACCAACCTCTCATTATTAGATACAACATACTTTATTCTTGTATTTGCATTAAATTTAGAAGACAACACAGTCAAGTAAGAGGTACAGACCAATTACATGAGTTCATAATGGAAAATAAGCATACATGTGAGATACATAAAATAATGTAAGCTAATTACTGGTCCATCTCTCATTATTAGATATAAATATTTTATTTTTTATTTATATTGAGTTTAGGGACATCAATATTCTTAATTTGGTGGAACGAATTAAAGCACCTCTTAGAGACAATACAACTGAGCCAATATTATCATCCAATGGAATATACCTAACATAAGCTAGGAAAATATGCTCCTGAATGCTATTCTTAAACCGGTGTAACAGTTTAAAACACCTCTCGAGGAAGAACACACCCAAGCCTTTATTATCGATATGTGGAACGAACAAAACACCTCGATCCTAACTCACGTAATATTTTACTTTAAGTAATAAATGTTTTATCTATTAGTTACATTATCTTAAGTCATGTTCTCACTCACATTGAATTTAGGGCCTCGCTATTATTAATCATTTAGGCTAATGTACCTCCCATGGAAAAGCAAACTCGAGTTACTATTATTGTCTGGTGAAATGGATCCATAAAACACCTCGGTCTGACTCATGTGATATTTCACTTTAAATGATTAATGTCTTATTTATAATTTTTTATAGGTTCAAATCACAATTGAAGCGAGTAAATTACAACCACATAGATATCAAGAGCGTTCTTAAGGATTTAGGTCCATATACTCCTCAAGAAACCCTAATTTCATATTTTAGACATAAATTATTCTCTATTACTCTTTTATCCACCAAATTTAGCATTTCTTCCTCAAATATTATTATTACTAACATTCCCAAAAATCAACTTCCAACTCCACATCTTACACATGTGATAATAGCCTTACCTCAAAAGTTACTATTCACAATACTTATAGAACCCAAAATTCATAAGTAAGCCATAAATTTCCCCACAAGGCTTGTATAGTAACTAAATTCAAGATACATTCCTAAAATGTCAATATTACAACATATCCAAAAATCATAGTCTAACTCTAATGTTTTGCACATGTGATAATAACATCGCCCTTTTAGGGTTACATTATTATGGAAAGAGAAAATAATAACAACACATTAATAATGGTGATTTTAAAAGCCTTACCAAACACGTGAAAATTAATGTGCGGGATAGTTGAGGAAGTTTTGATAACGGTTATAGTTTAAAACCGTTATTAAAACATCCACTGTAAAATTACACACATTAGTTTTAATAACGGTACATGTAAAAACTATTATTAAAAGGACCATTGGTTTTAATAACATTTCTTATAGGAACCATTATTAAAAACCTAATCTTCTACCTCTTATTATGCACTTTCCCTCTTTTACTCTAGTTTTCTTGCAAACCCTTGCACCACCAAATCGTGCGCCACCACTCCTCTTCCTCTCAACTATGGGAAATCACCACTCTTTCTCTTTTGCAACACCAACTCTGAGCAACCAATTTTTTTCTTACACCACCACACCGCTACCATTCTTGGTGTTACATGTCATACCATTCTTGCGCACCTTGCTTGCATTTGGTCCTTCTTGCTCTGTCATGTTCGTAGGTGGTCGCCATTGTCCTCTTGTTCGCTGCTACTTCTCTTCCTGCCTCCGCTCCTCTTACTTATGGTTTTATTCTTACGTCGATTATTTTCTGTGCTTATTATATATATAAATGTATGCATGTTGATGCACGTTGCAGTGTGTGTTATTGAAGTATTGTTGTTTGTTATTGAAAAATATGTTGTTGTTTGTTGTTAAATGTGTTGGTGAAAAATATTGATGTTCGTTGTTGAATTTGTTGGTGTTATATATTAACATACATGAATGTGTTGGCCGACTTTACATACACTCACACACACACAGACACACACAAACACACAGACACACACACACACACACACACCCACCCACCGTTGTAGTGCTTAATTACCAAGAGAAAGAAAATACTTAAAAATATTAGTAATGTCACTCATAAAACTAAATATATATATACATTTTCATTAACAAGTATAGGATACTAGGATGTTAGGAAATTCCATATAATTAAATAAAAATATATTTTACATATGTACATCATTAAATAAAAATTTCAATTATAGTTGCATGTCAATAATTTTTATTTGATGAGGATTAAATAGACATAGAAAATAAATAATAATAATAATAATAATAATGATGATGATGATGATGATGATGATAATAATAATAATAATAATAATAATAATAATAATAATAATAATAATAATAATAATAATAATAATAATGATGATGATGATGATGATGATGATGATGATGATGATGAGGACGACGACGACGACGACGACGACAACGACGACGATGATGATAATAACATATAGGATTTATTAGGGTTTAATTATAGTTATCTAGGTTTAGGGTTAGGGTTAGTTTTTATTATAGTTTATTAGGGTTAGGGTTAGGGTTTAGCATTTATTATACTAAATATGATAATTAATATGTTCTCTTATAACAAATTTTTATATACATTATTCTCAACTCTACTCAATATCATATTATTATACTAACCTATATATATTATCTTATTAATATCTACTTAATTTTACTATGCATAACTTGAATGCTTAGATGATAGTTTGATGTTCAGTCGATTTTTTAAATATATAAGTCAAGATTATGTCCTTATTTTAAACATGTTGAGTATAATAAGAGGAAGTTTGACTCAACTTAACTCATTGACAAATCTAA
The DNA here is from genome assembly GCA_030549775.1 of Tamarix chinensis. Lineage (NCBI taxonomy): Eukaryota > Viridiplantae > Streptophyta > Magnoliopsida > Caryophyllales > Tamaricaceae > Tamarix > Tamarix chinensis. Next base: position 56,085,803 of record CM060175.1, read on the forward strand.
TGGGAGTAAATGAAAGGACATGTTTGGTAATTTATCTTTTCTTGATATTTAATGACACATTTATATCAATAGAGAAATAAATAAAAATCAATTCAAGATTATAAGTTTTATGATGAGTATCTTATGTGGATGTGTTGTTTGATTTACATAGTTGGTTAAGATATGGTAGAATATATTTATGATTTGTCTAGCTAGTTGAAGAGTTCACATATTCTGTAATTTAGATCCTTTCGAGAACAACCTTGATGATAAAATTTAGTGGTTGTTATCAATTGTAGTTAGTAAGATGTTGCTCATTACTATGACATACCCTCTACCATATCTATGCATGCCACCAAATTTTGATCTACAAACTCATGTCACATTGTTATGTAATGAGCTAGGTCAGTTGCCTGTGAGTGGCGCGTCATTTGAACAAATCCATTTCAAATCATATCACCTACCCTTGACCCTGCCTCAAACAGAGCCATTATCGTTGGCTAAATCTACTTTTTTGCATTGGTTTGTCCACCACACCAATGCACCACACCCAAGATTTATTAAAGGTGAGGTGTTTGAAAGAGAGTATGATCAGATATCTAGAGAGCTAATGGTGATTGATGACAAGTGGAGGTTTCGTCATAGCTTGCCTCCGAGTATCCACCCTAGTTGCCCTAGAGTATCCGTGACTAGACTCTCTGTTGATGATGTGAGGGAACAGATGACATATCGAGATGAGTGGACTTTGAGAGTGATAGTTGTTAGTTGGGATTGATAAGGTTACCGAGGGATTTAGTTTTAAGGTTATGAGTTTTTCTTAATCAGGTGTTTGGGCTTTAATAACCTTTGGATGTATATAGTACTACTATTGCTTTAATCTTGTAGTATGTATATCTTTTGTAATTTGAACCATTGTATAATGTTTTGCTCTGTGTGTGTGTGTGTCTATATATATATATGAATTCTTTCTAAGTATGAGCGGCTTGAGTATTGATATATTTTTGGAAACGTGTTCTCATAATTTGTATACACACACACACACACACACACAAAATTGCATGATACATTTGAGTCAGATTCTTTCTAAGCACGATCAGTTCATGAATTATTAAACTTATAATTAAATTGATTTGTAATTATTACTTTTTCATGAGATACATCTAGATTGAAAAACTATAGATCGAAAATGGTTGTCTGCAAATCATTTATCTAGAGAATATAATGAAAGAGTGGAGTTTTTCATCAAGTTTGTAGTTGAACATGCTCAGGACCCAAAAATTCACGATTTTTGCTTATTACTCTTGCTAAATTTTAAATAAAATAAATTTTTTAGTAGTAAATTTTGGGGGTATTACAACAACTCTTCCATGTTCGATGTGGTGGTAACATTCTCTCATTTTATTTTAAAAATGCTTCTGCATTGTCTTTAAACAAAAAATTTAATTTGTTTAAATTAGGGGTGTTATAAGGAGACTTAAAAAAATATGAGAAATTCAAATATCCATATTAAAAAAGAGTTTTAAAGGAGTTAAAAGGATAAAAGTGCCTCATAAAGCCCCATGTGAGTCAAATCCATAAAAAGACAAGAAATTGTAAAAATAAAAAAATTTATTTCAAAAAACATTACCAGGGATTATAATATTTTAAAAGATATAATATAATATTTAAAATAAGATCAATGAACTTTTAAATCTCAATTAAATCAGGGTGTTCAAAAAATGAGGTATTGCATATTAAATATGACAAAGTAGCATCAATATAATGAATTATTTGTAAAATAAACATGTGCTAATACAAGGTAAGGTTCATGCTACACATAGGGGAAATATGATAACATACATCATGTGAAAATATGCTTATCACACATACCAAAGTATATTAACAATACATATCCAACCACCATTTTGAAAACAACAACAATGCCACCTTAAGAAATCTCTATTATTTATCCCCTTGTTAATGACATTATCCCAAAGGTATGAATTTAGGAATGCTAATCCCACCTACATTGAGCATCGACGCTAGTGGGCTTGTATCAAGATCTTCAAGATCCACCACACTCAATATTCTAGGTTAGGAGCATACTATAATACCCTATTTTCCACAAACCATAATTGAGAACCTTTAGTGTACCTTGTTATTATATGTGAAATTAATCATAGAAATTATTAGGGGATATTATATATTATGTGTTATTTATGTGTGATAATATTATGATAAAACTTTATTAGATTAATTAGGGTTTAAATGTTAGAACTAAGGTTTTGGAGGGCAATGGTCAATTGGATTCGGTGGGTAGACTACCAAGGTTGGCAATAGAGGGTTGTTGTGCCTAGGTGAGCAAAAAATATCATTAGCCAACCAACTATTATTTTGATTATTTTATGTTGTTTTGAATTTATTTAGCTCCATTTCAATTCATGTTTCATATATATATAGGTTCCTAAATTTATTTCACACTTTTCTTATTTTTTATTATTATAAATTTTGGGATTTATTTGATATTTTCTTAATTAATACCCATTTATTGAACTTTTCTACCTGAATAAATTATCTGATATAATTAATGACCAACCTAGGATATGTTTAGCCAAGATTTTGTGGTCCCTTTTCCCATAATCATATTTTGTATCATGTTGAGCATTATCTTATTTATTCAACAAAATTTCCTTTTAAAAGTACATGCCCATACTTGCACTTACATCTTTCTTACACACCTTACCTTCATGGATTAAATCAAGTATGTTGCAAGCTACTTTATCCTCTCTCCTTAGCTAAATTTTCAACCCTTTTATCTCTCCTCCTCATTATCTCGTGCTTAATCTATTTTATGATACATCTAGCTATTCATTTTTTTTGCTTTCTCTACTCTCCTCTTTGTTTGAGTTTTCTCTTTGTGTTTCCCTCCTTGTGTTTCCCTCTGTTCTTAGTGCCAACTAAAGCCTCCCTCCCTCTTGTTCATCATTGTTCTTCACCTTTTTTCATGTATAATACTTTGACATGACCCCCATTTATTTTTATTTATGTAAAGGAATTTAGATTATTGGCCATTTGTAAATATTAACACCCTCTTTCTTCCTTAATCATCCTTCATTTTCAAAGGGTGTGAGTTCTTGTTCTTGGAGTGATACGGACCCAAAGGGGGTACTCCCCCAGTGGGCCCCAAGGGTACTCCCCCGGGAAGAGCCCTAACTCCACCCAAAAGCTAGCTCAAGAGGTGAGGACTGACTCCCCCATATAAATTACCCAAAGATCTCCTCAGTAACCGATGTGGGAATCCCACATCACCCACCCCCTTTAGACTGCACGTCCTCGTGCTGCCTCTGTCGGCGATCGGCACGGAAGACCGCAGGGAGGTTTGACTGAGGATAGCTCTGATACCAGATGATACGGACCCAAAGGGGGTACTTCCCCGGGAAGAGCCCTAACTCCACCCAAAAGCTAGCTCAAGAGGTGAGGACTGCCTCCCCCATATAAACTGCCCAAAGATCCCCTCAGTAACCGATGTGGGAATCCCACATCATGTTATATGTGTGGATTATATATAACATTTTCTTAAGATTTGAAGAGAATTCAAGTGGACCTTGAATATGGACTTGTAAAGGATTTTATTTTTCCTTTACATTGGCTTGGAAGTTTGGTAAACCATTCTTCTCTTTGTATGTTTAGATTTTGTATTTTTGTGTGTATAACTGCAAGCGTGGTTATGTGTTTAAATGTTGCAATAATGAGTTGAGTTTTTTATTTGATTTTATATGAATTATGCTAGTTTAAAGTCATTATTTTCTCTATAACTTTGTTGATTAAATTAGATGTGTGTAGTTGAAATTTTGGCATGCCATGTGAAAGTTTAGGTTGTCTAGTTTACCATGTATTTTTCTAGATTTTTATTTCACTTAGTATGTAAAAAGTTATGGCCAAGATAGTGAGAAATTTTAAATATGTCAAATGGGAAAACTTATTGCAAGGCTCTTGGTCTTTGGGTTATTTTATGTGTTCTTGTTATTTTTAATACATGTTTAAGTGTTCCATGACATTTATTAGGTAGTGTACTTGAAGTTTAATATATAATATGTTAAGGTTTGGGCAAGTTTAGGGTTTGTTACGATTATTGCAATTTTGAGCATGTTTAGGGGATTTTATTCTTTTCATTTGTTGGAAACACTACTTACATGTATTTTGATATATTTGAATTATTTTAAAATTTTAATTTATACTAGAAATTGAATGTTAAGCCTAGGTGATATTTTTTTGTATTAATAAGTGAATAATTCACAACATAGGGGGAATTTAATCATTTTACATAGGTTATGTAATTTTTCTATAAAGCATGTATTATATGTGTTATATTATATTATTTATGACAAACATGCGAAGTATGATACGTTAATTATACATGATTAGGATTTTATGTATTAAATTGGCTTTTAATATAATTAAAGACATTTTGGTTCCTTTTGCTTTCTTTTTTTTTTGTTGTTGAAATTTTTACAAAATTGGTCAATTATGTTTTAATTGACTAATTTTATGCTAATTAACCTTGATATGATTTTTGTTGTGTTTCACAAGTGTTTGGAATTAAAATGGTTAAAAGAGGGTATAATTGATATATAAAGGTGTTTTGGTCACATGTGGCTAAAAATGTGTAAGTGTTAGATAGTTGGACTCTAGGTAGCTATAGTGGATTTTAGTTAAACTTATTGTTGATCTTTAACCATATATTTGACCTTGACTTATTGTTTAACTTTCATTTTAACTCTCTAATATAAGTGGATAAAATGGCATAAAATGCTTAAATGTTTGAGTTGTGGTTTGGTGTTGTTGTGATTCTTGTAGTTAAGGTTTGTTAAGTGGATTGGTTGGATTATTTATAT